>VWZK01004480.1:0-121459 GCA_013396935.1 Baryphthengus martii
CCTCTGGACCCTCTCCAACAGATCCTTCTGATGTTGGAAGCTCCAGAGCTGGACGCAGTACTCCACGTGGGAGTGTCACCAGAGCAGAGTGACAGAATCACTTCCCTTGACCTTGCTGCTCACTATTAGCTCAATTTCCTCCTCTTGAGAAGAACCTGTTTTTGCTGAACAATAACCAAAGGCTCGGAGGAGTTCTGGCTTGGGGTAACTGACATTCAACTGTGATAATGGCTATGTCAAATAGCTTTAGGTTGATCGTGATCAGATAGTTTCATCCCACTTAATTTGTGTTGAAGTTGCTGCTCTAAGTGACTTTTAACAGTTTTGAAAATGGCCTGCTTGCTCTGGACTTTCGAGGGTTTCAAACCGTAATGACTTTTTCTGAGATGGTGTCATTTCCATCCCCAGCAGTGGCGTGTACTTGAACAATCATTACAAGCTCTGGCCACTCAATTTAGTAACTAGTTGAATTTTTGACTCTTGACCTGTAGTCATTATCTGTGTAGTGGTATGGGTTTTTGTTTTTTTTTAGGAACGACTTTATTAAAAGTATTTATATTAACTTAATGTATTTTATTTTTAAAGTATTTATTTATTCCTATACAGTTGAACAACGTTCCAGTGTGGAGGCTTCATAACAAGGGAGCTGTTGTTTGTAAAACTTGATGAAGTATGTTAGAGAGACCTCTTTTTTCCATGAAATTTGAGTAGAAAAAACACATGCCGATCTTGCACCAGTGAAAACGTTTTGAGGTGGTGATAAACTTGCATCTAGGAGAAGGTCTTAGAGCTGTCTGTGCTTGAAGAGGAGAAAAAAAAAGTGTTAGAAAATGGAGGAGCGAAGAGTGACTAAAATTACCTTTTTTATATGATGTGTGTAATTTGTGTAAATGAGTGTAAATATATACAGTGTTATGACAGATAGCGTAGTACTACTGGTTTGTTAAGAAGCTTTTAAAATCATGGGTTGTGGCTTAACAGTGATGAAGTACTTAGATGCCTGTGTTGTTTCTGCCAGCAAACAAATGAAAGAACTGGAGAAGTCGGGATTCCTGAAAGGAGCCCAGAGTGCGGAGCAGCAGTTGGCTCTCATTAGCGTCTGTACGGACCTGAAGGCAGCAGTAGAGGGTGCTACTTTCATTCAGGTAAGCAAAGATTTGACGACTCTCAGCAAACTGTTCAGAAAGATGATCAAGAGCTGTGCTGGGCAATAGGTGGGCAGTGGAGAGTTCAACATCCTGACCCCTTAAGGATAGTTGTGCTTGTTAAAATCAGTTTTTTTCTAGCCTATTATCCTGACATGAGAGATAGGCTTCTTTGCAGGTTTTGCTACTCGAGAGTCCTTGCAAGTTTGTTCTGGGCCCTGTTGGAAGAGGTTGGAAGCTAACCTGCAAGGCAATTGCTGACCTCTATGAGTAACAAAAACTGTACCTTTTAGAAAGATGAATGTGAAGGGAAGGTGGGTGGGAGATTCTTGGGGAAGAGATTATCTCTTGGGGAACACCACACACACAACTGCTGGGACTGAGATGTGTTTCTTCTTCTCCAGGTACCTAGGAAAGGCAGGGAGTGTGGCTATGCCCAGTGCTGACTTCTAGCCTGACTGTGAGGGAGCGCCGTAGCCAAAAGCAGCTATGTGTTCACAGAGTGTCAGAGTATTAAAAAACAGGGTTGATACACAGGGCTGGAATGTGTGCTGTGAAGTAAAGTTGGGATGGGGAACAAGCTGAGATCCTGGATCTGATAGTTTGTGGCTGCTTAACTATTAGTTTGCCCACTAGTTCAGGGAACGGGTGAATTGCAGGCCATTTCTGGAATAAAGTCTGAATGAGTTTGCATTAGCCTTTGCATCTTCTACTATGCACATTCTACTATGTGGTACCCAGTATTATTCCAGTGTTGTACCATTAACCATCTATCTTCACACGTATGTATGCTGCGCCCAAGAGTTTACAAATTACACTGTTTCAGGATGTAAATCCCACAGTCTGCTTATCTGCAATGCATCCCTAATAACAAATTGAACTGAAAGAGGACAGATTTCCAGACCATTTCTTCCTCCCAAGTTGGAGAGGTGGAAGCGGAGAGAATTGAGGGCAGAGCAAAACCTCACACAGGAGTCAAGGTGTGGATGCACTACATTTTTTTACAGCAGTATATACTATTTTGCATTCACTTCCTTTTCTTCAGATCATGAAACTATATACTATTAACCAAATATCTTACTCCTTCATCAGGAATGAGCTCAGAGCTTGTCAGTTCACATGGTTGTTTTCACACATGTATCGTCTGTCTCTACTGAGTTTAATCTGCAAATTTATTGTCTAGTCACTCATGCCTGTAAAGTCCTTCTGCAAATGTTTGTGGTTGTAATGATGATGACTGGCTCTAGTTTTATGAGCTAACTTTTAGGTCATTTATGAATGGATACAAAAAGGTTGGACTTGACGATCTTGAAGGTCGTTTCCAACCTTAATGATTATGTGATTCTAAAGGACACAGATGTCTGTGGAACAGCACTGGTCAGCATCTTCCACTGAGTAAGAACTGACTGTTCTTCCTACCTTCTGCTCACTGTCTCTTCACCAGTTACTGTCTATGAAAGGACTTTTTATCTCACATGTGACCAGTTAACTTCCTTGAAAGCTTTTATTATTCTTTTGTTGTGAGGCTTCTGGTCATTCACACCAACTGCATTAGCTACATGACATTTATGTTCCCTTAGCCCTTTTGATGTCAGTCAGCATGTAGTTGTTTAGCGTAGAAATAAATTAAAATAAATTAAATAGCTGCAGTATGCCCACAGGTACCAAATCATGTGTGAAACACTGTTGGCAATATTCAAGCCCTAGTGTCAGCTTTTGGTTTGATAAAAAGTGTTAACAAATACACAATGTTAAGTGGGCAAGTTATTTGAACTCGGTTTTAATTTTCTCTTGGAAGCGGGGTGGAATAGATATAAAGGAATCTTAATTCTAGGCTCACAGCCTTATTTCAGCAACGAACAGACTGTTTTGTGGCTGAACTGTATTAAACTTCAGAAACATTGCTTAGTGCAGCTTTGAAACTGAAAGGACAGAATTGACTGGTTGTGTAACTTATGAGTGCAAGTGTACTGGTTTTTAGTTACTTAAACAATAACACATTGATTGCACTGATGTTAGTTGAATATAGAGGACTCTTTTTTTTTTTTTTTTTTCCCTTGCTTAATGATACAACCTACTGATTAACTTGTCAGAAGACTTCCATGAGCACTGCGTTTCTTTACCATAGCTTTCAGTTGGTTAAATCTTAACTTCTATTCAAATTTGGCCTTTTCAGAGTAAATCCATGTCTAGCTTTAAAAATCTCCTTGATGTTTGCACTCCTTAAATGAGTCCTGCAGACTGTTGTTTTCTGTGCTGTTTTCATGGGACAAAACTTTAAACAAATGGGATGAAGTAGTGAAAAGTGGGACTTCTTAAATGGCATTAGTTAAGGTATAAAAGTGAAAAAGATGCAAGAAATAATAATAAGACTAATAGAGTAATAATAGAAGGACTGAGTAAGAAGAAAATTCAGAACAGTAGTGCCATGAACCTCTAAAAACAATGTATGCCTTGATGCATGTTACTTTATGTATTTCCAATCCTAGGCAAGTAATTTAGCGCGATTGGTGTGCTTTGCATAAACTTCAGAAGTCAATCAGTCTGTTTTTCGCTCTGAAGCAGAGAAAATTATTGAAGTGGTACAGTTTCACATCTTGGAGCTCTCCTATTCTACTTAGAGTCAGTGCATAACCTATAGCGTTTAGGTGAATGTGCATGGCAAGATTCTGAAATAACTTTTCTGTTAGCTGAAAATTCCATGGATTCAAATTAATGGTGCACTGGTACTATAATGTCCCTGACATGAAGTGAATGTTTCTTAATATTGTGCTGTTAACTTTCCTGCATAAATATATAATGACTTCTGTCTTTTGTCCTTATCTGACTATTGGGTACTGAACTTACTAGTACTCCTTTCACTATTAAAAACAGGTTTGAGTGGATGTGTGTCTAGTTCCTGAATAATAAAAGCTTAATAGAAATCAGTGCAGCAGTTGTATAATCTCTTATGGCAATGCTAGTAAAATGAAAACATACTTTTTTTAAATGCTTTACTTTGGAGCAATTTAATAACAGAATAATAAAATTTACTAACTCTCAGAGGAGTCTAAGATGACTAACTATTCGTAAGATCTTCCTCTTGACACTTGAGCTGCTGTGTACACTTGTGAGTTGCAAGGCCTGGCTAGGCTGGTTGAAGTTGGGGTGTGAATGATGGCTGGGAGGTCATCTCTGAACCTGTCAGTCTTGCTGTGGCATGGGACAAAGCAAACTGTCAAAGGGATGAAATTAAGCTTGTAACTTATACCTTATGGTCTTGAGGTCTTTTCTCCTTTTTCTTTTTAAAGAAACTTTGCCTAAAAGTTTTAGAACGGTATTTTTTTTTTCCTCTTTATAGAGAGAGGGTGCAATGCCATTCCCCCTGCCCATTACACCTCCAAACTCTTTTGAACTTATGATAACAACACTAATAGACCTTCAGTCTGGTCTCTTTTAGATCTTGCTGGCTATTTTGTCTTTCCCAGTTAGATAAATTTAGAAAAACAATGTTACTATATAAAAAAAAAGCTTTCAAAAAGCCTGATGGTGCCTCAGAATGGGAAACTCGGGAGCTTTGACAGCAGATGTCTCATGTCTTCTGTCATAAAAATTTGTCTTTGGTTGTTACCAGTTTCTACGTCTAGCTTTTGTTTTACTTTCCTGATTGCTTTCAAGAACCCTTTTGCTTCTGAGGATGAGGGAATATCTGCAGACAGCTCATAGTGTAGATGACCATCCTGATTTGGAAGCTGTGCTAATGACATACCTCTGTAAATACAAAGCTTCTGAAAGACAGAGTGTGCAGGCATTGCAGTAACATGACTTCTTCTGGATTGGTTTGAGTTAGAACTAATTCTGTTCAGTGATTTTAATTTTCAGCTAAATCTCTCCTGAGTAACTGCACTTTCTGAAGTTAGCAGCAAGTTTTCACAGACAGTGCCTGCTTCTAGCAGTGGTGATGCTCTATGTTTAGAGATACTGCCAAGGACTGGTGTGCAGACCAAGGTCAGTACTAAATCTTGCGTATCACATTGCGGGGTGCAGAAAGTAAAAGGCCACACATGTAGGGAGGAGTGGCCAGGACAGATGATACTAAACTGAACAACAAGGGATTCCATCCCACATACATTATATTTGGTACAAAGCTGAGGGATCACAAGGGTCAAGCTCTTCTTCAGTGGCTGGTATCTGAGGAGGACTCCGTCTGTTCTACCTTTGATCCTGATCCACGTGTTCCTGAATCCAGTTCCAAAATTCAGCTCCTGTATCTGTTTCTTGTCTGCTGCTGAGTCCAGTCTGGGACTTTCCCAGTGCTTGCTCCTCAGCATCAGTGGTGACAGTGACTAATTGTCATCAGAGGGAGTTGGGTTCAGTACTAATTTTGCATACATGTGTATATATTCCATTTTATTATTATTTTCATTAAAGCTGTTATAGTTTCCTTTTCTAAGTGGTAAGTCTCTCTCCCTTATTCCCTTTCTCTTCCACTTTAGGGAGGGAGAGGGCTTAACAGAGAGCATCTGTTACAAGTCTAGTGGACTGCCCTGACCCTAAACCTTGACAACTGGCCACTGGTCAGCTCTGAGCACTGAAGAGACAAATATGAATCTGTTTGCTCTCAGCAAATATAAACTTAGGCTTGGTTTTACCCTAGTTATATTAAACACTGAGCTGAGGCACCAGACATTGTTTTGGCTCTTGAGGGAGCTGATTTTAAGCATATGCTCTGACTCGCCATCTTTGTAGAGGTTTTAAGAAAACTCTTTTTCTCATTTTAGGCTTTGAAACAGTCTGATCTCAAAGAGTTGTTGTAAAATTCTTTACCAAGTCAGTATTTGAGTTGAACTGAAAAGTGATGTTTGGATAAACAGCTCCCCAGTGTCTCTGCTGTGGTGCTGCTGCTGAGCGCAGTTTTGTCTTGCTGAACTTTCTAACGTTCACTCCCTCTCTATCTTGTATATATATAGTAGCTGGTGTTGCCTACCACTACACACTTCAATATCGTTTTGGACCCCATTACAGGAGGTAGTCATTGCCATAACTGTCATCCTGCCTGGCAGTTTATCTTGCTCTTTTCTCTTTCAGTGCTCCATGGTCTCTTTTCTGTTGTATTTCCATTGCCTTTCCTAGATCACTTACCTTATTTCTCAGGGTGGATGAGATCGCAGTAGAAGAAAACATAGAAGATCTAAACCTTTGAGAAAAGGTGTGGGGAGGAGGATGTCAATCAACCTGTTTGAGATCTTACAGCCTTCCCCTAAGGGAACAAAAATGATCTTCATCTCTTCCGTAGCAACTCAATCAAGCTTGTATGTCTGTTTTTTGAAAGTTTTGTAGGGCAGATGAAGATTGTGGAAAGAGGTGGATCTCCGTATGGCATGGTACTGACACTAGATGAAGCAAAACTTGCCTTTGTTTGTTGTATATGCATTCAACAAAAACAGAATAAAAATCCCCACACATTCCCCTCGAACCTTCCCAAATCTGGAAGTACTTCCTCAAATCCCGTTTTGTGTTTGACAAAGTGTAATTGTCCTTTGTAATTCAATCGCTTATTCTGAAGAGTATAAAATAGCAGTAGCTTGATACTTTTATTGCTCCAGTTTCTTAACAGGGTATGTTTCTGAACTGTAGGAAAGTACAAAATGTTTCCATCTAAATGCTGGATTTCACTTCACCAGAGTGTTATTTATTTGTACAGTATTGTATGGTAGAGAGGCTTTCATGTCACTCAAGAGGCAATGATTTAAGAAGCATCAAATTTCACACTGGTATGAGCTCATAAATTCAAGAGAACTATGAATTTATCACTTCAGATTTGAAGTGAGTTATAGCCCTAAATTGATGTGTTTTGATTTTATTTTTTTTAAATAGGTTAGCCTGGAAGTACTGGTGTTTTAACAGATGCTTATACAACTGCTCTGTAATAGGCTCACTCTCCTGTCACTTAGTTGATGGTTTTGAATTCTATATTAAAGCTTTTCTGTATATGAACTTTACACAGTTCCAAAAGCCAGGCAATTGTAAATTTGCTCTAAGACACTTGCTTAAATTTCCATTCAAAATATAGTTTTAAAAGTTCGAATCCTATGAATCGGAGTTAAACTTGTGCAGAGGCTTGCTCCCCTGCCGCCTCAAGTCCTCTGCTCCTCATCAAAACAGTGTATGAGAAGACCCCACCTTTATCAGAAGATTCACCTTTACCTTTGCTGCCCTGTCAACTACAGAGTTATCCAAAATCAGGCTGGAAGGGACTTCAGAGGCTACTTAGTCCAACCCCTGCCCCAAGGCAGGATCAGTTATATCTAGACAACTGCCGGTCAAAAATGGGTTGACCTGGTCTTAAAATCCTCATGTGATGTGATTCCTTCTCCTCTCCTGTGTTGTGTTCTACAATACATACCTACCCTGTAGAAAGTCTGTAACTGAAGCCTCAGGATGTGAAACCCCCATGTCTTTTTGTTTTATTTATATTTTTGTAATAATTCTGTCAAATGGTGATAATGTGGCCCCATCATTATTAACAAATTACCAGTATGCTTTTCAGTTAAAGGAGCTGCTGTCCTTACCCAGCTTTTTTACCCTTGACTTGCAGAATGCCAGTTCTTGTTCAGGTTCAAAATAAAGTCTTGGTTGACAAGGTTATGTGGCTTGTTTTGGGCTAACTAGAGTTGTTTTACACCTGAAAGAGTAAAACAGACATCTTTTTGTTAATGATGTGCTTGAAAACATCTTGGAGGAAGTTTTGTACTCAGATATGTGGAATGAATATCTGCAGGGGGAAACGGGGCAACCAGCCTGGTGAGCTTCTGTTGCCTTGTGTGTATTCTATGTGGTTTGGGTTTCTGCAGCCACTCCCAAGTGTTTCAGGGTCAGTCCTGCTTAACTTCACCAACCTCCTGTGGTGCTTCCAGCTGCTTCCCCTGTGACCCTAGCTGCTGGAGGCTCCAGTTCTAGTCATGCTCTTAACATCATCATGTCAATTATCAGAATCTATGCTGTTGGTTGTGTATATTTTTTGAGGGGTGTGGGGTGGGGTTTTTTTCATCTAATCTTCAGGATAGATTTAGATTAGACATTAGGAAGAAGTTTTTTACCATGGGGGGGTGAGACACTGGAACAGATTGCCCAGAGAAATTGTGGATGCCTCATCCTTGGAAGTGTTTAAGACCAGGCTGGATGATGCTCTGAGCAACCTGGTCTAGTAGGAGGTGTCCCTGCCCATGGCAGGGGGTTGGAACTAGATGATCTTTAAGGTCCCTTCCAACTCAAGCCATTCTACGATTCCTCATTTTAACTGATCAAAATGCAGACACCATACCGAAAGGTGAGCAGTAGCCTGAGGACTCCTTCAGTCATAGCTGCATGTACGTGTTGCGTGTTCCTGTGCTGCATCCCAAACCCACGCAGAGCTGAGCAAGTGTATGTGTCTCCTGCCCAGCTGCTGTCCCCGCCTTTACCCTCAGATGAGTAAGAACACTTGCTAAAAGGATACAAGTAAACACGCTTTCCCCCCACCAGCTTTGCAGTTTGAAATGCGGTTTTTTTATTTGGCACCTTGTCTTAATTAATATCCTGATATATCCAAAAGCTATCAATCTTTAAAGTGTCTCAGAATAAGCATCTAAAACTACTTCAACATTTTGGGAGCAGGGCATGATGGAAAAGTCCAAAATACTTATAGTAAAGTACTTGCATTTGAAATAGATAATAATTTTGAGTTTTGTGAGATTACCAAACCTGTTTAATGCATGGAGAATTTTCGATAGTTGAGCTAAATTGTAATGATTAATAATAATATCAGAAAAAAAAAAATCGATATTCTGATGTGATAATTTGTTCTAATATTAAAAATACCATTTTATTTTTCTTCTTGGTTCACTACCTGAACTCCCAAGCTTGGCAAATTGTCACATTTTTTAGTTGCAGAAGGTATAGTTCTCTAGGTTCGTGTGTGTCACTGTTTACTGAGTAGAATGCATATCAGTGTCTGACATCGAATTCAAAGAAATAAGGTCTAGTTTTCTTAGTAGAAGGTGCATTTTCAGTCTTCCAGGACAGAAATATAAACCTGAACCTTGCAGGAGAAGACCAAGCTAGTATGTCAATACAAAAGCCTAAAGAGAAATAATGATAATTAGCACTTAAATACTAATGACAGTAGTGAGTATTTTAAACACTGTTTTGCTTAAAATATAGTTTGACTTTGATAGGGATTCTGTAAAATGGTGTTAATGACAGAAACAGCAATCCGCTTGCATTCACAAGTGGAGCAAATAGATGCAGTCTTGGTTTGAGATGTTCGGGAACCTCACCTTTACCAGTAGTAGCGGAGGGAACAGAATTGGTTGTAAAATTGCAGAATTTAATTTGCAGAGGGATTATTTTGGCATAGGTACTTTTTCTTTCCGAAGTCAGCTAGGTTTCTACAAGAATATTTTCATTATTATTATTAAGAGGTGGCAAAATTAGTGCTTTAAAATTTGTTTTTTCCGATTAAATTTCCAAGTCTCCTTCTCAGGTATTTTTAATACTCGTCTTTATACTGATAACCCGAATGCTGTTTAAAGTCCACATGTCCCTGCTTTATGTAGGTTTATGTTAATTAGGCTTTGTTTTAGAAATAAAACATTATAAGTGACTTGATAGTAAATAAAACAATTATGCCTGAAAGTATTTTCTGCAAAGTTCTTTTTCTAATAGGTTGTAACTATAGAAGATAATGAAAGTGTTTGTATTAATGGATTAGGTACAAAATCTCAGAAAAGCTGCTTTTCTGAGATTCAGAACTCTTTGTCTCTTAATCCTGTGATGATCATCATATGCCCACAAAAAGCTGGAAATAATGCGGTTCCTGTCACAGGAGTGCTGACAGTTTGGGTTCAGCTTGTGAGATCGTTTGGTGCTCTGAAAGCTGCTGCTACATCGTCATTCTACGAGAGGAGAAGATTGCTGTCACTTGACTCTGGGAACTGTCCTACAGAAATGCCTCCAAATTTTCAGCTGAATTGCAGCACTGAAAAGCTGAGACCACTTAAAATGCTGTAAACTATATATGTATAAGTAAAGGAACAGAGCCAGGGTTTGTGACATGTGGAGATCCTTGCTTAACTGCAGAAGATGAAGAGCGTTCTTGTAGCAATCAAAGTGGTTATGGCTTCTAAACAGGTTACCTGCTACTTGAAGCCCTTTTCAATTCACTGGGAAAAAGGGAGTCACAAAACTTGAAAATAATTTCCTACCTCAGCTGTGGTTAGGGCAAGGTTACTGGGCATTCCAGCTGTAGCAGCTGCAGCATGGCAGTGAAGTGCAGTTTTTGGGGGTTAGGTGGTGCAGGATTAAGTTAGGAGAGGAATAGCTGCCTAGGGTATTTATTACACGCTGTGAGGCTGCATGACCAGAGCTCTGCCTTAGTTTGAATGAGGAGCACAGTGAGAGTTTATGGGTCAGAATTAACAGGACCACCAATGTGGAAGACATTATGGTGGATGTCTGCTACAGATCAGCTGATCAGGAAGAAAAGACAACTGGAAGAAGCTTCATATTCGCAGGCCCTTGTCTTCATGGTGGGGCTTCAGCCACATAAATATCTGCTGGAGGGACAGCACAGGAGAGCACAATTTAGAAGGATTCTGGAATGCATTCATGGTAACTTCCTGACACAGGTGGTTGAGGAGCAGAAGACAGGGCATGCTGTGCTGGACGCCATACTTACAATAAAGGAAGAACTGGTGAAGGTTAGGGGGAAGCCTTGGCTACAGCGACCATGGATGGTGGAGTTGAGGATCCTAAGAGGAGAAGCAAAATAAAAAGTGGGATCACAGCCCTGAACTTCAGGGGAAAAATTTTGTCCCGTTCAGGCCAATATCTGTGTGGAAGAATCTCATTACATGAGATACATAGGAAAGCTCAAGATTGATCTATCTTCGTTTGCAGGAATTTACATAATCATAAATTTTCATATTCAGGTTGGCAAGGAAGAAATATTTTCTTGATTATATTTTGAATATGCAGCAGCCAGAATCTAGTTGGGAGGTGGGAACTCACCATTGTTCAGCTATGGCTTTCAGACTTCTCTATTCAGCAATGCCTTATGCTTGGTGACTGCTGTCAGACTCCATACTTGCTATTGAGAGGACTCAATCCTGCTCCCTGTGACTGCATCTCCAGATGATCTTACAGAAAGTGTCTTCCTTGTTGCTGAATGGTTGCTAATCTTTGAGTTTAAATTTCTGACATTCATCTTTTACTGCCATGCTTGTCTAGGACAATACCCCTGATTTTAGGACCATATTGCTGTGTTGCAGTGTTTTACTTCAGGCCGTGCTTTGTTTCTTTCACCTCCCAGTGCTAATAGATCCATGGCCTTGGCAGCGAGGCATGCCCATTCCTAGTGTAAGGAGAAGATATTTTGCATGACAGTGTTTTGGGAAGTGTTTTGCTAGAAGGTGGTACAGGTGAGTTGCCACCTTGCTATATCTGAGAAAGTATAAAAAGAACTTGGGAAGATGCCAGAACGTAAATAAATGGTAAATGAATGGTAAACAAAGGTGTGCACTTAGATGAGCCTGAACATGTGTGGGAACCCAGATGGTGGATAGCATGGTGAGAAAGACCTGTGCAAACCCACAAAGACACTGGATTTAAACAGATAAAACTCCCTAGCTTTCCATATACTGACATTCAAGGGGTTGTGTCATAAGAGTACAACTTTTTAATTAGGGGCAACTAGACCTCAATCACCTCGTCTGAGTATCAGTGCTGTCTGCTAGGGAGAGAATCTAGTCTGTGTTTATCTTTGTGTAGTTCTTTAAGGGTTCATAGGCTGGTCAAATAGCTGCTCTGTGTCCTCTGAACATGTAGGTGAATAGTGTAATGCCTATTAACCTTCAAGCCTTTAATTCGACTCTTCCAGGAGGTGGTTTTTAAAAATTAACGATTGTCGCATTCTGATCAGGCTGTTAAAAAAGATGTCTAATAAAGTTTAAATTGGAAGTCAGATTAGTAGCAACCTTGGTCAGGTGCTCTGGCTTTGGAATAAAGGTGTACTGTTCAGTGCAAACGAGAAGCGTAATCTTCTGTACAAAAAGGACACAGAAATATACAGTGTCACTTAAAATGCGCAGAGGTGTATGCTAACCTTTGGCACTGATTCTTTGAGAGAGACTGTGGTAGCTTTAAAACCGTATCTTACCTGCTCGCTGTTTGATCTTCCCTTTCTCAGGGTAAACAGAATAGCTTCAGACCTCTCCAGGCTCCATAAAATGACAGCAAATGAGGTTCCTTTTAATGGATTGTTTAAAGCTTAATTTTCCGCCTGTTCTTCAGGGAATTGGTGTCTCCGAGAAAATAATTGCATGCTTGACAAGGACAGAAACTTTATTGCAGTGGTCCAACAGTCTGAATACAATTGTTACACTATACAAGAAACTCCAAGCAAATGGCCCATTCAGGAACCTTACGTAACTGTGGCAGGATTGAATTTCCAGCAGATCCGAGTTTGCCTTTTTGATTATCATCTGATGTGAGAGGAGGCTTAGGGTTTCAAGTTCACAATAAACCTATTCAGAGCAACTCTTTTATTAACTTGAACAGTATCTGCGAGTTCTCTTTGGCTTTGGCTTTCCTAAAAGAAACTATTTAAACTTAACCAACAACAGGGATCTTGGAATTATAAGCAGAGTATCATTTTGTTTTGATAAGGCCGTCTATTACTTTGGGCTCTATCTGGAGTTCTTAAATGACCCTGTTTATCTCTTCTTTATCATGGAACTTTTAGTACTGTTCCATGCAATTTTCTTATTTTTTAAGACTCAAAGTTATTTTTAACCCATTAGCTAGGTTAAAAACTCTGGCCCTGGGCATTTGTGACATATAGTCTATCTGAAGTTGCAGGTATTAAATGTAAATTTTGGATTCTAGTAAATGTATAGCCTTTTCCCCTTCCCTCCTGTGCAGTTCAATGTAACAAGAAGGACAGAATGAAGTACTGACAAGTGGGAGAGGATTGGAGTTGGAAAAGAGCAGATATTTTCTGTGTGTTATAATGGAAAAGCTGAGGTTTTGAAAGTTTGAGATCCTGTTTGGATTTTTTTTTTTTTTTAATCTTTTGAAAAACCCAAACCCCATGTGGGCTTTGTTCCCCTGTTTTCTTCTTCTAGACTAAGTCTTCCCTGTTGATTGTGGGATCCACTGTAGTTATACTCCCATGTCCTTGTTGCTCCCAGACTGGTAGAGTTGTGCATGCTCTCCTTCAGGCAGCTCCTGGGGATAGCTTTGAAATTCTAGGGACTGTAGATTGTGGCTCTTGGATCATATCTGTGAAATTTCACACAATACTGCAGAGCTGAACACACTCAATTAGAAGTTTTGATAGCCTGCATTCTACTTCGGAAATCTTAGAGCTGAAACAAATGGAGATATTCAAGCTTTTTAAGTGTGAGGGTCACTGAGAGGTGTTTCAGTGCAGGTTCCAGAACTGTACCTTGGAATCTTCTGCCATAGTTCTGGAAATTTTAATTTTGTCTTCTTTTGAGATACACCTATTCATTTCCATCTTGTCTGAGAGAGAATGTCGACTTCTGCCATGTGAGATTTGCTTTAAATAATGAAGACCAGGTCTTATTGTTCCATACTATGTTATATCTGTGCAGGAGTAAAAGCCCGTGTTTTAGACAAAGCAGAATCATTTGTTTCATGTTAGATCTCCTGTGGTGTGTGGTGGTCCATCTTCTACTACAGAGAAACTCTTGGGTTT
Source organism: Baryphthengus martii (assembly GCA_013396935.1). NCBI lineage: Eukaryota > Metazoa > Chordata > Aves > Coraciiformes > Momotidae > Baryphthengus > Baryphthengus martii. The sequence continues at coordinate 13,885 of VWZK01004480.1, forward strand.
TCCATTTCTTTATATGTGGGAAGGCATTTTTATGTTATGGCTTACAGGTATATCTGCGCTGTTTAAAACAGGTATTCTATGTCAAGGTGGAATCACTGAAGTCTGAAATGTATGAATCAATGCTATTGAACTAGAAAACCTCTAATACCAATTTTTGTTTCGATTCCAGGAATGTACTCCGGAGAACCTGGAACTGAAAAAGAAGATTTTCAGTCAGTTAGATCTTATTGTTGGTGACAATGTTATCCTGAGCAGTTCGACCTCTTGTCTCTTACCCAGCAAATTGTTCACTGGCCTTAAACATGTTAAGCAGTGTATTGTGTCACATCCTGTAAGTATGATGACATGTTTTGTTTTTGTGGTAGTAGTAAGTAGTACAGATGTTTAACTAAACTGCATCCCAAACTCTTCGCTGCAGACTAAGAGATACAGAAGGATGTTTGAAATGCTGATGTGCCTGACTTATCAAAAGAGCTTTAGTTTGGTCATTCTGTGAACAGCAGCATCTACTAAATTGAAAGGATGTATGCATTTTTCATAATGTTAGCTCAAGATACGTTCTGTGTATGCTGTTGTGCTCATATTGTTGTGTGTTACTCAAAAGTACTAACTCTCAAACTGTAGGAATTCTGTGTTTTGAAGACAAACCTATAAAATGTCCTGCTTTCTTCTTGTGGCATTATTAGTCTTTTCTAGTATCCTTTTTCAGCTGCTGTTGGGTAACAGGAAGGTTCCAGACAGTGAGCTGCATGCTCTCGCCAGGTAATACTGATGAAAAATGGAAACTTTTGGCTCTGGTTTCTTCAGACTTCTGAAGCAGAAGCAGTATACCTGAAGAGGAAAAGCAAGGGGGTGGAAGGAGCAAATTGTACTTGGAGATGAATTTGTATGGCATGCGACTAGCTGGAACGGGACAGTGATGCAGAAGTGGCATGACTAGAGGTGGCAGCAGAACCTCAAAATGCTGAACAGCATTTGTGAGCCTCTGTAGGGGATCTATGTGGGGCTGCCAACAGCAATTCATCGCATCTGTCCTCAGCACGGAGGAGCATTTTTGTCTTGATCACTGGGATTCTTACTGCTTCTGTTTTCCACTACTCAATAGCTAATGAATTTGTTAGCCTGATATTAGTCTAGTGTTTGACAGACCACTTAAGAGGACTGTTGCTATGAAGGTTTGCAGTTTCTGGATAAAGGTATTGCTCTGCTGTCTGCTATTTGGTAACTACATGTTGTCTCTCCAGAGTATCCCTCAGGGTGTTAAGATTCTTGGGCATGCTCAAGAGTGGCAATGTGAACACCAGAATACAGCCCTAGTTTAATGTCTCTACGGGTGCCTGTAGCCTAATGTTGCAGTGTTAAGGTATTTGGTCAGTCCCTTTCTGACACCCCTCCGCCACCACCATGCCTCAGGGTGACTGGGAAACAAAAGGGACAAAAGGATTGGTTTCTTTTTGTATAGTTTTCAACCCTCTTTAATTATATAAAAAAACAGGGTCAAACTTCAGAGGACATGTCTGTGCCTGGGTTTATCATTTCTCCATCTAAAATCCAGTAGTTCCTTATCTCATGTTTCCAGGGCTGTAACTTTCTGTAGTGCAAGAGAAAATATAACATCTCTTATAGACTTCTGTATTAAGTAACCATATCTCTGATTTTTTAATTGTTTTGTAACCAATTCTTGGGCTTACGCCTATTCTCTCACTGTTCATCAGTCTTTAGTTTTACATTACTCTTTCATAGTGTTTTCCCAAGTTGATCTGTACCCGTTGACTTGTTTAGTCTGAGCTGCAGTCTTTGTAGGAGCCACTTCTGAAACCAGGCTTTATCAGATCTGGAAAGGTAGCTAGTCCCTGCGTAAACATTTTCTAGGTTGCTGTTGTAAGGATATATGTATTTTCCAAAGCAAATACTCTGGAGTGCCTTAAAATGTCTAATTATTCTGAAAGGGTTTTGCAATCCAGCTGAGACTATTTTCTTAGTAATCTCAGCTTCACTCAAAGAGGAGTGTACTGGAGAAGCTGTGAGCTGGTGTACTCTTCCAGGAGCCTTTCTGCACGTATTATATCAGGAAACACGCCTGCTTTGTAGTAGTTGTTAGCTTTTGATGTTTTTCTGATTTAACCCTGGCCTTGCTAACATCTTCAACATGACAGTAGGACATGGGGATTGGCGGCTGCAGGAAGCAAGCAGCTCTGGAAGACACTGTAAAAATACGAAGTGTGGGATTTAGTATACCAGAAAGATTAAAAAGCTAAAGTTGTAAAGTACAGGTGAGCATGTTGAGGAGAAATGAAATGAATGCCCAAAGGGCAGGAGCTCATCCCTTTTGTCAACATAACAATAGGTTCAGTAATTAGAAAAAATAAATCACATAGCAGAGCTGTATGATAGAAATGTACATGATACTTGTAGGTACAGCTGTTCTCTGCAAGCAGGGTCAGGCAGCGTATCAGTGAAGGTCTTCTGCAGAGCAGTTTATTTCTCATGCACTGTATAACCTGCTAGGTCACACAGCTAGAGATGTGGAGCTAGAGGAGACTGCGTGCCACTGAGTGAAGTTGCTTGCTGTGCAGGAAACCATGTAATCACCTCAAAAATGTGTTAGGTTCTATCTGTTACAAGTTATTTTTTTAACTCCACTACTCCTGTTGGAAGTTGTTTGTGTCTTCTAATTTTTGTTCCAATCTTTTTAACAGTCCATTAAAATTAATTTGATGTTTGTTGACAGTTTTTGTGTAGCTTAATTTGTTCTCTATGTTTTCTTTGTCATATCCTTTCTTAGCTTTCATTTTGCTAGGCTGAGTAAGATAGGCTCTTCTGCTCCCTGAAGAAAGGTTTCTCGATTTTAGAAACCTTCCCCCACCCCTAGTTTCATCCATGTTTTAGCAATTTTAGTTTTTACCAACACCTATTGTCTCACTCCTATAAAATTGTCTTCCTAAGTCTCCTCAGTGTGTTCATGAACACACCCGCATACTCCCTGTGCCAAGTTCATGAAATGGAATATTTCAATAAGATGACTGTCATCACTAATCTTGGAAAAAAATTATAATAGCCTCAGTCTCTCTCAACAATCAACTTATCCTCTTCCTGATTGGAACCTGTGATATATTTAAAGGTTACAAAAGCCTTCAGAGAATGTTTTGGTGCTTGCAGTGTTTTAGGTCTTGCTGAATTGCCTGGCACCACACCCGGATGGTGGCCATCCTGCCTAAGAAACTGATGTGAGAAAGGTTACTTTGGAACACAAGGCACTTTAAAGGGAATTAATTGTGTTACTTCAGCAGTTAGGGCAGATGTAACCTACATCAGGTTATGCGTTGGTCAGACCTTACAGTAAAGGGAACCATGTAAGTACTGAAGAGAACATGCAGAGAGGAAAGACTTAATAGAATCATAAAATGGTAGGGGTTGGAAGAGACCTCTGGAGATCATTGAGTTCAACCGCCCTGCTAGAGCAGGATCACCTAGACTTGCTTGCACGCTGCTGTGACAAAGTTGTATACTTGCATTTACGTGAGCACAGTTAAGAGCAGTTGACTGTAAGGGAGTTGGTGAAAGAATCAGTACTTACTTACCATCCTTTAAATGTCCGTGTTACTTCTGGTAGTAATTGATGGTATGTTAGCTTCTTCTGTTACCTGGGAAACAGACCAAGAGCTGAGTCTAACACCTTAAGAATATGGCTGAAGGACTGGTGGTTTTGGAAGGAGCATGCAGGCAGTGTTACTGCCTGTAACACTGTGACCTGAAGGACTTTTAGCTGTTTCCAGGATGTTCTTTAGAATTTTTTTATTATTACTTCAGAAATACATTACACAGATGTCTTAACTTGATGAGAAATTACATTTGGGAAGAGAAAGGGACAGGTAATTTTTTTCTTTTTTTTTAAAGTAGGTACAGTGTTTGAATGTTCCCTGTTCAGCCAATTTTTCAAAGTATGTTTTACATGGTATCTGTTACTGTGTTTAGTATATATTTACAGGGCCAGCTTATTTATGAAGTGCTGCATCTTACAGGTGGTGTTTAGGAATAATTTTGTTATAAAGATTCTGAATATCTAAAAAAAAATGCCTTCCTTCATTTGGAAAGACAGGTAGTGACCACATGTTTTAAACCACCAAACAGCCCGAATATTGAGAAAACATCAATTACTCAAGTCAGTAGTCTTCTAGTACTGTTTGAGTGCACTCATCTTTAGTGTAGCTCCAAGAACTTTGTTGGAGTTAAACTGTGGTAGATATAATGCAAGACTTTGTTTAATTTGCATTAAGAAACCATCTCTTACTGGATTGGTGAAGTCTTGCAAGGTCTGAAAACCAGGCTTACTGTGTTCACTGGAAAATATCCATGCTAGTAACAAGCTGTAAAAATGCTTAATGTTAACTTGTTCTGTTAATCTGTTGATAGTTAACCTTCTTCTTTTGTGTTTCTTCTTGAGGTAAATCCACCTTACTTTGTGCCGTTGGTTGAAATTGTTCCTCATCCAGAAACAGATCCTTCTACTACCGAGAGAACATATGCCCTGATGAAGAAGATTGGTCAATCACCTGTCAAACTAAACAGAGAAATTGAGGGGTTTGTTCTGAATCGGCTCCAGTATGCAGTGATAAGTGAAGCCTGGAGACTTGTGGGTGTAGGTTTGTTGGTATTTTTTTCCAATTTCTACACACACATACTGAGAGTTTTACACGTGACAAGCAAAACTGTGTATAAACGTGTGTCATCTTTGTTAAACTGTCCCTTATGAACATAAAATATATACTAACATGTAAATTAAAACCAGTAAGAAGTGACGTCAGTTTTAAATAGTAAAGACTGGCAAAAACAAAGTGATATAACAACTACCCTTTATCGTGCTTTCTTTTCAGAATACTGTCATTTTCAGGACAATCAAAAGAACAATCTTAAAAGCACAGAATTCAAAATATTACTTTTTCTTTTTTTTTCTAGATTGTCTCATAATTTCCTGTTGTTTTCTGAATGTTGCTGGCCTACTGTACAGTGGTTATGAAAATAATATTTTAAATGGTTTTTGCTTTGGCCTTTCAGGAATTGCACTCATAGGTTTAACAGTTATTTGATACTTGTAAGTAAAGACAGATCTCTGCTCCTGCTGCCCATTCAGTCTTCTAGCTGAGAACCATTTGTTTGTGCCCCTCAGCTTTTCCCACAGTTACTGGTTCTGTGCTGCAAAGTCTGCTCTTTCATCAGGAGGAGCTGAGTTAGGAGTCCTCTCTTTTTTTGAGAAGAGATTCAGCTGGGCTTGAGTAGGGCTTACTTTTTGTCACACAGTGTTTTGATTTTTCAAGCTGTTTAAAACAACCATGCATACAAATACAGGTAAAGATCTTAAAGCTAAGGTAATATTAACATATTATAAACAAAGCAACTGTATTTCCAGAACAGCATTTAAATGTAGTTGCTGAACTGATTTTGCTCATTACCGTCCACTAGCAACACAATACAACAATATAAAGGAGATGGTAAAAAAATAATAAGTAAAACAATGTTGTTAGGAAGGAACTGATCTTCGACTGGAGATATTTCTTTAAATTAAAAAAAAGATTTTCTGTTATTAAAAAAGTAAATACTAAGTCTTAAGTATATGAAGAAAAACATCTTCAGAAAGCTGTAGTCATGTTGAAAGACACAGAATAGAAAGGATAGTAACCTTTAAATGATTTTTGAAGCCTTAATAACACTAGTGAAAACATTGTCATCAATAGAAATGTAAAAACAGCTACTAAAAAATGCGAAAAATGAAGGTAAGTTCATGGGGGCAAAAGCTGAACTGCAACGTTCACTGTTAAGGAGGTTTCCACACTGTAACCTTTTCTTGAAAGGAAGGGTTCTAATGTAGAACAAGAAGTGCTGCACCCAGGATTTTTGGAGGAGGAAAGATTAAGTGAGTAATAACAGACTGTGAAAGAGGACCTTATCTGAGAATCCCAAAACTCAAATATGGAGTTGAGGAAATACTGATATAAGCATCTTTTTACACACCAACTAGCATAATACTGTAGAAGTGGAAAGTAGCACTTAACACCTTAATTCTTTTAAGAGTTCAGTGAGTTGTCGGGAAGTTGTGGACCAATAAGTCTGAAAATGTGTAGGAACATTGATAGGATACCCTTGGTCAGCGCAGGTGTCCGGGGAAGGAATGCCTCAAACATCTAGTAGGATTATTTCATATCTCTGAGAGGCATAAACTGAACTGTGGAAGTCATTGCAATAGAAACCTAGGATGCTAAAAGTATGAATGGGTCCAGGGAACACATCTAAACACATTCATGTTAGAGGAAGATCATGCAGAAGCAACCTCCAGCTGTCTCAAAGACTGGATTTCTGGGAGCTGAGGCAATGCATACCGTTGGAAATACCACTCTCTGCTTGGTCTTTGGTTATGGAAAGAGTGTAAGAACACTTCATGGGCTACTGTTAGAAAAGAGGTATTGATTTGAGGTGAACCTTTAGTATGAACCTGTTTGATGGATGCTTTTGTGGGGGTGGTGGTATGGGAATACTAACGAAACAATGCTTAAAGCACTGACAGAAAATGAAAGTTGCTTTTCTTGTGCTTCATCAAAGTTTCCAGGTTCTGGTTTTATATAATTTTATTGCAATTCAGGCAAATACACATTTAAACTGAACAACTTTGATGGCTGTATTTCCATTCCAAAAGCCTGGACAAATAGCAGCTCTCAAAGATGTATAGTTTGATGAGAGGAGAGTCACTGCAGATAAGCGAGAGCTGCAGGCCTGAGGCAGTTTCTGTGTTTCTGTGGCTTTGCTGCCAGCTTAGTAATTATTATTGCAAGTTATGTTCTTTCGGTGTTTTCCACTTTCAAAGTAGGGAAAATTACTTCTTGTTTCTGATTTTTAAGTCACTTTTGAGTCCTTTTTGTTGAGAGTTAAAATACTGAAAACATCACTCTCCCCACCTCACAGTCTTTGAGAGGCTCCTAAAAATCAAGTTTTACTCACATTGGTTCCTTCTGGTAACAAAAGTTTTCATTACCCTAAGAAGCACTGGAAGTGGAAGATAAAGTAGGAATATTAGCAGGAGGGACATATTAATAAAACATTCTTGTCTAAAATGACTACACTATTAATCCTTCTGTGATTAGACATGTAAATAGTGTATTGGATGAGGCAATCCAAGTCAGCTTGGATGCAGAACACAGACATTCTTAGGAAATTACTTGTGAACACTGTGGTGTTTTAATGCTAATAATTATATATTACTTTTGACTACTATAAAACAACGAGACAGAACCACAAAACAAAATTTCAAGCTTACTTGTTTTATTAGCGATTTTAAGGGTCTGAGTAAGTATTTTTGGATGCGTACAGTTACAATGCTCTTTCTGTTACAAGTTTTCTTCAATTTTAAGATGGTGAGCTCTTGAGAAGACTTTGTGTTGTTGCTGGAGGACTGTTGTATTTGCTCTACAGTGTATCAGTTCTTTGCCACACAACAAAGACATTAATATTCCAGATGCAAATTCTATGTATGAACCAGGAGAGAAACATAGCAGCAGTCTCTGAGTGTTTTGAAGCCACTTGAAATGATCTTAAGTCAGCTCCTTTATGTAAACAACTGTCTGTTTTTTTTGAGGACTTTGACGAGATGTGAATTTGACAGTTCTCATGTGCATCTTGCCATCAGAAATATTTATAATAATGACAAGGGAGCGATCTTATACATGCATACATGTGCTCATATAGTATCAAAGTCCGAACTTGGACACCTTTGCTTAGACCAAAACAGTCTTTTTTTGCTTGTTTGTTTAGTTGGGGTATTTTGGGGCTTGGTTTTGGGTTGGTTTTTTTTGGTCAGTTGAGGTTATTTCATTCAAGAAACTAGTGGAAGCTTCTGCAGTAGAGGAATTTATGTACTGTTAAAAAAGGCATTTGGTGATGGTAGGACAGACAGGCAGGTACAGTACAGCAGTACTAACAACATTTATCTAGAAAACTTTATGACAAATGGACCGACCAGCTTGTAGGACGTGTTTCAGTTCCCAAATGTAGCTTGGCAACTGATGACCGCCCAGTCCCTCTCTTTTCTTTAGCAGTGCTGCGTTGGGATGGGTGATGGGTGAGGCATGGGACAGGGATCGTACAATGGGAGAAGGGCTCTGATGCTGAGCATGAACATGGGGCTGTATAGAAAGCAATGTGGTAGATGTAGCCGCTTGCTGGATGATGCACAGGGCTCACCAATTCCTGCCATGTGGATCCAGAAGTAGGAAAGTCTATAACAGTGAAAAATCTCAGCTAAGGTCCAGCCAGCAGAATGGGTTCAGGCTCAGACTCCACATGGTGCTCTAATTGCATGTGGGCATGGATGCTGGAGCAGAGAGAGAAGCATAGTTCAGGGCAAAGTGATGAAAGCAGCAGCAAGAAACCCAGATACTGGGATGCAGTTTGTCTTTGCCTGAAAGTACTGGGATCCTCAGGAATGTACATAGGGAGGCCGGGATTTTGAAGCTGGGCACAAAATGCATGCTGCGAACAGAGGACTGGGCCACACACAGGAGTGCGAAGTAAGGAATTCAGGTGGTGAAAAATTAGGAGGCCTGAAGCTTGAGATCCTGATTTCCTCTCTTCTCAACCCTAAATTTTGATATTAGAAGTTTAGAACCGTTAGAATAATCTGTAGCAAATAACAGGAAAAATATCTCAAACAGTTTTCTCTGTTATTCTCTGTTACCATTTATTTACTTTCTCATGCTTCCATTGACAGTGGTTACTGGTACATCTGATTTTGTTCATAACTCCTTGGAGCAGAGGCTTGTTGCCTTTATTTACCTGGGAAGCACCCTGTGCGCTGACAGCACTAATTCTTTTGTACTTTTGCCAGTGCCAATACGTTCTATAGTGGCTTGGGATTGGGTTGCAGAGTGCTAGTTAAACAGCTTGACTTTGTCTCATTCTGAAGGCAAAGTTTTGGTTGACTTCCTCCAGAAGATACCACCAAAACAGTTTAACCAATGTTTTAGAACAGAAGTCTCGAACCTTATTCTGAGGATCTATGGCTGTTCTTTTACTGTAGATTACTGAATGGAAGCTTATGTTGGTGAAATATTTTTCTATAAGCATCACCTGGAATTTGCAAGGAGGTCATTAAATACAGCAGCAGAGGTAGCAAGGAGAAAGAACATGGAAGATTTTCAACCCTGATCTATTTAGCAGTTTTGTCTTCTTTTAAGAACCTGCTAAAACTAATTTGCGTGATGGATTGTATGATAAGTGCCTATAGAGTCCATATTTTCCTCTGTATAAGCCTTTGATACTGTATTAATGTTGTTCTGTTTTTTTTTTCTTTACAAGTGGGTATGTTTTAGGTTGTAGTCATTGTAAAAGACAAGAAGAATGGGCAGCCCTACCAATTTTGTTAATCTTTTGGAAAATAAGCATCCATGTTTTGGCTAGGTGTCCATTTTAGTTCATTTTCACAGCAATCAGGTGCATTGGCTTCAGTCCCTAATTTATATACCTTTTCTTTTTCAGGTGACTAGTTTGGCAGTCCTTAAATTCTGGCAAGACTTTTAATTCCACATTCCGTATTATTAATAATTGACATTCCGTAATAGATTTGGGAGGTATAAAGTGTTATCCAGAGAAGCTGTCCAAATTATCAAAGATAAGGTAGGCGGTTAAACACCTAGTTATAGAACCCCATAAAAGGGGGATATCATAAAGGATCAGGGAGAAAAGTAGTATTTGTACTAAGTGTTTCTTACAGGGTGAGGTGAGTGAGGGTGCTGTGTAAGAAGAAAGATAAAGGCCTGCAATGTAAGGAGGTGTGAAGGGTGTAGGACAAGATGTTTCTCAAACATGATGAAATGGAAAGAGATGGAGCTGGTAGAGGGATCTGGGAGAAAAGTCATGCTCAAAATGACAGGACTGGAAAAAGATCTCATCAGGGTGTGGATTGAAGTGACTTGATTAAAGTGATAGTGAAGAGAAGGGTGTAGCAAGTGCTGCTGGGAGTGAATGCATGTACTAGTGGCAATCATAAAAAAAAAAATAATAGATTTGGGAGGTACAGAGGATGAAGTGGCAAATTTGGAGACAAGAAAATAGGTGGTCTGGGAAGGAGTGGAGTCCAAAGTAACTCTGTAGACAGACTGTAGTGAGTAGGAGAACATGATGAATTGGTTGTATCAGAAAAAGTATGATTCTTTTTTTGGCTATATCACTTTTAAACATGATTACAAACCAAGACCGTGACAGAAGTTGCAACGTGGATGTGACTCACAGATGTAAAAAGTGTTGATGAAAACCAAGCAGGTTGGGTCAGGGCCTAAAGGTGGAAACAGGAGATCCGTCACAGGTTTTTGGAAAGGAGAAAAGGGTCTCTGCACAGTGAGAAGCACTAATAAAACACAGAAGGAGCATTAGGACAACAATATGGCATCGCAGGTGATTAAAATTGTCAGGAAGATGAGATTGTGGTATATAAATGGTGTCATAAGTTGTGTGGAGGATCCTGAGCACTAGTCTAGATCTTGAACTTTGACTGGATATTGGGATCACTGAGGATTTTGATGGAGTTATGATCTTAGTTCTGTAGCTATGAAAGCTTCTGGTGAACTCATACACTTCCTTTTCCCTCTGACAAGTGTGCTCAAGGGCAAGGCTTACAAGAAGGGTTACTCAGGACAAATAGGATAAAAAAAAACTTGGGAAGATTGTTTCACGCCTAGACCTAATGAAACTGGGCTGGAACCCTTTCTTGTTTACTTCTTAGCATAAACACTGATCCTTGTGGAAGACACCTTGCTGACCTTGCACCCACCCTGCTGAATCATTCCACCAACTTACGATCTCCTTAACATAAGTGGGAGTAGGGTTTTTCCCTAGGATAGTCTGACTTGTTTCTCATTTATGTGTTTTTCTTTTCTGAAGAGAAAAAATAGAAGGCTTTTCTTTAAGATGATCTATGTGTCAAGGAGAAACTGAGCTTACATGTGTAGAATAATATAACCCTCAACTGGAGGGATCTGTCATGTTTTCCTTGTGGTAGCAGCAGTTTTTGTGTATTAGTAACTATACCCATAAAATTACAGCTGTAGTCAAAAGGCCAAGAGCAAAGCACTCAGCTCATGATTCTGAGGGCACCAGGTCTTCAAATGTCAGTACCAAAGCTGAGGACTAGAGTATCAAAATGAAAAATAGGTTCAGTTTTTAATTTGCAAATTAGTTTGTAATGATTTCAAAGTGTTTCAAGAGCCTGTTAACTCTTTAACTTTATGTTTACAGTTTTTAACTGCTGCTGTGGTTCAAATGCTTGTCTGGAACTTGTGGTTGATCTTTTGTCCACAAATCCATGTCAACTAGGAAAAAAAAAATTACTCATCAAGCACAGCTTTACCAGCACAACTCATTGTTTGGATGAAGCACTCCCAACAGAAGAGCGCTTTTGTTGACTTTGCTGATGTCGTTCAGAGAAGTTGTGTTGCCCTGTCAGGGGAAAAAACTATCACGGAATGTATGGTGCCTGTGTTAGCTACACCGACATTGGTCTGTGATTTGAACGCTGTCTGAGGTTTTCGTTTAGCGCTGTCTTTCTGCAGACCTGCCTGTCTGCCTCTAGACGAGTTGCTTTACCATGCCAATGCCTCACCTTTAAGTTGAAGAAAATAATGGTTCTTTATCCCTGCCATTTTATGTCTAATTAAATTGTTACCAGAGCTGCATGTTCCATATATGGTGGGTAGATCTTAATAATTACATTATTGTTTCCTTTTCAAGATTGAGTTCAAAAGCCACCTGCAACAAGGATTCAGCCAGGCTTATTTTTGATAGGAGCCATGCCTCCTAACAGATTGAGACTTAAGGCTCTATTTAAGTCTGAGATGATGAAACTTGATGACAGTGGCCAGGTGTAGAAGTTATGTTGGTCCTTGGCTTCTAACCTTCTTTTAAAGTAACAGTAGATGATGTAGTTGGTGAGCACAGGAAGAACTGTGGGTGAGATTCAGCTCACTTAAAATGAGATTTCTATAATGTAGATAGACATCCAAGCTCCTTACTCATCTTGCAGTCAGTGAGGAGAATTAGGGCCTTTTAGGACACAACTCATCTTACCTGTTCTAGATGCCTGCTTTTGGATGCTGATTTCCTTCTCCCTACTGATTATGAAGAGAGTCTAGATGTCTAGCTAAGATGTCAGTGTCTATAATAGGTCAGGAGAGCTGTCCTGCATGCCTGTAACTCTAGCTGATCACTGTGTGATATGAAGGCACTTTTCAGACAAGGCCCCATGAAGGGAAATTTAACAGATAAAGATGTGTCTTTGGCTAAGCAGATGAGTATACCTGTATTCTGCAGCTCAAAGGGGCTTGTGAAGAAAGAGGCACTGAGTGGGGAGAGCAGCTCAAAGTGGTGTGAGAAGACAAATTAGAAGCAGTTCAGCATCTCTTCCACCTTAATGAAAAAGAGATGTCTTTATGTCTCTCTGAATAAAGAGGACCAGTTCTTGAAACCAAGCTTTATCTGATGGAAGTGGTTAGAACAAGTCTTAGTTAATTCATATCTTTCTAGTAGGGGGAAGACAACCTCATACAATAAATATTATTCTTCTCAAGTAAATCTGTTAAGGTAATGAACTGTAACTCATTTTTTTTTACAAGCCTTCGTGTGCTTGTCCCAACCTGATGGAGGCGTTGGCTTTCATGTAAGTGCTACCATGTGGGTGGAACAGCAGTACTCAACTTTTAACAGGAGAAACGCTTCATTTTGCATGTTCTGTGTCCTGCCAGCTCTGAGATGTGAGGCTAGCACTGAACTTGAGAACTTGGACAGGTTGAGGCTGGGTAGGTTGAGTGTTCAGTGAATTTTCTGGGAGGGAGTGTCAGCTGCCTTGCCTATATGTTTGGTCCCAGTCTTTTTTGCAAGTGGCCTCAGGAGTAGTACCTGCTGCTGCCCCACACTTTCTGCCAATTGTGACTCTGCCCAAAAATCCAGCACTAAAATAATATGTAAGGAAGTGTAAGATTTAGACAAAACTCTATGCATTTAAAAGGGCCAGTATAGTACTTGGATTTGATAGACACTCTTTTGGTCACGTGCTATTAAGAGTCATGTTTGCTCTATGTTCTCCAACTTTCAAGTTTTGACACGAATGTATATTGGTGAGCATAAACAGCTCAGTTTAGTTTTAGTACATGAATTATTTTAAGTAATAAGTATCAGGCAAACGAGTGTGTACAAATAGTACATATTGTGTGAAAAAGTGTATTAATTTATAAACTTTAATATACTGTCAAAATGTATCTTTGGATTATGAAGTACAGCAACATTAGAGATATGAAGGAGTGTTTATATTGAACCCTAAGAAGGATTGCATTCATGGACATTTCTGGCAAACAGTTGCGTTTCTGATTGCAAGCTATCTGCTCTTCCTAGCCTTAGTTTTTATTTCTTCTTTAATTTTTTAATTATATACAAAAAAACCAGGCAATTTTGCATTCAAACCAAACATTCACAAATCTTTCTTCCTGTTCTACTTTTGCTACTTAGGAAGGAGTAGTATCTCCTACTGATCTAGACCTTGTGATGTCTGATGGACTGGGAATGCGATATGCATTTATTGGACCTCTGGAAACCATGCATCTTAATGCAGAAGGTAGGTAGTTTAAAATGATCCAAATGTGAAGGGAGGGCTTACGTTGCACAAGACTCTGAAAGTGTTACATAACAAACCAGGTTAGGCTTGCTGCAACTATGAGTTGTCTCTTTCTTTATTGTAATGATGTGAAAAGGAAAAGAAATCAGATGGAAGGAAATGGATTTTTGACTATCCTATGTAAGTGGTCAGATGAAAGATGCCGATGAATCATTGAAACACTGGTTGTGTACTTCATTTTTTCCAAGATTTGTCCAGTGCTTTGCGAACATTGCTGTACCCATAGTTTAGGACTGTCTGAGTGTCAGGAAAAGAAAACACTGAAAAAGTTCACCTCATAATCCAGCGTCAACAGAAACTCGCTTCCCGTAAATCAGTGTCTTTTTCTGATTCCCTCTCTCTACCTCACCTCCCTTTTTGAATTCACAGGAGCTATCTTGCTTTAAGCTCGCATAGATCCTAAGTAAAATAGCTTCTCTCAGCAAAATATACAGTTGACTTGACAAAGCAATTAAATAACAGTTCAACATCTGTCTTGCATAATCAAGACAGATATACATGGATTCCAGCTAAATAAAAAGCGAATTGCATAAAATGAAATAAAAATTATGGATCAAGAATACAAACATTTGAGCAATTAATTTAACAAAAATTGAAAACTTCCGAAAGTGAAGATCAACTAAATACATTTTTAGCTCTTTACATTAATGGGCTGTGTCTTTATTCTGGTTTTGTACAGTCCCTGACATGGTAGCCCCTGTTCCATTACTGCATCTTTTAGGCACAGCTGCAATGCCTAATAATATGATAATAAAATAAGAACCCATGGTCATAAAATGTCAGTGCACAATTAGGAGTTTTATGTTTACTTGTTAATTAGTTACTTGGCAGGAAATTATGTCTCTTAAGGCTGACTAGGCACTTTTGACATGAATGTGGAATTGTGGATCCTCCACCAGAATCTTTGAGCTTGTCAGTTTGGTTCTGTATCAGAGAATTAAATGTCACAAAGTATTTGCTTTTGTGCATTGTTAGGTAAACAACATCCATCCTCTAAATAGAGGCACCTTCCTAAAAGTTTTCCTCATCTGATCTATTAATATCTGACAGTTTCCAGTCCTTTCTAGAGATTTTAGACTTACTCAATATAAACTGTACACATTTTTTACATAGAACAGAACAGATGCATGTAGTACTAGCCTTAAGCACAGCAACTTACCTGGAGTCTTACAGGCCAAGATTTGTCCAGGCCTGCCCCCACTGCTCCACCAAGCTGCCATACTATCCTCTGCAGGAACCATCCATGCACAGGGTCTTTTGTCAGATAACTTGATGAGTTGCTGCTACTAAAACATAAAACCAAAACAAAATGTTTGCTAATACAAAAAAAAATTTGTTCTCTTTTAGAGGTCAAATCATACTTGTGAATCCTTTTTTGAAATCCATGTTTTAGACTCCTTAATTCTAAAATAATTTTTACTTGAGAGGAATGGAATCATGTAAGTCATCTGGGTTTGTTTTGGTGCTCTTTCTGAAGTGCCCTCTGGCATTTGACGTTCCATCATGATCCAGCTTAGCTTCCTTCCTCCTGTCAGAAAGTTAGTCATTGTTACAAAAACATTTCTGAAATTTCCCATCTCAAACCAGTTTTAGGTAACATATGCAACTAGTTGGTTACTTATTCGTGACAGAGATTATCCACCTTCTAGATTTAATGCCACCTTCTGTTGGGAATTTTAGTATCCCAGATCAGAGGAAGAAAAAATATGAAATGTAATCCAAAAGACTGGTAAACCAGAAGAGTATTTTTGTGGTAGGCTTGCAAACTGCAAAACTGAAGTATACCTTTAGAGTTATTTTAACATTATATAATATTCTCAATTAAAAATAACCCTGAAATAAAATAATTAGTACACTTGTGGACTGGGCCACTTACACAAAAGCACCTTGTTGGCTTGTTCAGAAACTTGGATGATGAAAAGTGTTGCTTCACTCTTAGTCTTGCAGGTGCATTGTCTGCAAGTCTAGAACTACTCCTGTTTGTGTTCCAGCAGGCTGACTCAGGCTGTTTCTCATCAGAGACAGTTTAAATCAGAATTACTGATGTCAGGACACATGATGGCTTATGGTCATAGTTCCATACCCATGCCAACTTCTCTTTGGTTGCCCAGTATTGCTTCACATAATATGGAATAGTATGGACCTCCTCTTAATTTTCCAGGACAACCTGCTCTGATGCATTGTGCTAGTAGTGTCTATTTTTTATCAGTGGAGGAAAGTGGAGATAGAGATAAGAAATCCCCTCTATCCTGTTTGTTAGCCTGTGTAGTAGCTTCACCAGCTTCACAGCAGCTGCCTTTCTTTACAGCCATAAGATATTAATTATCCACAATATTAAACTCTCTGCTGATCAGTGAGGAAGGATGTTGGGCATGCAAGAAGCACGTGAGAGAAAAATAGTGTTATTTGTTGGAGATCCTGAAAGATGGAGAGATTTGATTTATTTTTTCCTTTTAAAATTTTTTTTGTAACAGTGATGTGATATTTTTGTTTGGTTTTGAATAAAGAATATTATTACAATGATTTTTTTTCTAAGAAAGATCAGTGTTATATCTTTCCCCAAGACTGCATACAGTAAGATCCTTCCATGAACTTCCTACGTGCTAATGCCAGGTTTCCCCTGGTTTAGTTCTTACATGCTTTCCTCCGTATGCATAAATTGTCCTATCAAAAGCTATTATCCAGGCCACTTGAGATAACTTGTTAATTCATGCATGCATATTAGGAATTTTGAATATATGGCAGTGAGCCAACAGCCTTGAACGTGAAATAAAATGACAGCGTCAAGTCACTAAAGGGAGCAGAAGCAGCAACAGCAAGTTGAGAACTGAATTGCAACAGACAGGAAGGAAACCCCTTTGGCGGGGAAAAAAAGTACATCCAAATGGCATAATATCATAATGTTGATTGTTAGTTTTGGTAAATAAAATTAATGTTCCTTTCGGTTTCAGTAAACTCTGTCTTTTGAGTCTGTTACCTTATGATTTCACATGGCAGCATCGCAACAAATGCTGTATGAAAAAGTGTGTGCAGTAAGCACACCTTTGCGTGACTTTTTTGGCCAAATGGCTGCTGTGCACCAGTTTCCTTGTGTGGACTCCTGAGTTTAAAGTGAGTCCTTCCACTCTCTGAAAGGAGCACATAAGTTTGCATGAGAATTCTTAATGCTTCATGGCTCAGGTCATTATAGATGTGTCCTGAAGACCACATCCTGCTGCATCCTTCTCCCTTGAGCTAAAGAAAGAATGTGTATGGTCACCAAGTGGCTCAGCCTGAGGAATTAATCCGATTTTAAACTGATCTAATGGAAGAAGTGGTTCATATTAACTCAGTTTAATTCCGCAATCCAGTTTACAGCAGCCCTGCACAAATGTTTATGCATTGCTGTTGAGATGGTAACACAGGGACAGTGCAAATAAAACATTTTTTTGGTGCTACCACTGTCTTAGGGTAGTTGAAAGTATTTGTGCAACTACAGCCTGAGTGAATTCATATGGGAATTAATGTAGAGTAGCAAGTGTCCTGTGAATTCACACCCTAACTAAGAGCATGCATCTGTGTTCAGACACACCCTTGATGAAGATAGGATTACATTTAGAAAGTTTTCCTTGCAGCTGTAATGTCTAGAAATGCAGTCCCTCTATCAGCAAAACAAAGGGGTTGTGACTTCTTTTCTCTGACATGTTCCTCCATGATGTTCCTGAAATACGCCCCTTCTTTTCTGTTCTCATCCATACTCAGCTTCAGTCTTGCCAAGTGCAGCTGCTTCTTATATTTTTACCTGCTAAAATCAACCCCACCCCTATATTTCAAATTGTTGATGCTGTTACATCAGTGGCTTGACCATCTCGCCTACTCTTTTTGAGTCATTACAGTATCTTATTATGCTGCTCATCAGGTTCAAACTCATCAAGTTAATACCCAGTATCATGAGGCACCCTCTGTCTTTGGGATGTTCCCTGTCCTTGCCAGTAATACTTGGTCCTGTCTCTTGTTTTCTTTCACAAATATCTCAGTGCCTTCCTTGTTTTTCCCCATGTGCAGTGTCCTTGCCAGACTGGTTTACCAAGTTTGCTTGCTTGCATCCTTCAGCCCTCATGCCTGTTGTTTTTCTTACGAAGAGGAAGGAATGAGACTCAGCATACAAAAAGCTAAGATACTTGAAGATGCTTGCATACCATAATGCGTGAACATACTACATTTTATACTGTCGTGTTTTCCCTTCTTTTTTCCTACTACTCCCACCACTTTTGTTTATGAACCTCACTTGTGAAGAGGTCTTCTCAGAGCACTCAAGCATTTTATGCATGCTTTTAAGCTAAATATCTGTTCTGAGTTCCTTTTCCTTCATCGATGCCCTGTTCATCTTGATGGGCATTTCCCTGATACCCACATTTGCACCACACCAGTGCACATACTTTAGGGAAGGACCTGCAAACCCAAAGTGAAGTTATGTGAAGAAATTCTTATGAGACAGTTCCTTAGCTATTTTGGAAACTGCTGGAATAAGCAGCAGCTTATTCTTCCTTTGTTGGTGGTGTAAAGAGCCTTGCATTTCCGAGATACATACAGCAGCTGAAGAGCTTTGAATCAATACACCTGTCTAGCTTGTGAGAGCACGTTCCTGTAACTGTACAGTCCAAGTCAGAAATGCTGAGTGGGTTTGGGACCCTCAAGGAAGACAGAGTGTTCCCTTTTCATCTCTATAATGATGTATCCACTATTCCCTTAGAATATTTCATTACTCGTTCCTTTCTTTCACTCTCTGCCATAGTTGCAAATACATGGTGGAAGGAAGATTCAAGGAACTCCTACCTTCCCTGGAGGTATTTCTGTTCTGTGTTCATGGTTCTCAGGTGCTTGCTGCAGCCATCTGCCTTCTCCCACAGCCCCTTCCCTCCAACAGTCATGAGGTGAGTGTGCAAGGAAGATGGAGGTTTAGACAGGGAGCAAACAAACCACATAGACAAGAGGAAGCTGTCATCATTCCTGTGCTGCAAATTGATTCCCCTCTTTCTCTGTCGCAGATGCATCTTGTTTCATTCTTTTTCTCCAGTTGGAAATAGTGGGGCACAGTGTGGGCACAGCAACTGGATGCAAGGAGAGATGTTTGCCGTCTTCTTCCTATTTCTCCAGCTGCCCTGTCTGTCTCACACTGTTTACAGATCCTAATTCTTCCAGTTTAAGCTGCTCCCTGGGCAGTATCAACAAGGATTAAAGTTAAAGGGATTCTGGCTTGTTTCTTTTCCATCTTGGTGTCCCTGTGCCCCAGTCAAAAGCTCTTTTCATTCATCTTTGCAATAGCCCTGACCTTTGAACCAAAGGACTCCTGAGTCTAAAGGCCTAAAGTCAAATATTTGCCTGTTTTGAGTTTGCAGTTGAAAAGCAGATTTTTCCAGCATTATTCCCCGTTGCTCAAGTGCCTTCTTGAAGCTGGCAGGATAGGATTGATCTTGGTTACTTAAACCAAGTTAAAGATTGCACTAGTCTCCACTGACATTTCACACTGGGAGTGTTTTGAAATGATTATTTTTTTAATCTTTGAGTGAGACCATATGTATATTCTAACTTTTGGATGTGTATTCTAACTTCTGGTGTATTTCCTTAACTTCAGACTCAAAAGATTTTGCAGTGTCCACCTTCTGCTTGCCATGCAGGATACATGCTTGCATGTTGCCATTTCATCCACAATATTGAGATCAGCTGTCCTAATCCTGCCACTCTTCTCTAGACTTGCAACTTTTTTGTTTAACGTTTTCTATTTTATGGACTTTGCATAAGGCTTCGTTTCATTCTTACATTGCATGCAGTGAGTGAATTGTATTACCTAACCTGCATTTGGTGTGTCTCTCTTGCATTGGTTAACTACACCCACCTAGAAATTGTTCTGATTCATTCAAGCTGTAGGTGAGTTGCCAGTGGGAGCTGAATTTCCAGGACTAGCTGGCCGAGTGAGCTTTCAAGGTCATCTCCAGCTCAGGAGTTCACGTTCACCAAGTAAATTGATCAGCCATATCCAAGCATTCAGCTTTTCCAGGATACTAATATTATCTGTTATATTGAGGCTTGTGAAAAAGTTTTCAGGCACACAGTCTTCTCTTCTAGCTTCTCCTGACTGTATCAGAATCAAAACTACTAAGTTCTATGCTATTATTACACAAGCTTACCAGGTGTTTGAGATGTCCCCTTGATTTTTGGAAAAGTTCCAAACCCAAACTATTCAGCACTGGTCTAGGTGTCACAGACCTGCGTCAGCTGGATAAGCACCAGAATTACTGGTAACTGGCACTGCTCTGTTTACCATTCCTTCTGTTGCCAATTGCCCACGTGGATTTGCTTGAATTGCCATATTTGACTGAATTGCCATTTTTGATTTTGTCATTTTCCAGCTGGCAACAGTTGCTGCCAGCAGCTGTGAGTTAGCAAGGTGTACCCGAGTCCTCATAGTTCTGCGCTCTTCAGCCTCAGTCATTTCTGCTTCTCCATCTGGGAACTTTATATGATGTTGCATGATCTGGTAGAAAACCTTTTTGCTCAGACTCCTCACCATTAGAAGAAAAAGCTCATGTGAGCAAGCTGAAATGTAAATATCATCATCTTATGGTTTGTGAGAGTCTCATCCAGAATTGCCTTGGACTCCCCAGATTGCTCATGTGGATAGCATATTCTCTGTAGGTTGATCTGGGTTAGCTTCAGGTGGCAAAGTTTGTGAACACAGCTGTTAAGATGCAGCAGGCAAGCACTTATGCTAATGACAGGGTATGGTCAGCAAACCCTGATAATCAGTGGTCCTTTCCAGAGTGTTTGTGGAGGAGGATGGTCTCTGCATATTCCCTCAGTGAAGAGACAGAATTGTATCATGGCCTATTCCACATCCACAGTAATGGTTCTCTTCCTGAATCTAACTTCCTGACAGTGACGTTTTGGAGCCCGCTAGACAATTTTTAGTTTCTGGATGTGTGTCAATCAAGAAAATTGAGCAAAATACTAAATGTCCATGTAATTAGAGCACCAATACACTTGTATGATGAGCTGGCCTCCCTTTTTGGATTGGAGAAGGCCAGAACATGCCAGAGAGTGTTCTAGGAACACATATGTTCCATGGGTAGATAACACAAGGAAATGGGCTGACTAAATGCTGATTGGCACACTCTTGGCACCAAACGCAGGTTCAAGCTACTTAACAAGGCTGCCGTTTTTCTCAGAGCCTCCTTCCTTCTGATACTTCAGAATGTCTCTAGTCTATTCTCTAGGAGAGTTGAATATTCTCGAGTCTCTATGTTGTTCTCCCATTCTGTCCTTCCAGTTGTTTGTC
Source organism: Baryphthengus martii (assembly GCA_013396935.1). Classification (NCBI taxonomy): domain Eukaryota; kingdom Metazoa; phylum Chordata; class Aves; order Coraciiformes; family Momotidae; genus Baryphthengus; species Baryphthengus martii. The sequence continues at coordinate 34,905 of VWZK01004480.1, forward strand.
TGATAGCCATCATGACTTCAGAGTGCTAATTTCTTAAAGGAAATTTAATACTTCCTTGAGCATCTGTCCTTTGAAAGTTCTTCTGTCTTTGATGCAGGAACAAGAGTGTTGTCCATACTCTTACTGACCTCAGAGGCCTTTTAGAAAACCTGTACTTCAGCATTTTCAGGCATATTTAGCAGTATTGTGTTGTACCTCATGATTCATAGTTGCCAATAGTCAGAGGTTTCCATTCCTTCATCCACCTTTCAACCTGAACCATTTAGGGTTAGACAGGTATGACTTCTACAGTTTTGATACTACACAGTATTGCATTCCAGGGAACTGTCTGCAAGCCGTTCAGGAAAGAGACTGCTTTATGACTCCTGACCTGAGTTGCATTCTTTCGTGTGGTAGTCAGGCCACCCCACTTACATTTCCTGTATTTTGTGGTTGGATAAAACCATGAGTGATTCAGGTACATGCTTCTCGTGAATCTTAGTGAAAGAGTTGGTGACCATAACTGCTTGCCTTTGTCTTCTGCAGCTTTCTGCTTTGATAATTAGCTAATAAACAGAGAGTCAAGGCTGCACATTTTTCAGTCTCTATGGTTCTCAGAAACCGGAGATTGTCGCAAGCTTTCAGTGGATATCCAGAACTTGCGTTCTCAGATCTAGGATGTTCATCAGGGTGGTCACATTGGCTTGCTTACTGCTAGACAAGCATTGCTCATTTACTGTTGTGGTGCAGCTCATGACTTCTTGATTGATGTACAGTGGGAAAGGCTGCCTTATCCTGTCTTCATTAGGTGGTAGTTAATAGCATTAAAAAGTCTACTGGATGTGTATGTACAGCTAAATGACCAGTTTCTCTTTTTGGTACATTTATCATTCCAGCTCCTCTGTAGTGCCTCAGAAATAATTTTTTTGACATTCCTGCTGGAGCTGATGGAAGCTGGACCTTTTCCTAATCCAGGCAAGGTCTATTCATCTTCCATTGTACCCATTATTACCAATTAGCTGATTCTCAGGTTCTCTGATCACATAGTTTCTAAGATGTACACAGGAGGGTCAGCTCTGAAGTCAGACCAAGCTGCTCAGGGTTTCATCCAGTCTTGAAAGCCTACCAAGATGGAGACTGCTCAACCTCTTGTGGGCAACCTCTGGCAGTGCTGGAGTATCCAGTTTGTACCTCTTGGTTCAAATTGTGCCTATTTTCTCTTGTCCTCCTGCCGTGCAGCAACTGTAAAGAGCTTAGCTTGGTCTACTCAGTGACCTCCTTGCAGGCAGTGAGGAGCTACTGTCGGGTCCCCTCAAGCCATCTCTGCTGCAGGCTGAACAGGCCCAGCTCCCCTAGCCTCTCCTCACAGGGTGAGTGCTGCAGCCCCCACCATTTTGGTGGCCTCTGCTGAAGTTGCTCGGGTTTGTCAGTCTTTCTTGTAATTTGAAATCCCAAACTGAATGCAGTACTTTGGATGCAGTCTAGTGAGTGATGAATAAAGGGGGGTAATTACTTCCTTCAATCTTCTGTCTGGGCCCAGGATGCTCTTGGCCCTTTTTGCTGCCAGGGCACAGCGTGTGGTTCACGTTCAGCTTACTGCCTCACAGGGCCAGGAGTTCTGGCGTTGAAAAGCCTATGTTGTTACAAGGAGTTCTTCCTTCTGAGATGCAGGACGTTGTATTTGTCCTTGTTACATTTTTTAAGGTTTTGTATTGGCTCATTCCTCCAGGCTGTCTAAGAGCAGCCCTGCACTCCAACGCACCGGCTGATCTGTCCCACCCCACCTCCCACCCGTGCCTGATTTGGTATCATTCGCGAATGTTATGAGCATGTGCTGTTAAGCAGTATGGGTCTTCAGAACAGATTCCTACAGTACTCCACTTTCACTGGCCTGCAGGTAGAGTACAACCCATTAACCACTAGCTCTGAGCCTGGGCACCCAACTCATTTTTTGTCCACCTAGTTTTTCAAGTATGCAGACCTTAATGTCCTAATGATAGAAGAGTATCATGGGAGACAGTATCAAATGGCCTTCCAAAGCTGAGGTAAATGATGTCCACTACTTTCCTATTTTTCACAAATCCAGTTACTTTACCACAGAAGTCAACAAAGTCAGTCAGACATGATTTACCCGTGGTGTACCCATTGGTGGCTACAGGCTGACTATCATAATAACTTTCTTCTTATTCCTGTGCCCAGAAATTTGTTTCGAGAGGACTTGCTCCTTGATTTTCTCAAGGACAGAAGTGAGATTGATTGGTCCGTAGAACCCTAGGTTAGTTTTTTTACCTTTTCTGAAGTGGGGTGCAGTATTTGCCTTCAGTCTTCTGGGGATCTCAAATGATCACAGGGATGCATTGACTGGCATGATTTTTAAAATCCAATAGAAAGCAACCTTGCAAGGGCATGGACCATTTCTCTCATACCCTTGGACAGAGTCTGTCTCGTCCCATGGTCTCAGCTGGGGCTGAGTTCTTGTAGATAGTCACTGGATCATCATCTACTGCTGCTAACTCTTCTCCTTGAACCCTGCCTCTCAGTACAGAGGCATAGAAGAACTTATCAATGAAGACTGAAGCAAAAAAAAAGCAATGAGTAAATCCTATTTACCTGTTTCTTCTGTCACTACTCTGGTGAGGGGGAGGGGGAGGGGAAGAGGCCACTCTCCTCATGAACACTGGGTCAGGGAACCTTTCTAGTCTTAAGTAACAAAGACAAGTATATCCGTGGTTGTGTGCTACACCCCTCACGAAGGATTGCCTGTTGGTATGTAACATTAATTGGTTTTGCAATGAAGGCATGTCCTAAATTATTTTTTCCATGAACCTTAATGGAAATGTGGTGAATAGAATCCATTTTTCCTTGATGACAATTACATGTCTAAAGCATAAGAGCAGACTGGTTTTTTTGGGCTCTGATTTAAGATGGTGCTTAAGCACAGGCAGCCTTACTGAACTTGAGTAGGAATTTCTGTTTAAATGTGCTTTTTCCCTTATTTTTAGGTATTTCAGATTACTGTGAAAGGTATCGTGAAGGTATGAGACTTGTTCTGAACACCTTTGGACCAGTTCCAGAATTTTCAGGGGAAATTCAGCAGAAAATCAATCAGGTAAATACAGAGTTGATAAATGCAGTGACATTCAGAATAAAGAACATTAACTTTTATTTTAACATCTGTACCATTTCAGTGTACTGTTAGAGATATCTGTAGTCTGTATTTCTTGTGTGACTGTACTTTAGACGAAAAGATCCCTACAGAATGCACGTTAAGTCCCTTTTCAAAGCACTTTGACATACATCAAGGGAAAGTGGTCTAGCAGCTGAAAAACATTATAGTTAGGCAGAGGAGTCAACTGCTAACAACTACAGGTTATTGATATTAAATCCTCTATAGTATAGTAAGTATAGTATAGTATATACCACTTCTGTCCTGTGTCCTCTACCATAACATGCACAGCTCCAAGCATCCTTTCCTACTTGACTTTTCTCCCTGTGTCTTCCTCTTACTCCATCTTCCTGAATAAAGCCGGTAGCTTTTTTCTTCTGGCTGTCCTTTTCTTGGTTTTATCTACTTTACAAACCAGAGCTCCAGTCCATCATGTGTGCAAATACACATTTCAGTGAAGGATGTGAGCAGTCCGGTAAAGTTGCTTGCATGTTTAAAGACAGATGTGTTTAAGTGCTATGCTGGATCGGGTCCTAATTCGTCTGTTAACATTTCTAAGCCCACCATTTGTTTATACTCATTATATGGGCTATTTTGTATGAGTATAGGAATTAACTGAAGTACTGGCATTTCTGAACTCTGCCTTTTCTTAGTTGCCTCTTTCAATGCTTCACTATAGAGCACATGTATGTGTTGAATAGTTCCTGATCTGCTGTCAGAGATTAATTCCAAATATGGAGGCAGTCTGTCTGGAAGATAGCATCGGCTGTGCTAAAAAGGAAAGAGATTCTTTTATGTTTAAACAACATAGACTGCTTATAATAACAATCAATAATAATTGTGGAGTTATTCACAATTAGAAGCTTTTAATTCATCTGAAGCAATCTGGGTTTCTTTATAGAAAGCTGGATTCCACTTCAACATTTGTTTCTGTGTCTCTGTTATCTTCAATCTTCAAAGCCAAAGATGGCTTTGCACAAATCCTCTCTTAAGAGTAAAACATTAAACATTTCTTACCTTACGCTTCTGTCCCTCCTCCTGTTTTGTTCATTTTTAATTTTTTTTCTGGAGTCATTGCAACTTGCCAGTCATTGGTAGCAGGTCCAGGTTTGACCCAGTTTCTCAACACTTGCTTTTTAAACCTAAGACCTCAGGTGCTATTTTGCCAAAGATGACTTTGTGATCTCTACCTGTGCTCTCAAAACAGCTTTTTTTTCTTTGAAAGAAAATATGTTACAACATACTATCTGGCCAGAGCTTACTACCCCTTGTTCTCCTTCCAGTGATAAACTTAACTGGCACCTCTAAACCAACTTTGATCATGCACTCAGAAATACTTTTTTTCTACATTTTGTTTTAAATGCCATTCTTGTGTGCTAAACTTGTTCAGACTTCTACCTTTGTGTCCTCAAATAGGACACAATACAGTACTTTCTCTCCCCCATCATTTCAATAAACAACGAAAATCATACTTCTGGGTTTCTTATGTGTCTCCCCCTGTCATTTTGATTCTAACTGGCACTCCTAGAAACAAAATAATGCTTTTAATAAGCATGGTATCTTTAATTACATTTATTAGGAGCCAGAAGAGAAATCACAGCTTTAAACACACACACACAGAGGAATTTGGTTTAGAGCACATTTTCAGCCACATAAATGGCCAGGTTGCCTCCTTTCTACTTAATAAAAGGTTGTTATCAAAGAGACTACACAGTGACCAAGAAAAGAGCCTGATGCTTTGCTGTTTCTGTAGGCACCTTCATTCCCACATTCAGGCCAACCTTCTCCTAGTGGGAGCACTTTTCTTCTCGTACAGGTTAGCGTATTTCCAGTTACCCACATAAAGAATGAGTGGCCTATTGCTTGTGATAGACTAAATGACAGTTTGTGTGGATGGTTACTTGGTCTGGCACAGGGAAAGCAGGAGAACAGTGCTGGTGAGAAACTTTTTACTCAGAATATGAGATTTAATCGTCTTAAATTTTCTGTTCCAGGCAATGTCTGAAAAAATTCCAGTTGTTCCAAAAGCCCTGGATGCCAGGAGAAAACGAAGAGATGATTATCTCACCGGTCTTGCCAAACTGAAGAAACAAATGAAATCTGACTGAGGTGCACCTTGTCTAAGAGGAGAGACCAAATGAAGAGCAGATCTTCAAAAAAAGGGGAAATTCGTGGTCATACAGAAGAGAATTCATACTGAATGTGCAACCAATGATATGCACAAATGTAGAGACCAAAGCAACCTTTGGTCCAAATTTGCCATGATGTAATTCGTAAATAACTGGAAACAGTTATTAAACAATTCAGTTAAAATTTATGAAATTACTAGATATATGCATTAGATGTGTAAGCATTAAGAAGCTTTAGCAATATTAATATCGTGCAATGCTGGAACACAATCATGTTTTAATGCATTTTTCAGCTTGCTTAGGAATTCAGCGCTTGAACAATATTTGCTTATGCAGGGATCTGAAATAGGCAAACATCAGCTGTTTGTCACTGGAGAAAATTAGCCCTCACCCGCCAAACACTCTGGCAGCGAGGTTAATTTGTAAAGCACTGACTGTAGATAGGAGAAGGTTGTGCTGAGCAAAGAGTAGATTTGCTGGCCAGTGAGCAGAGACCTCAACAGCAATTAAGGGTTGCTTCAACTTCTATCTATAACTGTTCCACAATGTGGGTGAAAGAATTAATCCTCCTTTCCCTCTCTTTGGCACTTCTGTAGCTGTATGATGATCTAAATGTGAGGAAACAGGGCAGAATTCCCCCCTCACCCCCCCTACCTCTGGTACTGTAAGACTTTACAGAGACCTACTCGGTCTTTAAGACCATGCACTTGGTATCCCATGGCTTTGCCACCAGCTTAAGTCAGATGTTTGATGCTGGCCATTGGCATTGCTGCGTAAATATGTGCCCCAATTATTTAAGACTCATCTCTGAGGAATAAGAGAGTTTGATTAAATACCTAGTTTGGAAGACAGTATGGTGTAGTGGACTTTCTCCCAGGCCACTCTGTGACAGTCTGAGTGATCTTGGGAAGCCAGTTCACCTCCCTGTTGCCATGTCTATTTTGTACATTATCTAAAGCAAGAACTGCTTCTTTAGAACTGAGCTGTAGTGAATGTAACAGCTGTAGCCGAAGAAACGCCACATATCTGCTGGTTTGCTCCCCTACAGAGGGCAAGGTGCAGTGGCTTACACGTAGCATTTATGCTTTATGACTGCCCTTCCTACAGGAGACACGTCTCCTCCACATGCAAGGATGCAACGTACACCTAGAAGTAGTAATATCCTCAGTTGCTGCAGTGGCGTGTTTCGATCCACAGCAGTGTTATTATGAATGTACGTACCCTGTAATATAGTTCGACTTTGATCTTAGCTGGAACCTTGGGGCATTATTGTTACGCAGATAGGAAGAATAAGTTGAAGCAGTGCATTGCACCCACCCTGCTTGAGTTAAGCATTTCTGAATTTGTGCTAGCTGCTCATGTAACTTCAGTCACAGCACAGATGCAGAAGATTTAAGCTGTCAGTTTGCAAATGCTCTTGTTTTTTACAGAGGGTGCAGCACGCAAACTGGTTGCTGAAACTTACTCGGTTACCGTTCTGATCTGAACAGCAGAAATGTCCGCGTGAACATACTAATACCACTTACTTCTGCTTAGGTCACAGTAAAAGAGACCTAGGATAAATTGTATCCCTTGACACAAGTGGTGGGCCAAGAACACATCATTGAATGTGAAACATGGGATGGGAGGAATAATGCAGAAGTTGTCCTGTGCTGCTTTATAATTAGTGGAGAAATAGGAAAATTTGTAAGCTCAGTTTATTTTATCCCAATCTAGACCTAAAATTGACGGTTTCTTCTATTGCTTTTTATTGCCACGGTGACTGGCTTAATGTGCATTTAGACAGCTGAAGTTGGGGAGGTCAGTTCTCACTCCTGATGCCTTATTAAGCAATAGTAAATTAATTGTGGGGCTGATTTCCTCATTTTATGTATGTTTTAGTATTTCAGACAAGGCCGTAGACGGTTCCAATTACTTTCAGGCTTAGACCCGCTTTGCTATGACATTGTCATAACTAATCAGCTCGCAGTGCTTCTGTTTATTCTGAGATTTTTTTAAAACTCAATCATATCATCAAATATTTGCCTCCACCTTTATTTGCTTATGAATAAAATATTTTAATGAGGAAGATATCAACTTCTATGACTCAGTGTGATACTCTAGTGGTAACGCTACATAATACATCTTTAGAAGCCCTCGTAGAGTAATTTCTGGAACTCAATGGGAGTGAATAAACAGGAAGTAACGTGCACTTTCCTATAGTTCATGTGTTGATGACCAGTTGCTGCAGAAGCAGGGCCCTGCCATAAAGGAGTGGCTTTCTGGTGGGGGAAAGGTGCTCTGGCACTCACCAGAGCGTTGAGCAGCAACCCCACAGGGTCTTGCATTCTGCGAAGCTCGCCTTGGAGCATCAGTTCCCACGCAGGTTCACAGCTACAAGTTGGGGTGGGAGAGGCTTGACAAAAAAAGTGTATTTTAGCTGACATTTTCTTAGGATTTGAAGCATGCAGAAGTTTTTGTTCGCAAAAGTAACAACAACTGGAAGGCAATAGAAAAAGGCAGCTAAAGGAATGAGATGGGCTGTCCCCATCCCAGGGACTTGCACCCTGTTTACAATTAATCCCTTCACTCATCAATTATTACCCTGTCTGAATCCTGTACCCAGCTTGGGGCTCCCAGTATAAGAAAAATGTTGGTAGGAGAGGCCCCAGAAGTGATGTGGCTGGAACACTAGTCCTGTGAGGAGAGGCTGAGGAACTAGGCTTATCCAACCTGGAGCAGAGACAGCTTCAGGAGGACCCACCAGCAGCCCCCAGTGCCTGTGGGGAGGTCATTGAGGAGACGGAGACAGGCTGTCTAAATTGGAGATGGATGACAAAATAGAGACAATGGACCTAAGCTGAAACACAAGAGTGTTAGCCAGCCTGGATGTAAGGAGGCACTTTTTCCCCCATGAGGACAGTCAGGCAGAGACACAGGTTGTCCACAGAGGTGGTGCAGTCTCTGACTTTGGGGTTTTCAAGTCCTGACTAGATGAAGCCCTGAGCAGTCTGACCTCAGAGCTGAGTCTGCTGTGAGCAGGAATTTGGACCAGAGACTGCCTATGCTTCTCCCCAGTCTGCATTAGCCTGATTCCAGCTTTTGTGTGATTTTTGGCGTATTTTGTATCAGAAATGTTGCTCTGGCTTAAGTCAATTAACTCCATAGAATGCATATAGATAGTTCAAATTGTCACGTGTGTTAAGAGGACTTTTTAACCTAAATCATAAATTAAATTTAGAATTATGTGAATGAGTGTAAAGAAATCTGCATTCAGGTTTTTTCCATGTGTTTTCCTGGACAAATGAATGTAATATCATTAAAATGTCACACCTTTCACATGTAAAGGATCCCATGTTGTTGGTTCCCAGGGGAACCCTCCTGGAAATAGATAAATGCTGCATTCACCATTACTGCTGCTCAGGGCTGCTGGTATGAGCAGGGTTTGCCAGGAGAGGAGCATTCCCTTATCTCTCTCTCTCTCTCTCTTTTCACTTTTTGCTGTTACTTCTCCCTCTTGGTTCTCCGCTTCTCACCGTAGTCCATCAGTAACTTCTTCCAGGGTATTTAGCTGACAATTTGGACAGAACTGCTAATAGGTTTGCTAATTGGACAATGAAGATTCCCTTCTGGGGAGCAACTTGTCAGAGATTAATTGCTTGTTAAGATAAAAATCCCAATTCTGTTGAATTAATCTGTTTAATTATTTTCTTCAAATTTGCCTACTCCTTTTATCCCATTATTGTTTTTATTTCCGCAAATGCAATAGATTTTGTGGGAGAGATTGCCCCCGATACTTTATGAGGACTCTCATAATTAGTATCAGCAGTCCTACAAAGTTCCAGAACTACCACAGCTGCAGTCAAATATTTATTTTGTGTCACTGTCAGCAGAAGAAGCAATGGTTACCTGAATGTTCAAGCACCTATTTTATGGTAAACTATGCGATATTTTGGAAGAATCTATCTTGTGGTTTCTTCTTTACACAACTGCATGTTTAAAATCCTGTATTACTTTGAATCAAGTTACATCTATAGAGTTTCCTAAATCCCTGTCTTTGTTGCACTGTGTTTTTCTGTTTGGCAAATTTGAAGTTTATTGTTTACCCTATTGCATGTGCTTTACTATTAGTTACTGCTACTTATTGGAAGCAGAGTCTAATGCGTTCATATCAAAGCCTTTGATTTAATGCTATTGGAAATCAAACCACCTATAATGTGTAAGATCAGGAAGAAAGGGCAGATGCATAGGAATACTTATCTGCTGCACTGAGGGAAATCCAGTATCATCACAGAATACCAGGTTGGAAGGGACCTCAAGGATCATGTGGTCCAACCTTTATCTGGAAAATCACGTTCAAACCAGCTGTTTCATAAATCTCTGAGCGTAATGGAAGTAGTTTGCAAATTGCAAATCAGTGATGTGAATTTACTTTCCCTATTCTGTAGTTATTCTTCTGTTCAGTCACAGTAGTGTGAAAGTTAAAATATATTTTCTGATTGCCATATTATCTAAGTGGAATGGTATTAAGAAATTACATTATCCTATCTATACCATCTTTTAGGCAAAAGATGAACTGTGCTTCATTAAGAAAGCAGGATAGTGCTTGTGGGGCTTATTATAAAAACAGAAAAAATAATTTGGAAGCAATATGATGTCATTGTCAGTCTCCATTTCTCAAAAGAAAGATGAGATATGCTGCCAGTGCTGGTATAGTTACATGTCAGGATTGCATTGCCATAGCAGGGAGTTACAGAGATCTCTGAGCGCACGTAAGTGTGGGTACCCTTGCAGAGACAGATACGAAGGGCAGGAGACCGCCATGAGAAGAGGAGCCTGGCAGATGCGAACTTAGCAATTAGTGTGTCAGTAGGAAAAACAAAGGTGCTTGGCTTTCAACAGCCTACCAGGCCCAAAGCGAAGGTTTCACAAATTAATTTGGATCTAGTTTGAGTAAACAAGTGTAAATGAATGTGTTTGCTCTAGCTGCCTGCTCTTCTGCTCCCTTTCCCCCAAGCTCCAGCCGTGTTGGCAGCGTAGCCCTCCGCTCGCCCCTGCCTTCTATTTTTCGAGCATGTGTGTGTGCTATTGCAAATCAATCAAAGTGAGTGGAAAGACAAAATCTGACTCCAGGGGAAAACTCAGATTTGATTTGGTAAGGCTTTGTATCAAGCCAACAGACAAGGTTTTCTTTCTGTTCTTTTCTATGATTTCAAAAAGAGAAAGGAATTCCTCCCTTCAGCATGTTACTCAGAGTTAAATGGCGATGCAGCTTAGAACACACCGCTCAGAGACATGTTTCTAGTTCATTTTTCAGGTAGAACGTTCTTCTCCCCTCTTTGTTCTTTTATTGTACAACTTTAATTTGGCAGAGTCATTTGACCAGCAAATACTAGCTAACATTCATATACAAATAATGATAAATACTGCTTTTTACGATAAGGAATAGCAGAGAGACGGGAGCTTAAATCCGATGTATTCATTTGAATGTGTACATTCAATCATAGAAAAGCAATATTGAAATGGCGAGATTTAGCTGCATATCTTAATACTCACAAAGGCTTAAATATTACTTACAGCATGTGCTAGGAGCAGACCAGTAGCACAGGTTGGTTCCTCCCCACTCTGTCTGTACAAAGCTGGGAAGAGTGGGTACCTGCATCCTCCGCTGCTGCGCGTGATGCCATAAGGCACAGAGCTGTGGCTACACCAACCTCTCACTTCTTTTATAAACAGGAGGCCAGAACAGAAGCTGGCAATTTAAATAGCAAACGCTGTCATATCAGGAGTTTCATAAGGAATGGAGAAAAAAGATGCTGGAATGCCACCCTTTTGAGGCAAAACAGGGCAACCTTGAATGTTTGACCCACAGAATTTGCACTGAAGCTCCGTTTTGCACATGGTGGTACATAGTTGTGAAACACTCCAAGGATGGTTTCGGCTGGCTCCAACTGCAAGCCAGCTGCAAGGAAAGCCATGAACAAATGCAGCTGGACTAGCAGGGGTCTTTTTACATAGTTCATCAAAAATTTGCCCAGTGTCCTCCTGGCTGTGAGGAAAGGCCTTCAACACTCCTATGGGAACAGAGCAAATTTCGAGAGAGCTGTTGGTAAGGGCACTGTTTCCACAGCACTCAGTGGACTTTGGCAGTACATACAACCACTTTGTTTACCAGTTTGCTAAAAGACAGCGTGACTTATTTTCTTAACATATACTCAAAGAAATGCCCCATGGGGTTGCACATCCCTCAGCATTTTCCCTTCTCTCTCTAACAATTTTTGTTCCTTCACCAAACACTGAAATGGAGGGACACTTGGAATAAAATGGCACTTACTTACCATGCATGAGATTTCTGCTTGAACCTGAGCATGGAATGGAGATTTTAACGTGTGGCTTTGTACACTTATTCCAGCTACTTGGAGTTCAGACCTGTATTCACAAGAAGCAAAGATGTATAAGATGTAGAATCATGCAGAAACCTGTTTTCTTTTATCTGTGAGTAAAACGTAGTACAACATGGAAAGGTCAAGAGCCCATACTTTCACGTGGCTATAGGAAAGGTTTGTGCCAAAGCTGAACTTACTTTTTAAAAGATTCTGTAAAAGAGAGCCATAAATTTGCCCTAAATTGGATGTTCGAGCTGTTTAGCCTAAGCTTAGATGATGACAGATGATACCTGCTGTTACAGTACTAACGTACTGCCCGAGGCCTCCATAAGGGTCCAACGCCTCTGTATTGGCGCAACGAACAGAAAGCGTTAAAAAGCCTCTGTAATTTAAAACGTTGTGAAAACTTTCCTTTGCATTCGTGATGTGTTTAAATTTTAACATCAGGTGTTGCACTAACTTTTCCAATATTGTAACAGTACATACTTTCCATATGAAGCCATGGTTGATTGTTCTTGGCCAGCTTTGACAGATAATACTCCTAAAGAATACAATGGAGGCATTTTTTTGCCGCAGCCCAGGGAGAAAGTGATGAGGCGGGAATATTCTCACAGTCACTCTGGAGCTCCTGGTAACTGCCTTGATGCAACTGATTCTTTTCAAAGAGAAATCTGTTTTGGTGCCTTTTTTTTTTTTTCATTATCTTGCCTAATAATGATTTATACATAAATTAAACCTGGCACTACCAATGGAAATGGTTTACCTTTGTCTTGTGCTTCACTCCAGCAGCTGCTTCGGTGAACACCTTGGCAATTTCTGTGCAGCACAGATGAGTTCATAACATGTGCATTGCTTCTACACACAGCAGCAGCAGCACCACTTGTGTAGCAACTCTACCAGTCAGCTTTACTCCCAGCTGTGTTGCTGTGAGGCTTGTATTTTCATTTTAGGCTCTACTTAAAAACTTCACGGGGTACAACTTGTCTACTGAGTTCTTAGCAGTAATACAGAAAGTATTTCTGTGCACATAAATACAAATTATTTGGATTAACTGCTATAACACAAGGGCAGCAGACCAAGAAGTGCAGAGCTTTCCACATTCCAGAGTACCTTACAACCACAAAACCAGATTTTTTGATATTACTCAGCAATGTCATTTCAAACACATGTGGTAATGGAAAGATGTCATTGTGCCATTTCAAACATACGGGCTAGTGGGGATAGCAAAATGCATAACCAAGCAATTTAACCGGCTGGGCAGTGCCTGAGCCTGATCTGTATTGTACAGAAGCTTATGGAGGAGCATTAAATTGCATTGCATAATTCTGTAAACCAGAAATGTTTCTTGCATTTGCTTTTGTTTTTTCTTTTTAAGAAAGGAAGAAAAGTTATTTACAAACATCACCTCGCCCCTATCAAAATCTGCATCGGTGCATAGTAAATTATAGAAGTCCAATCAATTTTTGCAGTGTGAATATAGCTTCAACTGCTGAAAGGGACACCATCATATTTCTCTAGTCTGTCATTTACAAAACAAAAGTGATTAAAAATAAGGATATGACAGCAGAGAAAAAAAGAAATTTTCTAACAAGATGCAGCTATTATTTATATTACTACAAACAGAACCATATTTCATAAGGTAACAACCTGAGCTTATGTTTTAATCTGATCTTAGTATCTGAATAGTTTATTATAAGGAAAACCATTAGATAGGGATTAATGCAATCATATTTAATCACCAGTAACAGTGAGGTGTTTGTTAGTATTGCCCTGGTACACGGTGTGAACAGTGCTTACTGTGTCTGCATATAGCTTTTGGTTTCTCTTCCTAAAAAAATTACAGTCCAGACTCCTCTGCAGAGTCTTACCTTGGGAGAGTGTTGCCCAACCAACTCATCACACTTTACTGCCATAGAAATTGCCATGACAGCTGTCCAGACGGTGGTTGTTGACTGTAGCCTCAGGCAATTCCTGCTATGTCCACCCTGTTAGCAATCCTGTCCCCAGGCGCAAGCAGGGCAAAAGAAAGTGTGGTTTCCAGCTGCCACCTCTCCTGTAACCTGCTGATGAGCTTCTTGAATCAACTTTTCTCTGACGCCCAGCTTCTGGCTGGTGCAGGCCAGTAAACAGACAATGTGGGGTAGCCTTGCCCAAAATCCTGGGGTTTGTTCTGCTTCTTAGGCCAGATCAGTCTGTGTCAGCACCCTGCCTGGCTTGCTGCCCTGCTTCTGTAGCAAAGGAGTTTTGGTTGTAACATTTAAATAGGCCCATCTACTCAGCTCGTAAGAAGTCCGGCCACAATCTGTTGCCTAGCAAGAAATGAATGTTAACAACTCATTTTCATTCACCTGTCTTCCAGGCTAACAAACTCGGACTATTTACCTGCAAAAGCTAAGTGAGGTCCATCTGCCCTAGCCCTATGCTGGCCCAAGCTCTCTGTTCCATGATCCCTGCTGCAGCTTTTCTGATTTTCACTAATGCAGGTTAACACCAGCTGCCACCCATCTCATGCCATTACTTCAGCGTGAGGAAAACTTGAGAACTTGCCATGAGACAAATGTTTGTCTTATCAGGAGCATGTGGCTCTTTTGCCAAGATGTGTGTACTTGTAGGACCTTCTTCAGGTGGTCGTATCAAAGACTCAGAAAAGGCAGAGGTGATCATCACTAGATGTTTAGAGGTTACAAGAAGGGCTTGAATATGACCACGGTCATGATTTAGGAATAATATGGCATAAACAATAGAGATAATTTGGAAGCTGCCTAATTAAGGTAGTATTGAGAGACTTCTGGAACAATACATAATCACTCTGTTTATAGTAGGAAAGCACAAAGATCAGAATTGAATAAAGCTCAGCCACCATGGGAAGACTGGTTTGTTTAGCATTAAGTCCATAGCTGTCTCTTTTGGTAACACTCAGTGAGCTTATTTTCAGTGGTGGCACTGGAACTGCATTACTCTCAATATTGAGAGTTGCTTCTCTTAACTCCTCCTTTTCAGGCACATTCCCTCAAGATGTTTCTCTGAGGGAAGCAGGACCTTATATTTTTCAGCCTTTTTTTAATATATGATGCTTTGCATGATTTCCAGGCTCATGTAGCCATGTGGTTATATATTGCACTTCATTATATTTCTTCTTTTTCCTGTTTTTTAAACCTTCCTTTGAATTGTCCATTTGCTATTTACCATCCACCTCTGCATCCACATTAGTCTCTTCTGATGTCCCTTTTCTTTATCACTGGTGTTTCTCAGCTGCACAGAGGATCATCTTTAATTTCAAAGCTACACATGGGGATTAATTGCTACCCAGATGTTGTACCAACTCCACTCCACTCCAGCCTCTACAGGCAAACTGAGTTTGTGGTGACTATTGATTTTTCCTCTTTCTTAATAAATGGATCTAAATACCAGTCTCTGACCATTTGGACCCTGCTTGATCATGGTTGATGTCTCAAGGGGCTGTGTTGGTCATTCCCCAGCAGCTCACTGCAGTTCCCCAGGCACAGCCCAGCTGCCCATTGGCAGCAAGTCCTGTGACTCACATTCCTCCCAGGAGAGCACCGTGCGCTGATGATGATGGAGAGCCAAACATAGCCTTTTCCTAATCCTTTCTGTTGACAGTGATGTTTGGCTTCTCCGATTTAATCTCATGATATGTTCCAAGATGAAGCTGCTCCCTGTTTTATGGCTGACTCAGTATTTATCTGTCGACTCCGTGCCTGCTGAGATCATTGACGATCAACTGCTCTATGAGCCTAAAAAAAAAGTTATTGGCAGAAGGCCTTTTTATATACCATAGGGTTTTTATATTTGGACCTAGAAGGCACAGGGCAATAGAAGCAGGACCCTAGGGGAGAGCATGGTCCCTGTAATAGGGGACATTATGTCCCCTTTTTAGGTTCCCAGGGCAGATTTTGCACACACACACACACACACACACACACACTGCTCCTGTTGGTTTTCTTTTCAACTCCTTACATTCTCCCTGAGCAGCAAAGACCCCACCACAGATGGGATGTGTGGTGGACATACCAAGCTGCTACACGCTGCCTGCACTTTTGTCACTCCTACTGCTGCAACTTCTCTGAGCCCCTGTTCCCTCTAGCTCTTGCTTTATATTCTTTCTTTATATTCTCCAGCCACGAGATACATTTTTGCTGTTTTCCAGGCCTGTTCAGCAAACATCATCCTTCCAAACACAGTTTTCCTAAGGAGTCCTTACTCTTTTCGTTACTTGAACTATTATTTTCAAGTATTTTTTGTGGTATATCATACAATTTCCCCTGGAGAGAATGATTTTTAGCAAATCCGTGACAAATCCCTCTTTTTTTTATCTGTTTTGTTTGGAAATTATGAAGTGCTTAATACATAGTTCTACTTTTGTGAGTCTTCTTCTTGGTCTGGATACAGAGCTAGCTACAGTCAAACAAATTCCATCCTTGGTTAAAATCTGCAGCTCGCACACCTGGAAAAACCACAGTAGCTGGATGGAGAAAGTATAATCTCCACAACTAAATTGCAAGCTGATTTAATTAAGGCAGATTTATTAGGGAGAATTTTGACAGTACATTTTCATCTTTGGCAATAATCTAATAGGCAACCCAGTGGATAGCACAGGGCTGAATAGCACAGCGTGGGACGGAGAGAAGCTGCACAGGGTCATCCTTGGGTTCATGCTCAGGTCCATGTCAGCATCTCCCTTCACTGCCTAGGAAGATGGGTAATGGTCCTGGATCACTCTCATTGTTTCTTTCTGCCATTTGTTCCTACACAGTGTGTTTTCTCCTCACAGCCCTTTTTTTTTTTTTGCATTTGTGGCCTTACACAGTTTCTGCCTATACCCCATCTTTGTACTTTCTATAATCCATACCTGCTTGAGGGTTCCTAATTTTTCAGCTGCCCACTCATTGCTCAACAGCATCTTTACATTCCTGTTTTTCCCACTGCTGCAGCTCTTGGTGGAGGCTGGTGGCCATTTGGGTCATCTGCTCTCCTAGGGGAAGTGAACTGGAGATGGCAGAGGGAGGGTGATCTGAGGGCCACACCATGGCAGAGGTTGTTTACTGAAGCCATGGTCTCAGCCCTGAGAGTGGTAAGTTAGAAAAGCCTGACTGGAGGCTGAACTCCTGTCACCCTGAGACAGCAATAAGCCAAGCAGATTTACCACCTACTGCTCGTACTTCCACATCTCCTCCTTCTAATGCCCATGATTTTGGCTGACAGTTATTTTAACTGTCCACTTGGTCATGAGCTTTCTTCCTTTTTGTGGGCATGGAGACTTTATCCACACTCTCAGGCTCACTGCTTATGAAATAGACTCAAAAATCTGTAAAAAGCTTTTACAAAATTGTATGAAGTTCATCCTAGGTGAAATTACAAGCATGAAGAGAGTTTGATCCACAGCTTAGATCTTTTTTAAAAGTCTTCCTCAGTGTAAGTTAAGCATCTGAAGAAACTACTTAGAGCAGCTGCAAAGGTCTTTCAGTTCTTTTAGGAATGGTGAGATACACATCTCTTGGAGATGATGCAGATATAGTTAGTACAAATCAGAAATCCTTCATCCCTATAAGCATGCAAATTAAAAACAATTAAAATATACAACATTGCCTAATGCTTAATATCAGTATACACCCAATGTTCATGCAGCCAACAATTAGTTTATCTAACAAAGAGACCAAGAGGAAGACCAAGAAAAAGGTGGGGTGACACTTGATCACAATAGAGACTAGCTCTGAGAAGGTAGTTTCTAAGGAGAGATTTTGGTAGCATTTCAGTTGATTGTATGAAAAAAAAAAATCACTGTAAACTACAACATCAATATGCAAGGATGCGATCCAAGATAGCATGGTGGTGGGCTTTACAGAAAGATATAAGTGAAGATGGTAAAGCTATGCAAGCAATAAAATAAAATTGTTCTCGGAAAGGTGTGATTAAGCCAGGGCTGCTGAGACATCACCATTGCACAAAGTAATGAAGAAATCACCAAGACTTGATACTCGGACCTTTTAGAAAGGGGAAGTCATGAAGGAAATGGGAAATAAAGTCAAGGCACAGGAATGTAGGGCAGCAACACTAGTCATAGGGGAACAAACGCTGTGAAGGTGCAGGAAATGTGGAAGGAGCACTCGGATGAAGGACTAAAGTGTACAGTTCATCCCATCATAAGCACCGGTGTGTTGAAATAACCAAGAAGCTTGTCAGGAGAGATCGATGTCGACACTGAGGCTGTGACAGATGAAACAGCTCCAGAGCATGACATGGCTGTATAACTAGTAGGAAAAGGCCACTGAAACACCGGAAAAGATCTCCAAAAACAGGCAGAGTGCAAAGAGGTACCATCTGGCAGGTTTTACTGCACTTTCCTGATTTTGTGGAGGGTCACCGCAATGCTTCCTGAGGGATACAGTGGGAGTCAGAATTGAAAGAAACCTTAGTGAAAGTAACTGCCAGTGGATTTCCATTGGTTTAAAGGCAGCAGTGAGCAAGGAAGAGCTGGTCACCCCCAACAGTCGGGCAGGAAGCTGAGGATGCCAGGAGCAGGTCGTGCTCATTCTGCTTCAGGATGCAACACTTACAGGGAAAGCAATAAAACTTACAGACACTCAGATGACAACATTGTCATAAAAAACCCCAACAATGTGATTGCAGTTTTCCAAGAACTGGGAAACCTTTAGGTGACTGTTTGGACTCCAGTGCTAATGGCCACCAAGGAGCTGTGGAGCTCCTGTTCTTCACTGTCACCGTTTTTGTGAGCAAAGATTTGGCATTTTGGGGCTGGGAGAGGTATTCCTGTGGAAGATCTGAATGCTGTTTCTTGGTCACTGCAGGTAAAACAGTATACATAGCAGTCATATTTAAATTACTGACAAGACTCTGCCTCACCCTACAAACATCGCTTTGGCCAGCTTGGATTTACAGCCTCTCATCTCCAAGGTCTTCATTCAAGGCACAGGGAAAAATGTTGCCATGCAGTAGCAGGAGTTTAAAAAGAACAGGTAGACACCACATTCACAGGAGCTGGACTCTGCACCACCAACTCCTCCCAGCATGATGGCAAATGGAGATGTGACTCGGCCACCTGTGTTGAATAGACACTGGTACATGAAACCATTCTTTGAACTTTTCTTTGGTGTTAAAGCGCAAATGTGTCAGATCCTGTGTGCAACAGGTCCATGGGTGTTATTCCACAGAGTGAGGATGGCTGGAGTAGGCAGAAGGCTGGGTAAATTAGAGATGTAAGTTTGAAAAAGCCCCACAGGTTAAAAGAATTGGTTGTAAGACAAATAAAGAGAGTATGCTGTGAGATAAAGGTACAAAATGGGCTACAGCTGAAAAGATTATAGAGGTGATATGTAAAGAATGTCCTGAACTAATCACTTCCTTTGTGTAAGTATTTATGTTTTCCAAATCATTATCTCTTAGCAACCTACGCTGTTCTTTTTATTTCTTACAGACTCAAACTGTTTTCTGGGGGTATTATATCTGCCTGGCTCAGCAAAATTAAAAGAGTATCTCATTTAACATTGTCTATAAGTAGATGGCAATTGTTGGCTCCAGATGTGTTACGAATCGCACTTAAGAGAATTAACATTGTTCAGATCTTAGAAAGTGGGGCATACTTAGTGTTCAACACTTTCTTATAGAGCAGCAATCTGTGTTTAGCATTATGGATCTTATCAAATGCTTGTTCAAGCCAAGTTACGACTCTTGCCAGGAATACTTAATGCCATGTTTCAGGTGATGAAATGTAAACCAGGAAGGGGCCTGGCAGGTTTGCTGGGTGCCCCCCTCTACACTGAGGCACCCCTGCCTGACAGGGAGTCCTGCCAGACACCTGCCCGCAGGCACCCTCAGCACAGAGAAATGTCATGGGGAGTTTTGTCTAAGGACTCCTGAAAAATCTCTCTGGACACCTACTCTCCAGCCTCACTCGATGCTCCACACCTTGTACATCTTGGAAATGTTCCCTAGTAGCCAGTCAAAACACTCTTTGTTGCAGAAGAAAAACTGATTTCTTCATGTCTTTATCTCCACAGATAATATAAAATGATCACCTTCTCTATAAGATTTTTATGTGTTCAAGGATAGTTTCCATCTTTGTTCTTAACATTCTTTTATTAGACTAAATGAGACAAGTTTCCCAGTTTTTCCTTTGGAATCCTTTGGTCTACATTTCTCCTAACTCTTATACTCCTTGAATGCTCCTCACTTTGCCCAAGTCTGCAAGCACCATGTCCAGACCAGGACTAAGCACTCCAGTTAACCGATTCAAAGATCTCAGCGTATACTAAATCACACCGAGTAGATGCTTACTTCCGTGTTTGCAGAGTGGAGATAACACTTGTCTTCTTCCAGTCCTTCTCAAACTGATTTGCTGCTGTATCAGGGTGATCCACACCAAGGTCGGTGGTGATCCCAGCCAAACTCCATCAAATGCGGACCTCCTGCCCGGGCTGCCTGCACCTATTGCCCTTGCTCTTGCACACTGTTATTTTCAGCCCCATCTAGATGAGCAGAGAGCAAATGGGTGGAGGGCAGGGAGTGGATGATAAGTGGCTTTGTCCTCCTCCTTCTTGAAATCTGCTGCCTGGCACTTGGGGCCGGCACGAGTGAAGCCTGGGCTGGGCTGTGAATCACTCTCTGCTCCCACTCCCTCCCCGAGCTGGGAGCTGCGTGCTCCCTGACAGCTGCAACCTACAGCCAAGGCGTTGGCCCCACACTTATAGGGAAAAAAATCCTCCCTCATTGTGCATATCCACTGCTGTTGGACAAACATGGCCCCATTTGGAGCAATAATTCTTTCCCATTTTTCTAGCAGATAATGCCTGCACTCCTCCATATCGCTGCTAGCAGTGGATGCCTGCTGCTGCACCACTGAATGGCCCAAGCAACAGCCCCACTGTGAAGAAATTTTCAGCATTAAAAATGGGTCCAAAAGTCTGAAGAAAAGCAGTAATCATCTCATGACATTGTAATACCTGACGGAGAGCTGAGTGAGCACTTACAAATCCACAGAAATCTACCGTTCCTGTCCTAATTATTAGCAAGGAAAACTTAGACATGCTATGTCATTTTACTGACAGCTGCATTAATGCCAGAGGTACAGAGCCAGAGGTAGAGGTGACCAGAGGAATTAGGCATTGTATAGCATTTAAGCATTAAAAAACATATCTATGGCCTCAGCATTCCACTGGGAGTTCCCATTAATGCTTGAGCCTCTCAAATCCACAAGCTATCCACTGAAGAATGCTCTCCACCAGTACCTGTCCATGGTCCAGCAGTGCATGGGGCAGGATGGACCCTGTCCGGACTGTGCTAGAGGAGCTATGCGATTAGAAGGTGGGAGCACACACCCTGGTACCTCTCCGGTACCGTCATCAAACAATCAGGAGCCAGGCATAGAGATCACATGACTTTTTATTGTAAAGAACACTTTTTAGTAGTTGCTATTCATTGTTGCTTTTTTTTTTTTAATTAGTTCTTTTCATTAGAGGAGCTGGCTACTTTAAGATTACTTTCTGTTTCTCCTGTACACAATCTGCAGGGTTAGGAATGTACTGCAGGAGATAGTTTTGATTTGACATCTTCTGATTGCCGGTGTTGTTTGCAGAGATTTTCACATACTCCAGGTGACCCAAGGAGCCCTGGTTTTCCAAAGAGGGAATCTATTATCAGCCAAGACTTGTAAAATCCCACAAACCCATGAAGAGTATTTCATAGCTTTTGCTTGACATTCGTAAATAATTTTGAGATGGTTTTGTATACAAGTGCTGTGCAAGAAGAACTGCCAGTTCTCATGTTGCAATGGTATTTTTCAGTCAATTCTTTCCTATGCAAAACCAAATCCCTCCTCACATGTAAAGGGGAGGGGAGACTCCCAATCAGCATCTCTGAGGAACGGGAGGCTTTTCTCACCCTGCCCTCTGCTCCAGCAAGAATTGGCCCTTCTCTTCCATGCACCAGCGCTGCAGGGACCTGTCGGGGCTGCACAAAGTAAAGCCGCCCTGGTGCTAACTAGGCGAGTCTGGGGCCAGTAGTCATCCACTCTTCTCGTGCCTCATTGCCTGAGTCCTGACCAGACGTGTTCCACTGCCTTTATGGAAACCCCCTTGAAGAGCTGGCTGGTGCTGTGGAGGGTGGCCACCGCACTCACTGCCTGCCATCGTGTGCCACTCCAGCACCCATCCGGGACTTTGTGCTTTGACTGACTTTGAAGTCTGCCAACAAAAGACAAAGGCACCCATGGGTTAGATCCAGTACGACCCTGAGTCTAAAAGCCCAGCTGGAGCATCTTGGCTGGTACAGATGACCCTCTCCTCCCACCCTCCTGGCTGGGGCTGCACGGTCAGGATAGAGGGTTGCCAACAGTTTTTGTGTTGGAAGAGGTTGGCTCTGCCCCATCTCAAACCAACAGTCCTCATGGTTTTTTAACAACCATGAGGGATTCAGATTGGTCTAATCTTCTGTGCAACTGGCAAGCAAGTTCTTATCTTGACTTAACCTACAGGTAGAACAACTCCGGTCATACTGCTGGCATATTTCAGGGGTTTATGTCCACACCCCTGTGCCGTACGTGCTCCAGTATCCTTCAGGTAGTCTTTCATCATCAGTTAAGCTTCAAGCTTCTGCAATCAGATATGGTTATCTGAGCAACAGGAAGAAATATTTAGAGGAAAAAAGAAAGGAGGAGAAAAGAACTGAAAATGGAAACTCAATATTATTTGAAATATGCACTGATATTTTTTAGAGAATTAATTGTTTCTCTTTTGTACATTGGCTGTTCTATATGTGAAGTTTTATCTCATGCAATATATTCTTTGCCTTCTGATTTTCATGGTAATTTGATTTTTAGGATATTTGTTTTTTTCCTCTCCCACACATTTAGCTCTTGCTAATACTGAGGGAGGTTGTTGGTGGGAACCTCAAGAGAATTTGAAATGTGACAAGCCAGGGACATTCAAAGTCTGGTTCTGGGTAACATCTCTATATTTTTACTGTTCTTCAGTAAACATCCACTTATTCTTTCCCAGAGTTTCCTCTTTTAGGATGTTGTCTTGGTTATGATCCACAGCAGATGGCTAAGTTCTGGATACAGATTACTGAGTAGAAGTGTTACCAGACACTGAGATACCCCTGTGTGCAGATGACCAACCTCAAATACTATTCACCCGCAGAAGAAGCCTGTTAGGCAGAGGAACACAGATTCCTCAGGACCCTTTACTCAGGACTCCTCAGTCCTTGACTGAGAAACCAAGACTTTGGCTGCTTCTGCAGTCCTGACTTTGGGCAGTGCAACTCAGTGACCGTCTACTAAATTATCTGGGGATGGCTGATGACATCATCACCTGGTGTCCTGGTAGGAGCTAGGAGAGACAATGGAGAAGATGCTGTAAATAACAGCTTAGTAGACCATCACTATGTATTTCTTTGTGTTTGCCTCTTCCTCTGGCTTGTCCCCTCTGCACCCTGCTACATTACTTTCCCCTGCCTGGTTTTCAGGAGGTGTTGTGTTGTACCTGGCAGTCAGGTGGGATAAACCCCACTGTCGTCTCCTGCACCCACACAGCTCAGGGTAGGACAGACAGCAACAAATTCATAATCACATTTTCCTTACAGCTAGGGAACAAGAGTGACAAAGCCTGAATGGTCTTTTGGAGAAGGTGACCTTAGGACACAGGCTTGCAGGTCACATGCCTGTCTCTTGGTCCCGTGCTGACAGCTGCTTGACGCTAGGGCATTCAAGTTGTCTTCTTCATGCTCTGTCCTTCCTCACCTTCACAATGGGAATTTCTGCTTCCTATATGGCAGATTCAGCTGGTTAATGACTGTGGGATTCTCTTAGCTCCGGAAGTGGAAAGTTGCACCAAAATGTGATGCTGTTGCTGCTGGTACTGTCCACAGCCTTGTGGGATTCAAATAGGATTTCTGCTCCCTGCAAAAGTTGCTCATCTGGCTCTTCTGGATGCACCCTGACTTGTAACTGCCATTTCAGCACTTAATGAAGGGGTTAATGGACATGTCCTCCTCCCTGCTCAGCACAGTTGTAATGGCAGCCTGAACACTTCAGGGAGGGAGAGGGTGAATGTATCTCATTAGGACATCATCCCTCCTTTACAACACTAAAACGCATTCCTGAAGTCATATTGTTGCCATGTGAATATCTGATGTGGCACAGGCTATAGAGACATCTTTGTGGACATGGAAAGTGTTAAACAGTACCTACTTATCTTGTCGCAAAGGTTATGGATTGCAAACTTGGGAAAGTATGTTCAGCAACATGAATTTTGCCCTTAAGCAATATGTGAATTACTTCTTAAAATTAGTATCCCATGCTTGCTAGGATTTGTTTTTTTCATTAAGTTCCTTTGCTACCTCCTCAGCTTGTGTACATCTGAAATGTGTTATTATTCTTTCAATTACTGCATGCTTTCTGCCAGGCCCAAAGGGATCAACGTCCTCTGTACTAGATTTTTTTACCCTGGGAGATTGCGATCTGCAGGACAAGAGCTGTGGACGAGAACTGTAAGCACTCCAGAGCAGGCTGAAAGGAAGCAGGTACAGGCACAGCTGCACCAACAGCCCCCAGCCAGCCAATGCCAAGGTGAAAGCATTATCCTGACTTCGCAAAGGGGGAAGGGGTTGAATCTTGGTGAGACTTAAGCAGCTTATGTAAAGTTTTCCTTCAGAAGAATCATGTCCCATGCCAGACGGTCCTCCATGGAAAGCCCAGGGAACACTTGTTCTCTGGAGCTAGGGTGGGAAACTGAGCAGGGAAGCCAAGTGGATGTGTGATTTCCCAAAACGTTTTGAAAGACCTTCTACACATTCACAATGGTGTTGACAGGTGGGAGGCAGTATGTGTCATGACAAAGCCACAGAGGCTTTGTCCCTCAAATGGTTGCAGAAATCCGTCTCCCGGACAGATGGATAAGGCTGGTCCTGGGAGAGCATGGTCCATGCTGGGAAACATCACAGAAGCACTTGGACAAACTGAAATGCAAGTTGGTCTGATTTCCCTCTCCTCCACAGGCTTTACTATATGCTGATGAGATGAAGGCACAGAGCTTAGCACAGAGAGGGCCTGAGAGGCCTCAGAGATAGAGAAAATTCTGATGGTTCAGAGTTTGGGCTTTATTTTGACTGTATCCACTTCAGAAAGGCAAATATTTATTTCAGGACAAATATTTATCAAAATTAGAAGAAAAAGAAAATAGAAGATGCTCCTTGGGGAAACAGCAGAAGTAGAAGGGTAGGTGTCAAATCAAAAGGACAGAGCAAGACTCCAGGTGGCAAATCAGCAAGATGAGAAAATACTTTCTATCCCTGTTCAGCTTGTGGCATGGTCCAAAGGTTGCCCAGGCTTTGGAGACACCAATTTCAGTCCTGCCACTGGCCCAGCAATTGTCTGTGTAAGCTGTGACTCTGAATCCCAGGAGAAGACAGCATTTCTTCTAGAGGTGAAACCCTCAAACGGTTGCAGAAGCTCGTCTCCCAGGCAGATGGATAAGGCTGGTCCTGGGAGAGCATGGTCCATGCTAGGAAACATCACAGAAGCACCTGGACAAACTGAAAGCCTCTGGACATCTGTGCCTCACAGCTCTCCTTCTGGCTTCCTTTTGGGATGAGGATTTTATGCATGAGACTCATCTCTCATAAAGGCAGGGGAAGAGCAGTTATTTACCTCTGCCTTGTTCTCTGCTTTTGTTAATTTACTATATAATTTTGTTTTACAAGTAGGAAGTAACTTTTATTTCTTATTGGTGCAGTTATTTTATGGCTGAAGAAAGGGCAGAGTTGTATATGAATCACCAGGTAAAGAAGGAGTCCCTGACACCTAAAGCCCTGGTAATAGATAATGTCCTGGAATAGAGAGAACTCCTGTGCTCACATAAAATATAGGAGACTTTAACAAAAAAAAAGTATTTGGTTTCCCTTTTAAAAATTCAGAATGTACTAGAGTCTCTTGAAACCAGAAAAATGCATCCATGTGAAGGGAGTGCCAGTGATAACAGGCCTGCACTCACATCCAGAGGTAAAAGAGAAAAAAGCAGCAGTTTCCCTTGAGGGAAGGAGGTTTCTGGAAGTTAAACAGAAATGCTTATTGTTGTGAAGAGTTAAAAGGCTTCCTAGGCACCCCGGCTTCCTTCTCATATCCTGAGCACCTCAGGCAAACAGCATCAGCCCTGTGGCACAGAGAAACAGTCCATCTAAGTGCTTGCTCTCTGCAGCCCCATCTTCTGCAGGCAGACAGCGAAAACACCAGAACAGGGAGGTGTGTAAATGTGGACAGATTCTGCCCTCCAAAATTTCCAGTAGGGATTATTTCAATGTTCTTTCTGTGCAGTAGACTGCTGGTTTCTCAAGCGCTGAAGCCTTCACCTGCCCTAGTTGAAACCATCTAGTATTATGGGATTTGCTTTGTTAAATTTAAGGCAACTCACACAAAAATGAAGCAGTTTTGAGTTCAGTGTGAGTCATCCTTTACACACTGATCAACACTTCTGTTCTCATTTCTGCATTCAAATTATTTTGTTAATTTGAATTTAAGACATTTCTGTAATATGACTTTTGGCTTGACACCAAATATAAATAGTTATCCTGCTCTAACATCTATATTCTGAGTCCTCCTCCTGCAATCTACACACTCATTGATCCTAGATTAAAATCTGAGTCACTGCCACACATAATTAAGTGTCCATTTTGGTTAAGCTGGTGATGATTGCCAGTCCGATTTCATATCCGCTCTTCCCTTTTTTCTAGTCTTTGTATCCTCCTGGCAGAGGACTGCATAGATGACTAGAGCACAGTCTAACGTGCCTTTGTGTCTGCCTTTCACTCAGCTGTCATTTTGTTTCATGTTTTATGTCAGGGATGCTCTGATGGCCCCATTCAGTTGATGGTCTCCCCTCTAGTCCATCTCTCCAATCCCAGCCAAGAGTGGCCGAAAATCTTGCACAGAGAAGCTGAACTCAATAGATCAAAACAAATTTCCTGACTCGGTTTTCATTGGGTGGAGAAAAATCTACAACCAAAGCAAGTCTGGTTTCATGTCTGAAAGGCAAACCTTTCCTCCCCTGCAGCCATGGGAGGTCCTGAATGTGGTGGAAGGAAAATAATTTTGCTGCACAAGGTGAGGAAAGGAAGAGCACAAGGCAATTTCCAAAGGGCAACAGCACAACCTCACTTTGCTCTACACAGCAAGGTGGGAAGGCTCCGTACTGGGAGGAGACCTGGAAGGCTGGAGTTTTGCAACCATAGGAAATTGTGGCAGGAGACCTGGAAGGCTGGAGGTTTGCAATCATAGGAAATTGTGGCCAGGCCCTGTTATCTCCAACCCTACAAACTGCTGAGCGCCAGAATTGTGGAGATGTTAGCCAGTGCATACTACAAAAGGGATGACTGGCAGGGCAAAGTAATCAGGAGTCCATTCATCACCGGGCTGAAGGATGGGATAAATGGGAAGAATCCTTCTATGGGAGGCAAATCAGTTTGCTAGATGATGACAAAAAGAGGCTCTCCTGTAACCTAAACATGTCTAGTACAGACTCAATGGGGACCTTTAAGCATCATGAGACAACAAGGCTTCCCACAACCTGAGTCAGCTCTGTAATCCCCATGCTGCAGATTACCACACAGACGTGCACCCAAAGCAGCAGAAAAAATTCGAGATTGCATCCTTCAGGAGCCACGAGTGCTCCACAGGCCTTCCTGCAACTCCAGAAAACAACATCATCATGCCAAACCAGGAAAAGCAGAGGGTGTCACTGTCCTGCATTGCCCAATTTCTGCCCAGTCAGCTGGAATCTGCTTGGCCATGCTGCTGGAGAAGAAGGAAGAAGAAATGTCTAGCTGGGCAGTGGGACAGGGGAAGCATGTTGGCATGTTCCAACCATAGTTGGTTAGAAGCAGCTGAGGCCTGGGGTAGTTTTTGATGGGGTGGACTGTGCCCAGGTGTAATCCTGACTCCAGTGTCAGATGGGAGACACCGGCTAATCAGAGACCGTCCTGTTTTACTGAGCAGGCATTAGATGAGAAGCACTCAGTAGCCACTGAAAATCAATAGTGTTGGCTGAATGAAAACTTTTAGATGATAGTAATGGGCTCAGTGGACAGATGATAGAAATGGGCTCAGTGGACAGACCAGAAATATGCTAATAGTCACTGACAAATCTCAGCACCCTCTCTCTAACAGCAGCCCACATGCTTCAAGGGATGGAGGACACTCCACGGGATTTCTGTAATGACCTCCTACAGGGCGAGAGATTAATTTCTTACCTCTTCAGGTAGGATCTCATACAGGCCATGAAGTATGAGTTGGACCTGACCAAGTTAAAGAGATGCTATGATTTTAACTGGCTCTGTTCTGACAAGACTGGCTCGACTACCCCGGCCTATGCATCATGGGAATCCTGGCACTCGAGAAGAGATTATCTCAGTGGTTTTGACTGATGGGGACTGAGGATCATCACAGAGGGATGAAAGCTAGGAAGATCCCTTCTTTCTTTCTCTTCCTGCAGGGCCCGGTAGCCCCACTTAGTCATTCTCTCCTGAGATGAAGAGGGGAGGTCCATCAAGACCTTCATTAGTCACTCCATGTGCGTAACTAAAGTCTGTTCAAAGTCAGGCAAGTGCTGGGTCTGGAGACAATAGTGCTTAAACTGGAAAATGCTGCTAGCTTTCTGCTCAGCCCATACCTACATTGCAGAATCCAATTTTCTCAGCTTGTAGTGCTTTTAAGGAGTGTTTTCTTAAAGCATTTCGCTTTTGAGATGCTTCTTTAAGCACATGCTGGAAATGGCTCCTGCTCAAATCCAGTAGCTGACACAGAAAAATCTTGCACTTGATTGTTGCAGATCATCATTTCAAAGACACAATCCATTTCCTCATAGAAACCCATTATTATTTTGCCACTGCTTCTTGAGCTGCTTAGATAACCAAAATGCTGTGAAGATGAGCAAAACTCTTGCTCGTGGCCTAAAAGGTGTAAAGAACAGTAATACATTCCATGCGAGAAGCAGCAAGATGTGTGTGTAGGATTTGGCCTTTTCAGCTTGCTGTACTAATGTTAACTAAGGGTTGGCATGTTAGTAGGTGTCCTGTGTTTATAAAAATCACCTGGCATGGACATTATTAAGGAACTCAGGAGGATGATGTAGTGGGAAGGTAAGCTGTCAGTGAAAACTGTTGTTGTTGTCGCTTCTTAGCATGAGGGAAGCTGCCACAGCTCTGGAGACAGGAGTGATGCCACATACCCACCCAGTCATCTTGACTCCCATCAGGGCAATTCAGAGAAACATCTTGTCCTTCACTACAATTCTGTAACTTGAAATGGAGAGGAAGGAAAACTACAGGATGAAGAGAGAGGAAGACAGAAAAGTCTTCAAGATTTCCATATGTGGGGAAAAAAAAAGATCTCAGCTACTTCCCAGTGTGTAACCAGCACTGCCTTTCATGATTACATCATGATGAATATCTCATAACGCACTGTGCAGGGAAGCAGCACCCCATGCCCTAGTCCATGCTCCAGGTTGTGCCTACACACTGCAGAAGGTGGCACAACCATTCCAGATGACAGGGTGACCTTTCCAAGCTACATAGTACACATGTTAAAGGGAAGAACCGTTATCACCACTCAGCAGGCAACAACTGTTTCCTGCCTGCAAGTGCATTGAAATGGTTACATCTGATTTTTAGTTTGTTTCTCAGTTTGAGATAAAACTATTTAACAATCTTGTAAAACATTGGGGGGGCAGCAGTATCTTTGTCCTTGTATTTATCAGAGCATATCGACACCACAATAATTATATCAACACAACGATACCAGAGACAACCTCTGATAACCCTGCAGTGAAGTGACTCGCACAGATTTAGATGCATCTGCAATTTCTGAAGGAAGTGCAGAGTGCTTGATATCAGTGTTTTCTCAAAGGCAGAAGTCTCTGAAGTGCAAGGTGGGGCTGAAAAAGGGAACAACTTCAGGCTTCCGTTCACATTTTAGAAAAGGACAAAATACTTCAAACCAAATAAAGGTAAAAGGTCATAAATACTCATTAACCATTTATGCAGCTATTGTTCTTGCCACAGGTGCTTTGCAAATACAAGCAGAAAGGCTCGTATATTGAAGGGCAGTTGTCCCCATTTGTCTCTTTTTTAATGTGGGCTTCACACTACTGAAATGCCTCCAGCAACAATATTTTGCACATTATCAGCTCACTGAATGGAAGCACTATCAGAAAGATGCCTTATCAAATACAGAAGATGGAAGACGCCAAGAAGAGTTTGACACCTGCTAATTCTAGAGCTAATTTTAATGTTATTTTAATTACCACCATGAAGAATGGAATGAAGAGTCTGTAGCCTAGTCCTGTTCTCATAATATTTTATGAGAGGTTTGGCACCAGCTTTCATGAGAGCAGGACTGAGTGTTGGACGTTCATATACTAGTAGCGCAAGAGGGATTGCCAGTATCTGTAAAGTCAGATGGCTTTTGTAAATCAAGCAAATGAGCTGAAGTCAACAACAGGAGGACAAAGTAAAGATGCTTTAGCAGGTGGGTTGGACTAAATGATCTCCAAAGGTCCCTTCTCTTCTGTGATTCTGTGACAAAAGAGAGAGGACTGTGCTAAAGTAACGGGAATACAAGTATGTTGCAGTAACTAGGGTATACAGAAGCTGTGCATCCTGCCTTGCCTTGCCTATCATGCCAGGTCTCTAAAGAGAACTGCACTCAGGTTCAGGAGCCTGCAAGAAAAAGAAACAAAACTTGTAGCTGAAGGAAACACAATTTTTGGTGAAAAGAAAACTCATGTGGCTGATATAAAAAAAAAAAAAAAATCCAAAGACTCAGCTATCCCAAAACATATCCTAAGATTCTTAGGTATTTGAAATTAATGGAGTCTAGCACATGAAAAACAGAACGGTCTGCAAAAAATCACCCTAGGAATGCAACAGCTTTTACATGCATGAAAAGTAACATAGAGACAAGTTAATTCACTACAAGTGAAATTGAAGGCCATCAGCCATGCACTGCAGGATGAGTAAAGGTCCCTTAAAGACTGGAAGAGTGGAGGTGAAGAAAGAGGTGTCTCTGTAGACAATGGGATCCTCTCTTGGAGAAAATATCGATGCCTTAGTGAAAAAAAGACAGTCAGAGGAAAGAGAGGCACCGCAGTCTGTATGTGTTCCCATGCATATATAAGTCAGCTGTCAGTTGGCCAGTGAGTGATGGGGAGACAAGCAATCCTTCCTGGACTTTCTTCCAAAGCCATTGACAACACAAGAAGAAGAGAAAATGGGTAAATACAGAGAGCGAAGATGGGCCAGAAAGTACAACATGGCCAAAAACGCCTGGTCAATGCAAAGCCAGGAGGCATATATGCTCATATAAGATGTTGTGCATACTGGACTGACAGAACAGGTAGAGCTGACTTCAGCTGCATGCACTGAACTGAAGTGGCCAAGGGGAAGCCGAGGCTCATGCTGATCATTAATACAAAGGCATACTTACAGCTTGACACATAGACTTGAAAAAAAAGTAATTCTCTGCTTGCAGAAGTGCATGTCTACTCCTAGCATTGACATCAGATGGATAGTGGAGCACAACAGCAGAGAAAAGATGGAAAGATATACTATACCTTTTTTTTTTTTTTCTGCTGAATGGAGGCAAAGGGACATGCAGAGGGATAAGCCAAGGAGATCTGGGTAGACTGAGGAATGAAGTGATGTAGAGAGTGGAAGGCCAGTGGGAAACCTGAATCATCATCAGAACATTTTAGGTGAAAACAAAAGGCTAGAGTATGAGATAGGGAGCACGCAGACAAGACATCCTTACAGCAGACACAGAAATCTCAAAGGAATTGAATGGATCCAGGGCAGGGAAGGAAGAAAGAAGAGCCAGGAGCCTAGATAATGCTATGTAACATGTAACAAGGGGAGAGGCTTCTGCATGATACCTCAAAGGAAGAGAAAACTGGGTACAGGCAAGTAGTGGAAATGAAGGGAAAAGAAGAGCACCGGACAAGTACTGCTGCCTGTGTAGGACTGCTAGGCAGAACAAGATTAAAACAATCCCACTATACGAAGGGCAATCTGGGACACATGCAAGCAAGTGAAATACAAAGCCTTTGGAGGAGCTCAGGAGCAACTTTAGAGGAACTGCAGCAGGGAAGATTACTGTGGGACACAGTGGTTAGAACACCAGGAGGAAAGCTGGAAGCAGGCCCAGAGCTAAAGCCAAGTAAAAGCAGAGGACTAGAGGATGAGTGAGAGAAGCTCCTTGGGTTGGGGAAGAGCTACAGGAACAGAATGGAGAAGCAGGAAGGGAATAGAGGATGGAGCTAGAGGAGATCAGAGAGCAGGTCCCAGGAGAGGAGCAGGTTGGTATAGGATAAGGGACAGAGGTAGGCAGCATGGGTTAGGAGCCACAAGCAGTGCCAGCAGTCAGCAGTGGGAACTTGCTTACTCAGCGAGTCAGGCAGCAATTAATTAAATCAAGTCAGGCAACAATCAGTCAGTTAAATCGGGTAACAATGACTCAATTAAGTTAAACTGGGAAACCATGAACTTATTACATCAAACCAGGGAACAATGAGCCAATTAAATCAGCTAGAAGCCTTGGTGGGCCCATCCGGAGCCTGGGCTAGGTGCCACTGCAGGAAGAGACTCTCTCTGCAGCTGCCCACTCCAGGAGAAACATCACAACAGCAACCGTGCATCGCTGCTGACAGCCTGTCTTGTTCCCCTTTGCCCAGAGCAAAGGAGGACGCGGCAGAGTACAGCTGGTCTGATGAAATGTTTGTAATAAACCAAAGGGGTGAGGAGATGGAAAGTGTCAGCTTCCAAATTAGCAATAGCATTGCAGAAATTACTGGGATGCCTAAGGATGGAGAAAGCTCTGCCTTTCAAATCAAGCTGATGCTGGATATCCAGAGCTGTTGGCTTAAGAAATTAACTGGAAGGCTTTGATGGGTGCCTGATGATGATTTAGTCTACTCTACCTAGCTGGCAGCAGAGGTACACTTTCCAGTGGCATCCTGGAAGAGCATGGTTATGTACTAAAACATCTGTCTATGTTCATTTTGAGGTAAAAAGTGTAAATTATATGGATTGGCATCAGTCAGACTGGTCATGTACTGACAGTGCCAGGAACCATTTTCACCCCCTTTTGTTGGTCCCCCATACCATTTGGAGTTGGAGTAGATTTTTTTGTTCTTCTCTGTTTTCCACCTCCACCTCCACCTCCATAAGCAGGGAATGTCACTGAGATTGCCAAGTTACCTTAGCAGGAAAGCACCCAGGATGTTTCTCTTGGGATATTTCATGAATATCAATTAGCTGAAAATAAAATTAAAAAAAAAAAGGCAAGGTTTCATTGATAAGGGCTTCCTGAGGTCAAAAAGGGAGACAGCCACCTTTTCCATTATTCAAGGAAAGTGCAGTCCCAATTGTTCTGTAAGAGCACCTTACAGAATGGGAAAAAGTATTGCTTGTCATAGCAGTGCTATGTAATGTAATGGCTATAACCAATGTAATAATTAATAAGTAGCAATATTACATGGGCGACCTTTCTAATATTATATCGTCATTAAACACTGAAAAGGAAGTGACTTTTTGGGTGTCATTTTCGGCTAGATGAGGTCCTAGGATTTGCCAAGCGTGTGTAAATCATGGCTAACGCAACCCCTGCAGGAAGGCTGGCCAGTAAATTAAAACGAAAATAAGAGCTGAAGAAGCACAGCTTCCTGAGCATACAACAAGGATAGGTCTTGACTTGAGACTTCATATACAATATCAGTACCATATGCTTGCCTCTTCTCCCCTAATAAATGTGCCACAGGAGAGCGTGCACTTTGAGACGTTCCCGCACAACAGCTTCACGCTGAGTGACTGGACTTAATTTTCCTTTCCTCTCCCTGAACTGCTAAATAGCCAGAAAGGTGCCAAGAGTTTAATTAGAGATGTGAAGGTTTGGAAAGGAACAAGAAATGTTCAGGAAGAAAAACATCCCACTTGATCTTCACCACAATTTTTCAGCCACGAGAAAACAAAAAAAACCAAACCAAAACCAACTTCCTGGTGTTTTCTTTCTTTCTTTCTTTCCTTTTTTTTTTTTTTTTCCTCTTCTGAATAACAAGAAGAGATTGTTTTGTACTAATCTCCAGTCTAATGGAATGCATGAAAATACAGTTAAAATTTCAGTCAAAAGTTCTAGTAAACCCAGACTCTGGTTTGATTAGAACGATCAAGAGGAAAACTTTACCTATACCTGCATTTTTAAAAGGGTGCTTGTGATTTCAATGCTCTTATAGGAGCAGCATAAGGACAGCTTTGCCTGTCATTATGACCTCATAGATGATGATATACACCAGCAAAAAGACTAGCCTTATCCTAAAGTTAGGCTTTATACCTAAAGCTATTCTTTGTCCTCAATGTCAAGTTGTGACAACTATCTCTGTCACTAGGCATCTAGTGGCACAGAATTTCTAAACTCTGGAACTTCAGTGTTCCTCTTTGTTTATATGTCAATAATAGATGGTTTCCATGTTTATCCACCCCTTACTTCTCCCTTTGTACTTAAAAATTATGTCAACAAACAAAACATACACACGCACACTACAGTGTAGAGCTGCAGCTACTACAGGAGCAGAGGTTGTCATCATTCAAAAATAATCAATTTAGATGTATTTATTTCACAGGTTTATCAAACAATACTTATATGCTGGATACATAATACACAAAACATTCCTGATCTGTAGGAATAAACACAATTTAGCTCTGATTACCAAGTAGTCGATTACTAAATATATTTCATCTTCCCTCACAATTAAAGAGAAAACTCTGGGATTAAAACTAGGAAACCCTTTTTCTGTTCCTCAAATTTTCAGCCCTGACATGTCTCATTCTTTCTATGTAGTGTTCCATGCATCATCACTTATAATCTAAGCGCATGCTGATCTTACCAAGGCAGAGAAATAGCATTTAGCAGCTGAGAGACAAAAAAGTTACCCAGTAAAGGAGAACCTGGCCCCTTGCTCCCCACCACCCATTCACTTGGTGTTCCCCACCATGGTTCTAACTAAAGAATGGCTAGTTCGATATTATCTAAGTTCTGAAACACAGAACATGAATAAACTTTTTCTTTGCTAACAGAACTGGGTGTTTCTGCCTTGTGATAAACACCAGGTGTTGCCCTCCAACTGTAATACCCTCCCTAAGGCAGGGCAGTGAAGATCTGATGCAAAACAGCTCACAGAGGTCCACGCTGTACCCCTGCCCACAGCTCATCTCCTTTAGGTAATTTTAGAGTGAGCCCCATAGTCTTGTCTCCACTAGCTTTTCATAATACTTCTCTTCCTAGCAAAAAAAGGGCCCATTTTTTGCAGTGAACACAGCCTTTAAAAAACTGCACAAAACTCAAAATCCTCCTCTGCAGCTAATATACCCAATCTTTAAATTATTTTGACTTTGGAATGACAGAGATAGACTGTCGGAAAGCGCCGGGAGACACAAGCAGTATAGTTGCTTTAAAAGTCTCAAAGTTTATTAATACCTAGCGGTTTATATACTCATTTCTTATATATGTGCATAAGGCTGATTGGTTAACACACACAAAGAACTACTACTTAATTGGTGGTTACAGAGCTAAGCAGAATGTGATAGAGATCTAGACAAAATAAAAACAAAGCAGGACATAAAACATTCTTCAAGGCAATAACTGTCCCTTTTCTCGGCCTTGCTCTGTGAGAAAGTCCAGGCTCCTCGCGTTCTTGTTCACTCCCTCTTGTTCACTCCTCACCAGGAGACCTTCATCTTGTTCCCTTGTACTTTCCCATCCGCTGTTTGTATCAGCTCAAGTATCTCGCTTGTCTCGTGACCTTGGTCACATAGCCAGTCTCTCGCAAGACTCTCCACAATAGACAAGTTTTATTTTTTCAAGGTCACTGAATCAAGCTGGAAGGTGATTGGAGAGGGAACAACATACAGGTTCCAGATGTCTCTCCTAAACCTTTTCTTAGGTTAGGAGATGGGCTTTCCCTTTTGCAAAGTGCAGACAGGTGGCCAGTTCCCAAGTCACCTCCCTTCCTCATACACGCCATACACACGAACCTTGAACATCATCTGAATACACAACTCCCACGGAAGTCAGCGAATGCAGGAAGACTCAGGCCTCAGGTATTTATTGCTTATCTAGCTTGGCATAGCATCATATACCTTGGCCCTGGTCCTACAGTTGCTGGAGTGAACTGACTCCAGCTGCAGTAAGTGCTGGGTTCCCTATGGATGGGATATAACCATTGAATGGTTCAAAGTAAGAGCTGACTCTGCTTTGATCAGCAGGTTGGCTTAGAGGCCTCCAGAGATCCCTTCCAACATGAATTTTCCTACGGTCCTAGCATGCAGGTTCCATAAATCTAAGTAGTAGATAAGTAAGAAGGGATGGTGGAAGAAAGATGAGCACCACAGACACAGAAGCTTATGTTTAAACCACAGTTGATGGCAATTTCTTATGTTTCAAGTATAAGATCGAGTTGCTTGTGCTAGAAATGTCTACCTCTTCTTCCTGAACATGCAATCAATGAAGTCATTGACTTTTGCAAAAGATTTTCCCTGAGATTATTTTCATTCAAGGAAGTGGAGATCAAGAGCAGAAAAATTTAGCTGGAAATCGTTAATCATTTGGGCCCTTATACTCTAAACCACGCATTTTTCACCCACAGCCTGAGCAAGGGTACTGTTGTTGAAGTTGTGTTGTACGTTTTCTTTGGAAATTTAGTTAAGAGGATTAGAAACCATTTATTTACTTTGATGTGCATGCATGCAAGATGGAGAGTGCAGTTTTGGGCAGAGATTTTTGAACCCAAAGTAAATAGTTTCCTCAGCAACTGCATTCTTTGGAAACCAAAAACCTTGCAAAATAGGTCTTTGCACTGACAAGTATTTGCAGCTCTGTGAAAGCCTGCGAGTTCGCAGGGCACTGCTGTAGCATTTCAATCGCACTTGAAAATAAACCTCAAAAAGGCAGAAACCACAGGCTCTTCCTCCCGTGTTTGGCCAACAATTCCTTAGTGATTTCCAGGAGAAAAGGCCCGTATTGCTTTGGGTTTTTTTTCTGTCCCAAGGCCCTTCTGAATACCTGGATTTGACAAGATGAAAATATGATCCTATCATCTAAACACACAGTTCATCTGAAAAAAATCAAACCAAACCAAAACCAACCAAACCACAGGAGTCATTGTCTTTATCTTACTTGTCCTCTTACTCTCCTCCTGTAACTTCAAACCAGCTCCCGGGCGGCGGGAAGCGGCCGGGGGCGTCCGCCCCTCGCCGCCCTCGGGAGGGACACTAGCCCTCCTGCCTGCTCTTCCCTGCTTAGCTCAGCCGCCCCGCCCGCTATTTTGGCTGTTTTCCCCGCACGTTCAATCCCTGCTCTCCATACAACCCCCTCCCCGGCGCACAGCAGTGGGGATGGGCGCCTGGCTCCGCCCCGGGCTCCCCACCACCTCCACGGGCGGCTGGAGGAGCAGGGCGCGGGCGGAGGCGGGCGAGGGGCGGGTTAAAAGCGGCGGCAGGTGAAGGAGGGAGGGACCTTAAAGCTCTAGGGCGGCGAGACTGGGACCGGCCGCTCCGCCGGCACCAGGAGACCTGCGCTGAGCCGGGCTCGCCCGGGTCCTGAGCGCTCCCGCCGGGGCTGGCTGTGNGGCCGGGGCCAGCGGAGAGGCGTCGTGTGTGCTGCCCGCTCTGCCTGGTGGGGCTGATCCCTGCTCGGTCTGCCGGTTCTCGGTTTCGCTTCTCGAGTGAGGAGGTGGAAGGTTGAACACCGTGATCAGTTTTAATTGAGAATACTCTCGTCGCTGTTAACGAGCCGTTTAACACCTAACAATCTCTCTTCCTTTAATTCGTCTTTTTTTTTCCTAACAGCTGCCCGTAAGCACGTTATGTGACGTACCCGACCAGCTAAATACCCAGGAAAATCAAGGCTTCTGCAATTACAGGTAATTTGCGACACGCCTACAGATGTTAAGAGAGCTGCGTGAAGGTAAACAGCTTGCCTCAGTAAAACTGACAGGTCCTGTGAGTGTCTGATCACACACTGGAAACATTCCTCAGAATTACAGGGGGAATAGGAAATGAGAGGCGTGAGTCAGAAATAAATATATTTCTGAGTATCAGGGCTGGATAAGATTGCACGAGAAATGAGTACTTGAGGCCTCAAATAAAATGTGAGGGACGTTTTGGGGTAAGGGCGGGTGCATAGCTGGTGGTAGTAGCTGGTAGCTGCCTGTGTTCCTGTGGTGAGCCAGGCATGGCTGGTTTTCCTGTCGTTGGGCTTTCCTCGATTGGGTGTTACTTTTTTGATCTCTTGTATTGAAAAATCTCTTTCTTTTTTTTTTTTTTCCCTATAGGAAAATTAATTTATTTGTCTCGTACTGTATTAGTTTTTTTACTACGTAGTCTGAAAGTACACAAAGACAACAGGTAAGGGGGTAAAAGAAGGAAGTGGCCTTTTGTGTTAATGTCTTTTGAAATCGAGTCTTTGTGACTTTGATCAGTAATGAGATGTTGCTGGTTGTAGCTTGTGTGAAATGATAAGAAGCTTTGTTCTCAGGTTCTGTTTGGGGTTACCACAGTATATGTGTGTGCACTGAGTTGATTTTGTTAAAGAAGTTATATGTGGTTTCTAGTGCCTCTTGCTTTCCACTGTTGAGCCTGGAAACCCTGCTTGCCAGATACTTACCTTGAAGAGCCCCAGAAGAAAGGCAGCACACAGAAGGGTGTGCACACAGTTGTGTTAGGCTTAGCTTAAGAGGGCAAGGTAATGATGGGCCAAGCCTCAGCCTGGAAGAAGGAGGCACCTCCTAGGTGTCAACTAGGCATTCCAGTGTGTGACCAGTAGGTCAAGGGAGATGATTGTCCCCCTCAAGTCTGGTGAAATCTCACCTGGAGCACTGTGTCCAGCTTTGGAGTCCTCAGCACAGGAAAGACATGGACCTGTTGGAGCAGGTCCAGAGGAGGACCACAAAAATGATCAGAGGGCTGGAACACCTCTCCTGTGAAGCAAGGCTGGAAGAGTTGGGGTTGCTCATCCTGGAGGAGAGAAGGCTCTGGGGAGGCCTTGTTGCAGCCTTTCTGTACTTAAGCGAGGTTTATAAGAAAGATGGGGGCAATCTTTTTAGCAGAGCTTACTGTGACAGGACATATGGTAATGGTTTTAAACTAGAAGAGAATTTGGAGATTTAGACTAGATACAAGGAAGAGAGGTGAAGTACTGGACCAGATTACCTAGAGAGAAGGTATGGTAGAAGCCCCATAACTGGAAATATTGAGGGTGAGATTGGACAGGGCTCTGAGCAACTTGATCTCATTAAAGATGTCCTTGCTCGCTGCAGAAGGATTGGACTACATGACCTTTAACAGTCTTCCAACCCTAAACGTTCCATCATTCTGTAATTTTTCCAGGTGGGATTTCCAACATACTTGGCAGAGCCATGAAGTTGCACCTCTACTGCACATAGGAGGGTTTCTGGGAGAATTCGGTCTCCAGAATTGTCAATCTCATAATTGCTAGAAGAATGACGTATTGCAGAGTTTAAAATGGAACAATAAAAAGCCATGAATTAAAATACTTCTCTGGAGGAGTTAATTCTGTCCTGACAGAGCTAGTTTGCTCAACTTTCTGAAGCTTGGGCCTTTGACTGTGTTGCTGTTTTGCATCCCTTCAAGCATAACCCAAGTGAATTACTTGGGCAACCTCATTTAATTTGTGCAAGAAGTAATTGAAAAGTAATTGTACAGTGAAAAAGCTATAGCAGGCTATCTCAGTGGCTGGAAAAATAGCAGCACTTTGAGATATAAGTACAAGTTCTTAATTGCAGTAGTCGCATAAGCTGAGTTGGTACCTGTGAGTAAAGGGGATGCTTTACAAGTTTATTCTTTCTCTTATTCATGTGAACAGTTCCAGTGAAATCGGTTGTCCCAGAACCTGCACCGAACGGGAACATGGGTGCAATCTTTTTTTTTTCTTTTGATGTTTTTTTTCTTGTACTGTTCCTCACTGCTTTTAATTCTCGCTCAGTGGTGACAGATGAGTTACCTGGATGAAGGAGAACTGTGACTGTTGCCTGGCTAAACATCAGTTTGTGTAAGGAAAAACTTGGAAGTGGTGATGTATGAGAAGAGATAATGTGCTATCAAAACAGAAGGGATGTGGAAAAAGAAACACATCTCCTGTCAGCTGAGTTGAAAACTAACTCTATTTCTTATCTTCTACTGATGTTTCTTCCTGTGATGGTTATTAAGGAAAAAGTTGCTTTTGTCTGGCGTTTTGTGGAAGAAATTATAGCAAAATTCACACTTAAGAAAAATATCTGCTGCAGTGTGAAATCTTAGTGTTTATACATTTAATTAGTGTTTCCAGAAGGGTGCAAATTCTGTCTTGTGTGTGAACGACGCAGTGACTTGTCCTTTCTGTAGGAAACGTTGCATTGAAGAGAGTGGGAATGGACAGATTTGCAGAGGGAATATAGACATTTGCTGAAGTCTGGGAGGAAGGAAACAGATGTTAAGTAACAGGTTAAAAACAAAACAAAACAAAAACACCCAGAGAGATATCATAACTAAAAAGTTGCTCTTTTCATGATTGGGAGCAGGGCACCGTGTGTATACAACTTTCTTTAAAAATATGACAAATAGGACACTTGCATCAGTGTAAACGCAGTCCCTGGGAATTTGATTTTCTTTCAAAGTTCAAAACATATTTTGACCAAAAGGTTTATGGGGGGAAAATGGCTGACAGGGACCAAATCCTAATAGGACTTGTGCTGTCTTGTTATGCCTTCAAGTGTTACTGGCACTTCTGATCTCCTGTCTTCCACAGATGGAAGTGAATTTTATGCAGAAAAGTTCTGGAGGATGGTAATCCTTGATTTACAGTTGTAGGCTAGTAGAAAGGCTATGGGCGTTTCCAGCCATGCTTGGAAAATAACTTAGAACTTGTGCAGGGGCATGAATATGGGACAATCATAAGGGACTCATCATATCTAGAACCGAACCCTTAAAGCTTTTGATATGTAACGAATACTTTTTTTTAACATTTAACTGCATACATATTGGGTCCTAATCTGCTGTGTTAAAGGCTGTATCTGAGTTTAACACTGGGTTTAGTTAGAGCAAGGAATGCCTCCTGTTTTCCTAAACTTGAGAAGAAGAAAAGTACAATGCTTGCAGTGTTCAGACATGTAGCTCTCAGAGGTTTCCTGTTCCTGATCAGTCTTTGCCTGTTCTTGGGTCAAATCAGATATACTGTAGTCCCTCTGTCATGGCTCCTCTGTTCTCCAGTTTCCCCTCTGATCAGGAGATAGCTGTTCAGAACAAAGTTTAAGAGGTACTAAAGGGAATTGCACAGGTTTTTGTGATTGTTAGACTGCTCTTTTGATCTTCATTGAACTTTTTAGGAAAGAAGTAGAGTTGTTGATACTTAAGAGTATTCCAGCGGCATGCTCCCTGAAGCTTTGAATATATGGCTGTAAAATTAATATAGCTGGAAGCTGCCTATCATAGTGGAATGAAAGGGGTTTGGTTGCCAAAATCTGAGTTCAAAGCTGCGTCGTCTTACAGTTTGAACTCTCCATTAAAGCTATAGCAATGCAGGGATCTGTATTGTTTCTGAGGTAGCAGGATTATCCTGAATGATTGAATTCAAGCTCTGTACTTCCAGCTTTGAACTGGTACTTATCTGTCTTGGTCTTTGATAACAGAGTATGAACCTGTGAAGCCTGTAATTGTAGTGGAGCATTTCCGAACAGCCCAGTGAGATGGTGAGATTTTATTATCCTCAGTTTAATGTCTGGGAAACTGAGGCATGAGGCAGGCTGACAATTGGGTAGGAAGTCTGAGAGAGTTAGTGAGTCATTGCTGGAGTCTGTATGCTGACCTTTCGTGGTGAAATAAAAGGATGTCGTCTTTGGAAGATGTTAATCTATATTTAT
This sequence comes from Baryphthengus martii, assembly GCA_013396935.1. Lineage (NCBI taxonomy): Eukaryota > Metazoa > Chordata > Aves > Coraciiformes > Momotidae > Baryphthengus > Baryphthengus martii. Next base: position 76,528 of record VWZK01004480.1, read on the forward strand.
TAAAAGCTTCCTTGGTTAGGTCCTGGCAATGCTACTGTTCTTGCAGTATAGTACCAGAACTAATTCAGCTATAGGAACAGCAAAATCTGTATGTTAGCAATTAAGTGCTTGCTGTTTTGCTTAGCAATAAACTAGACCCTGGGTTGGCAGGGTGAAGGTACACTGATACGAAACGGCTGAAATCCACATTTGTGGATTCTTACAATTCTATGTATGAAACAGCAGCGTGTACAGCTATAAGACACCGTGATATTGTTATCAGCCCCTATATGAGCTAGTGCTCCCAATATGACTGCTTAGATCAAGACCTGAAGGAAGATTGTATCGGCAGGGCCTTTGCATACTGGACCTCAACACACTATACTTCCTATGTGAAGCTGGGTCATAAAATAATTTTGGAGTCTGATGCTGTTTAGATGTTCTAAAGATTTTCTAAGGAAAAAAAAAATTAGAACTGCCACTCTCAGGCATCTGAATTATTTTTGTCTCCAGCTTGAGGGTTAGGGAGGGATACTCAGTGCTTTTTTGCTTAGATTACCTTGGTTAATGCATTCCAATATGAGATAAAGTGCCTTTAGTCTTGGCAGATTGCTGATCTTGTATCAATATCTGAGAAGTGATAGAATTTCAAACCAAACTGGTAACTTTTGGTAGATCCTACATTAAAATTCTGGTAGGAGGGGAAGGCATTGTGAACACCCTCTATCTGCATTTCTGTGTAATTCTGGTAGAATAAGTACATTGGTATCCAGTTTGTAGCGTACTGTATGCATACTCTGAAGTCATGCATAAATTGGTATACTGTGGAGCTGTACTTCAGTGGGACTCTTAGATGTTCCTGTAACATAAACAAATGTTATAACACTGACTAGTAACTACTCTTTTTTTTTTTTGATAGTATCCTGTAGCAGCAAGCACCATGCTGTGTGTGTGGAAGTAATGTATCGTCTGGTTTTACCTTCACTGTATTCTAGTTGTGGTTTGCTGAAGCTGTGGATTTAACCATTGACTAATGATTTCCCAGTCTAACAGTCTTTAACAGAGTGGGAAAAAAAGTGTCTGTTAATGAGCTGTACTCATAAACACAGGAGTTCAATGATAATTGTCCTCAGCGTCGTGAATTGCAGGGATTTTCACTGGGTGTGTGCACTGTGCTGTGATTGTGGTTTAATACAGGCTTACAGGAGCTAGCTTTCAAGTAGAAGGCAGTCTAGCCATGGCAGCACAGAGCTACAACACTACTCAGAAGCTGTAGAACTTCTGAAATAGTTATGCTGTAGTTCTTCGCTTGCTACTGTCTAGCCTGCTAGTGAAAAAAAAGGCAAACAAAACAATAACCCCCCCCCCCCAAATTCAAAGCAAACAATTGCTCATGTGCCTTACTCTGTGTTGTGTGATCGTTTAGAACCATTCCCCTCATAACTAACTTTTCAGTGGAGCATGGTGATCTTTTAAGATTGTTTTTAACTCTTACTGTAACAGCTGTATACTCATGCTCTTCTGACTGTTGAAATGGAACAGAAGGTTCAGCGAGTAGCAAAACAGAGATTTGTGCTGAGGCTTGGAAGGGCTGATTTTCATTCCCATTTGCAGTTTTTTGAAGGCAAGTTTAACACTTAAAGATAGTACACTCCCATGTTAGAATAGATTATCAGTGCTCAGTTATTTAACCCCACTGACTTCAGCTGTCATCTGTTCTTCCCAGCTTCTTTCTTTGTAACCCGCCCCTATCCTCATTCCTACTTTACTTTTTTTCCAAAAAAAAATCACCTAAGCTTTCATGTCTTTAAATTATTCTTGTACTGTGCTGTACTTCTGAGACCCTCAAAGAAGGTAAGTCCTTGACTGTCTACATACTGTTATTTCTGTGGGTGTCTAGCTTGATTTGCTTACATAGAAATAGTACCAGGACTGGCTCTTTGAAAATAAGAGTTACCACTGATTATAGGGAAGTAACTTTCCTGCTTTCTTTTCTTTTGCTCAGCAAGACAGTTAATATAAGACAGTTAATATTTTACTTCCTAGTGAAAAAGTCTTAAACAAGTATCTAGAAGAAAGATAACCTATGATCACGAGTCAACATCCTAGCTTACGAGTAAATTAGCAGTAAATTAGTACAGATAGCCCAAACTTGATGTTTAGCTGGAGTCATCTGTGCTGATGGCCATACTTGATTAACTTAAATTCTGCTTTAGTGACCGTCTATTGGAGAGAGGTGAGTACTTCAGCCGTCCCTGAATTGCCTTCATTTGGTCCTCTATATTGCACTCGTAAGAGCTGTTCAGAGACACCTAGTAGGAAACACTGGGACCAGAGTATTTGGATGGAATTCGGGTTGCCTGAATATGGTCCTACAATCTTAATTGTGAAGATGCTGAGACTTCCCTGGTATCTGATCAATGCTTGTATCACTCTGGAGTGTCTCGGAAGTCATATGACTTTCCACCAGCATGAAAACAAGCCTGGGAGGTGATGAGGGTGCAGCCAGAGAGAGCAAAGGTTTGTGACTAGCTCAGCAAGCAGCAGGAAGAATCCCATGGGGATGGTGACAGAAGGAGCTCGAGAGTTACAGGATTTGGAAAGGTAGGTGGGAATGGTGAAGGGAGTGGGTTTGGGGAAATGTGAAAGACAAAGGCTTTTTGGGCAAGGAGAAGTGTCACTAGGAGACTTGGTGGGGCAAAAGGTTGCTTCTTCAAACTGTGGTGGCTTTTTTTTCTGCATCGATCCAGGTAGATACAGGCTTTTACTAGAACTGAAGCACTATGTTTTGGCTCCGCAAGCACAATATACTCCTAAAGGACGTGGAGCAAGTCAGATGAATATAGTTTCATGATGTCTCATCCTCAGCGATAAAGGTTTGCCCTTCTTCCCCACTGGCTGCTCGTTCTTACCCATGCTTTGCAATTTGCAGCCTGGTCTTTTTGTTTGGTTGGTTTTGTTTAAAAAAAATTAAAGTTGTGCTTTTCAGATGCTTTTTGTGAGTCTGTGCTGTAAAGCAGATTGGTGAAATGGATTTGGTTTCAAGAAAACAAGACATACTAGTACTGGAAATAAATAAGCCACCTGGCTTATAATGCACCCCACAAAGTTGCAGGAGATGGAGAACTGCATTGTGACCTCAGGAGCAAACAGTGATGGGGAAGAATCTTGAACTAACTTTGCCACTGTAGACGAGGTACCCTTTATCTGAACTCATTTTGAGACCCCTTCTGCCAAACGAGTGAAGGTAGAAAGAAATCCTTGTAAGGTTGTGGTGACAGGAAGGCGGTGGTGTTGGTGTACAGCGAGGGGTGAAGTGTAAGAAGTGGCTTGTGAGGAGGGGATACACAGGTCCCACTTCTCAGCCCTCCATACTGTACAGAGATGGCAGAAGAAGGAGCAATGACAGACGAGGTACAAGCAGTTGGGTGGAATTAAAGGCTAAGTGAATCATGTTAATACCACAGTTTGTGGTGCCAAGTCTTCTATAGGATTTATTTTCAGATGTGCAGTGTGTGTAGTGTAGTAACAGAGAATACTAACTAAAACAATCGAAATTGTAACTGTTCCTGCCTTTAACCTCCAATGAGCACCAAAGCAAATCCTGAGAAAAGGACTGGTCTGACTGATGAAAAACCAGATGGCAAAAAAAGGGGAAAACCCAAATGTTTGAAAATCTGGCTAGTATGTTTTGTAAGTATCTCTGGTATTAAGGGTCTTTCCTGTGCCCTCATAAGGTTGTTAACCTACAGAGACTCTCTCTACATCTGTATGCTAATCAGAAAAATAAACCTTCTTCTTGGAGAAATAACCTAGCAGGATAGGAAGGTAACTCTGCTTCCAGAAAGAAAAGAAAATCTTGGATCCACCACTTGGTTTTCACCTCATGAAGTATAACCCTGCACAGTCAACCAGCATGATCTGAGGGAAATGTAGTTTATGGAACCAGGGAAGGGAGATTACATTCCGATACTCAAGGAAAAAAAAAACCAAACTGAAAAACCTTGCATATTCTCCCTTGCCCTAAGCTGTTGTGTACTTGACTGATGCTTATTGTTGTGTGTGGTTTACTGATTATACATAATTCTACTGTAAAGCAGAAAGATTTTCAACATTACTCAGACTAGTAGTGTGATGCGGAAGACAACTGCAAAGAAACATTCATTTTGTTTCTCATACAGTGCGATGCAACTCAGATTTTGGAAACAAAATCTTAAATTCTGTGTCATGGTGGACAAAACGGCCTTCGTGCCAGTTGCTGCTCTTCTCTAGGAATCTTGAAAATGTGATTTTACTTACTGATGCTCGGTACTGTAAATGCCAAAGAAAAATGGACTCTGGAGATGCAAATGAATTGAAAAAACTGAGAAATAAAAACCTTCATGAGGAATTTCAGAGCAAAGATCTGCTCTGGCTGACAAGGCCCTGGCTGGCAGACACAAGAAATGCTGGTCCCTTGAATTCACAGTGGCTTGCAAACTAACTTTTTGTAAATCCCTCTGAAGTGGTAGGGTGGGGGGAGGTGGGCTGAAATACTTGTGAATGCTCTCTGTGGAAGGCTGTTGTTTGTGGAAGCTGGGCAAACACAGACAATTGTGGTGCTCCTCAGGAGGGGTGTGGGAGACAAAGGTGAAATCTTTCAGTTCCTTAATCATAGCACTTTGAAACTCATCTATGGGAAACTATATGCTCCTGTTGAAAAGTCTTTGAGCTGCTGCTGGCCTGTCAGGAATCTTCAGATGTTGACTTCAGCTCTCTCCCAGACTCTGAAATGTCGCCCCTATTCTAGGAGTAATGCAGTCTGTGTTACGGTGGGGGGTGGGGGAAACACCTGACAGATGCTGACACCGATGGAATCTTTGTCTAGTTCCTCTGGGCTCTCTTTGTAGTTAGTGGAAAGAAGTGCAATTTTGGGATGAATCTTTAAGCATTGATTTTAAACATCCATCTCGAGATGGATAATGACCAAATCTTCACCCTCATTGCCTCAAACTATTGTGGAATTTGCTTCAGCTAACAATACAGAGTCTTGCAGTCACATTTTATTTCTAATCTGTGAATGCAGGTTATCCAGACATGGAAGGTACAGAGCATCAGCAGTAGTTCTTCAAGGTCTGTCTTTATGGCTGGAATGTACTCATAAAAACATTGTTTACATTCTGAAGCTAAGGATGGGCCAACTTGACTTAATTTATATAGCAATTCTAACAGTTTGTTTTTTTAAAGTAACATCTACCTATCTTCTTTTTCGTTTTTCTATCTTCTTTTCTTGCTGTTATCGACCTACTAGAAGTTGTGGCTTTTAAGTCTGTTTTCATAAATTTCCCCTCTCTGCTTTTCCTACTATGTGGCTAATAGCTGGTTTTGGTTGGCAAATACACCTAGAGGTCAAATCTATGTGACACTGTGAGTGTAATCAAGTGATGAAATATTACCTGCTGTGACTTAATCGGATTATTATTTAAGACTGCTTATAGGTAAGCCCACTGGTAATATTTTGTCGACCCACAGCCAATGGATATGCTGCAATTTTCTGGTATTGCTTTTTTTATATATATACCACATACTTGATGGTATTTGTCTCCTGTCTTGATTAATCTTAGTTTTGTTTGCCTTCTCCCAGGTCAGACGATTAAAACAAGACAATGGATTGGGGAGCTCTCCATACCATTTTAGGAGGTGTAAATAAGCACTCCACCAGCATCGGGAAGATATGGCTCACAGTCCTCTTCATCTTCCGTATCATGATCCTGGTCGTGGCTGCAGAGAGGGTCTGGGGAGATGAACAACAAGATTTTGTCTGCAACACGCTGCAGCCTGGGTGCAGAAATGTTTGCTATGATCACTTTTTCCCCATCTCTCACATCAGACTCTGGGCCCTGCAGCTGATCTTTGTTTCCACACCTGCACTGCTGGTGGCCATGCACGTGGCTTACAGGAGGCACGAGAAGAAACGGCAGTTCAGAAAAGGAGACCAGAAATGTGAATATAAGGACATTGAAGAAATCAGAAGACAGAGGTTTCGTATTGAAGGCTCTTTGTGGTGGACGTACACCAGCAGCATCTTCTTCAGACTGGTCTTTGAAGCGGTCTTCATGTATGCGTTTTATTTCATGTACGATGGGTTCCGAATGCCTCGCTTAATGAAGTGTAGTGCTTGGCCCTGCCCCAACACAGTAGACTGCTTTGTTTCTCGACCTACTGAAAAGACGGTGTTCACTATTTTCATGATTGCTGTGTCCAGCATTTGCATTCTTTTAAATGTGGCTGAGTTGTGTTACTTACTGACAAAATTTTTCCTCAGAAGGTCTAAAAAAGCTGGAAATCCAAAGCATCAACCCAACCATGAGAACAAGGAAGAAACAAAACAAAATGAAATGAACGAGTTAATATCTGATAGCTGTCAGAACACGGTCATAGGATTTTCAAGTAGCTAAGATGGTATCAGTGCTGGCGTTCACTCTTTTTGGAGTGAATGTTTAAAGGCTGCCAATGAAAATTGTTTCATATAACAAATTAAGAGAGTGAGACTTTTGATACGTAGTGTCAGGTGTCAATTATGCGCCTCTGGAAAAAAGTTAGGGCAGCCTAAATGTGAAAACTGTGTGAGGATTAAATAGGAAAGTGTATCTTCCTATGAGTACCCTTACAAGCTAACTATGACGAGTGGGAAACCCACTAACATCTTCATGCTGACGCAGCTCCTGAAAACTTCATGCAACAGCAATAAGAACAAAATTCTTTCCAACCTAGGTATTCTGGTATTACCACATCTTTTGTAATAGTGATAGTTTTTACCTGTGAACTGATAATTAAAATATTTTTCTAAAATCTAAGATTCCATGTTACTTAAGGTGTTAATAGTACAAAACTGACTGTTTTATTTCCTAACCAGGCATACGTGGATCAACCCTGTAATCCCATACTCATAGGGAGGCAGCAGCTACATCTTTACAGCTTTGCAAGCACTACTGGAGCCTGGGCACGTAGCTTGAGACACTTGTGTACACGCTGCTGGCTGTAGGGGAGATTATGGGAAATGCCACCACAGGCAGCGTGAATAATTGAGGTAGCTAGGTCCTGAGTGCGAAGTCATGCTTAAAACCAGCATGGCATGATAGGTACAGCCTAAATAGACTTGCTTTAAACACCTAGCAGACCTCGTAATCTTAATCCATCTTTTAACTGCATACTACTGTGCAACATAAGCTTTATGTAAACGTTTATTTCTCTAATGTATTAGCTGTATTTTGTTTCTTTATGCTATATCACATAGTGGAACTTTTTTGGTTTTGATTTGTTTGCTTTTTGTGGTAGACTGATAGTGCTGTTATAGAAATTAGGGGTTCTTTGATTTTTTTTTTTTTGAAGGACATGGAAAAGTATCACCACTGGAAAGAGAACAGGTCTTCTGAATAAAAAGCAAACACTTTAACCTTTCTCAATGAAGTGAGAGTCTGTATGTGAATGCTAGTGAGGTGTGAAGCAGGACAAGGACTCAAGAAAAAACTTTTCAAGCAGGAACTTTATATCACTTTATATCTCAAGTGTGCATAGTTCATTCATGCCCCTCATTCCCAGACCAAGCACTGATGCCCTAATATTGTTGTCCGTATTCCAATGGAGGTACGTGCAGCCCCTAAGTGTGTGGGAGCATGTCCAGGTGGGAGGGGTATTCTCTTGAAAGCAGGGGATCCTGAAAGCCAAGAGGTGGGTGTAGTTACAAGACTGTAGCTATAGCATTGTGTTTCTTGTTTTAGACCACTTCTCACCATGATAAAAATGTCATGGACACACTGACCTCAGCAAAGTTGCCTTTTGAAATTTTTTTTTTGACACTAGTGTAAACTGATTAGCCCTATTGTTTTTGTATCACAGAGCTACTCTTTCAAGGGCTATCACAAAAAGGAGGAGGTCTCCTGAGGAGCTGAGGTTACACTCAGTGTGGTTTCCCTCCTGCTGTTGTATTGCACTTTTTCTCACGGGTGTCAGCCAGCGCAGCTTTGTGTGCGTCCATCCTGTAAGTGGATTTGGGTTGGTTGGTTGTTTATGTGTGACTGGTAGAAGGCTAACAGGGTGCAGGCATAAGCAACAGGAGAGAGAAAATACCTAGAGTCAGCTCTGTCCCTGTGTGAGGGCCTGAGCTGAGCCCTGCCATTTATCTATTCTCTTCCGCTGGCAAACTCCTGATCTTTCCTGCCTCTGCAGCACATTTTCTTTTTTAATTGCGCTTCTGAAAAGAAATTGCTGCTAGTCTTCTCAACATGTCTACCAGCAAGCTCAAGGAAAAAATATACACAAAGCTGTGTATTGATGTGCTTCTATTGTACTTTCTGCAGACTGAAAATACAAACAGGAGTGAAAAGTGCTAGAAAAGTTTGCCGTTGTAGGTGTTGTTCCTGGTTGACTCATAATGGCTCCCTCTTCAGGCTCTGTGTCCTGCTATGGTAATGGTTTAAACCTCTACTTAATGGAGCTGCTCCATAGGGTCAGGAAGATGGATGCTCAGACTGTACTTCACTGGATTGCCTCCCAGTCTGCTCAGGGATAACCAGCAAGGGCTCAGGCCTCATGTTGTGCTGGTCCCAGGGTGCGGAGAGACAGCTACTTCTATTTCAAAACTGTGTTTCAGGGCACAGCGTGGGCTATGGACTTTCATCCAGGGCATGCTGCAAATCACATGCTATATAGGGAATATGAATGGAGATCAGTTAATGATTATGCCTGATTGTCTCTCTCCACTTTAGCAATCATACTGAAATAGCCTTATGTTGAGTGTCACTAAACCTAGGAAACACCTTCAGGCAAGTTAAGTTTTCCTGAAATGAAGGAGGGAAAGTTTTTCTTATCTGTGATAAAGCACAGGCCTGGTAAACCCCGAACAGGGTTCTGACAGTAGCTGTTTGTAAGGTATTTTGATTTTCTGCTTACAAGTTTTCAAACAGCAGTTGGATTTTTCTAGAAGATCAGTTCCACGCCTGTTGTTATTTTAAGCCTGGGTAAGCAGGCAAAGCTTAAATGAAGAAATTGGGCGTATGTGGTCCTTTGTGCACCAGCACGGCTATGTGTGTGGCCGTGCTGTAAATAGGTTTGGGTTGGTTGGACGTTTCCTGCGTGGTAGCAGGACCTGGAGGGTGCAGTCAAGCATCACTTGCCCTGCTGCTGGGATATCCTGGCAGCCAGAAAGGTCAGGAACACATTTGCCAGTCCCTGTCTTAACCTACACCAGTTGTGACCAAGATATGTTTGCCTGGAATGTTTCTCATCGCGCGATGTGCAACTCTAGTTACGGACACTCTCCTTTATCAGAAACCTCCCTTGTTTTTTTAACTGCAGAGGTGAAGTCCTTGATGGTTTCAATCCCCTCTTTATGTAACTCCTCCTGTTTTACTAGTAGATGGCATTGGGAGGAAATGGCAGCTTTCAATGTCTTATTTCTCCAAGTCACCTGCCCACTGCCTGCCACATTATGTGGCCTGAGCAGGGGAGGCAGCTGTGTTTGGTGGGATGGTAGTTAACCCGTTCTGCAGGGAAAAGCTAAGCTGCTTTTCTTGGTTTCATACCTTCTGCATCTTCAGAGGTGGCTGGGGCTGCTCCGAACTGCAGAGCACACCCACTCCCAGCCCTTCTCTGTGCCTGCCCTTGCTCCTGCCCTGGGGAGATGATCTCCCCCCCAAATCTCTGACCTACTGGTGACCGGCAGTTTGTTTTATACTGACTGGCACTGCCATCACCTCCTGGCAGTTCCACCAGTTTCTCTGATGGCAGCTGGCTTAATTGTCCCTGCCCATCCCTGCTGCACCTCCCCACCCCGTGATTTCCCCTTTGCTGTGCCTGGAGCAGAGATTGCTTAAATGTGGTGCCAAGTGATTAATCAGAGCCTCTGGAGAAGCTCTCTTTCAAATTCACTGTACCCCCTCCCACCGCCCTCTCTTGCTTTTTAGTCAAACAGGCAGGAGCCCTGACCGCGTACAGGCACAGCAGCAGCAGCAGCGTCTGCCAAGCTCTGCTCCCATTACTCCAGCCCTGCTGCACGTCCTCATCCATACCCTCTCTCTTCTTCTATGCCCAATCTCCCTGCAACTTCGGCTTTGTTTTCCCATTGTTCTAAGCCCTTCCCAGCAACCCTGCATGCTAAAGCGCTAAAAGCAAATGAGACCAGTCGTGGGATGGGCTGAACCCCCTCTCCTCCTTTGGTGTGGTCAGGCTGCCTACCTTAGCCCATGTGCTGTAGCTGTGAGTTCCTTGCTGCCAGGTTGGAGTGAGTTCAGGTCCCCAGCTGAGTGAAGGCTCTGCTGGTGCGTGGTGTGTGGGCCCAGCGCCTCACCCACTCTTGCCTCACTCCACGATGGTGTGCTGGAAAGGACCGCCACAGCCATCACGAGGCAGACCTCTGCTCCCAGTTGCTTGGCGTGATTTTCTGTTACCACTGTTACCTCTGTTTCCTTTATTGAACTAAGGATTTATTACAGTGCTCCTGAAATAAATCTGATTCACAGAATCATAAAATAGTTTGGAAGGGACCTTTAAAAGTAATCTAGTCCAACTCCCCTGCAGTAAGCAGGGACATCTTTAACTAGATCAGGTTGCACAGAGCCTTGTCCAACCTGACACAATGTTTCTAGGAATGGGACTTCATCATCTCTCTGGGCAACCCGTTCCAGAGTTTCACCACCCTCATTGTAAAAAATTCTTCCTTATATCTAGTCTAAATCCACTCTCTTTTAGTTTAAAATCTTTACCCTTCATCCTGTTGCAACAGGCCCTGCTACAGAAAACTGTCCCCATCTTTCTTATAGCCCCGTTTTAGGTACAGAAAGGCTGCGATAAGGACTCCTCGGAGCCTTCTCCAGGCTGAACGCCTACTCTCTCAGCCTTCTTTCATAGGAGAGGTGTTCCATCCTTCTGATCATTTTTGTGGACCTCCTTTGGACCTACTCCAACAGATCCATGTCATTCCTGTGCTGGACACAGTGCTCCCGATGAGGTCTCTACCAGAGTAGAGCAGAGTGGTAGAATCACCTCCCTTGACCTGCTTCCCATGCTGCTTTTGATGCAGCCCAGGTTACGATTGGCTTTCTGGCCTGAAACCATGCATTACCAGCTCACGTCCAGCTTTTCATCCACCAGCTGCACAAGTCCTTCTTCACAGGCCTGCTCTCAATCCCTTCAACCCCTAGTCTGTATTGCTAATAAGAATTGCCACAACCCATGTGCAGCCATGAGGTTCACACAGACCCACTTCTTGAGCTTGTCCAAGTCCTTCTGGATGGCACCCTGTCCTCCAGGTGTGTGAACTGCACTGTTCAGTCTGGTGTCATCTGTGAACTTGCAGGTGATTCCCATTGCCACGGCACTGACTGTGACATGGCAAGATGAGGAGGTGCCCAGGCAGCTAGCCTAGGAGAAGACTCCCTGTTGGGTATATCTAAGTAATGATCACTAACAGCTCAACTTCTAGCCATAGACTGTGTTTATTAATTTGCAGCAGAAGTAGCTGGGGACCTGAGATAACAGCAATCGTACTGCTTCTTGTCTTCATTACTCAGTGCTCGCTGAGCTGCCCTTGCCATGTCAGGAAGGCAGAGACACAGGCATTTGGGAGTTCCTCATGCACATATTGTTTGTTGTGCGATCATCATGGACAAATTTCTGCTATGCTCTGGGAAAGCATGGTCTCTAAAGCCAGAGGGACTGTTGGATCTGAGATCCTACACCATACTGGCCACTGCTCTACCTTCAGGTGGGCCCGTGGGTGGAGACCATCTCCACCTCAGCAAACTTGCTCCTAGGGACTTTGCATCACTGACTGCAGTGAGAGCACTACTGTTGCAGCAGCCATTCCCCTTGCCAGAGACAGTGACCCATCTCCCTGCATAACCCTATGTTGTCAAGCTTGTATTTCTCAGGTTAGGCATGCAAAGGTGAATGGCTTCCTTTTCAACTTCCACAGAAGCTGAAAATTGGCCAGGTTCACCAAAAAAAAGAAGAGTGGGATGCAAATGACACTTCTGCCAATTTCCCACCTACTTGGCCCTTTGCATTCTCGATGCTGGTTGTGGAGTATGACTGCTTCTTCAGCACACACGCATGGCATGGGTGTGTTTCTCTGCACAGAAGCACCAAACATTTTGTGTACCGCACAGAGCACTGGGTAGGTAGGTACGCGAGAGGAGGAGACAGGGAGAGGTTTCTGTAGATCCCTGACTCAGTCATCAAGTCCTACCAAGGGCCTCAGTCAGCACCCTGCTTCATCCCTGCCAAGAGGCATATGGACAGGAGTGCCGCTCCCTGCACCTTGTCACCACCCAGCTACCACCTGCCTCTGCCGCTGGGTCATCTGTCGATGCCAGAATTTCTAATTCAGCTTCCCCCTACCCACTGATGCTTTGAAAATTACATTGACACTTTCTGAGAGCCTGCAGGTGTTTCAGGGCCGGATCCAAAGCTCTTCACTGTCACTCAGCAAATCCCTGTTGATTCCAGTAGGCTTGTACCAGGCCCATAGGAAGGGTGTAACTGCTTAAAAACACTGCAATACCACTCAGCCACTTTCTGCACAGTCCTTTTGCAACATCCACTCCCATTTCACCCAGCAGCTATTACCTCCTCACAGTAGATCTGCAAACCGGGTAAATAATTCCCCATTTGGGCTGTGCCCACCCACCACAGGCAGCAATGCTGCTCCTGTGTCATGCAGACCGAAGTGCCCATGTTAACATGCGGTCATGCTCTCACAAACGTTTTGACTCTTTCTGGTGATTCGCTGGTGGCCGCAGAAAAGAGTTTATTGCTTAGACAAGGATGGAGAGAAAGCCCTGTGATGGATTGGCTCAATAAATTTGAGGACCTTTTCGTCCACTGACTTGGATGTTGGGTATCTGTTTACTTGTGTACGGGCCCATGAATCAGAGGGGCTAAGGGCAGCAAGATGAGTAAAGCAGGAAGGTTTTTACAGCCTGGGGGCTCCTGCCCCACCAGGATTCTTGATCTGTGGGAATTAGGCTATTTTATTTCCTTCAGACCCAGGGGCAGAGCTGGTTGTACTCTTAACTCTCCAGAGCAGCACGGTGCCACCTTTCTGTATTATCAAAACCGTAGTGGAATATTGGCTAAACTAGTATCTCTTGGTATCTTACACAACCACCCCCTTGTTATCTTTTACGTGATGCACTTCTCAGGCCAGGGACCCACCTTGGTGATGTCTTTGGGACACCTGGGAAATGTAGTCAATTATTAAATACCAATGACAACAACGATGACAACATCATATAAAGCATGATGATGATTTCAAGAAAGAATCAGACTATGTCCTTTGATAGTGCTTACGATATATGCAAAGCCTGGGAAGAAAAGCAATGGGTGAAATCTGTGGCCCAGTTACAATTTCCTGTGTGTCCCTGGGGCTAACGTTCACAACAGTGAAACCCGGACTGACTTCTGAAGATTTTAGCCAGACCTGGATGACACAGGAAGGAAATCTTAATCCTATTACTAGGGCTGATGGCTTGGGTTTAATCAAAACATCTCTCCGGGTATGCGTTCAGTTGGGGTTACTAAAAACCAGTTTAAAAGCATCCGACAGAACTTTAATAGGTTGTCTGAAAAAAAATGCCGCACTCGTGGTTACTCAGTTTCCGGTTTCTCATCTAGTCAAAATTTAACTAATTCCCCAGTCCCTGCGAAGCTTCCCGGTGCAGATAAGGCTTGAGCACTGAGCAGGAGCACTCATGTCTCACACACTGCAATCACCTGGATGGGACTGAAGCTGGCCCCTGACACCACAGTTCCTCGGCCAAGAGGAGGAATAATAATAATAACAGTAGTTTGTGTTAACACAGAATAAATGCAGATAAAAAAAAAAACAGAATTCCCAGAAAATGCTTTAAACTCTGGGTTGAAGATTCAGTTTTGTTTCGGCATCCTTGATAATTGCTTGTGTTTAAAAGGATATTTTCACCAGAAGAGGCTGCTAGAAAACAAAATCATCACATGATGAGAGAGATCAGAGAAGAATTAAGGCACTTTGTGGAAAGATCATTTTAGTAATAATAGATGGAAAATAAAATGCAGCTCAAGGAAAAATTCGAACTCCTCACCTGGCCAGCTCTTCGGTTTCCAGTGGCCTGAACTATTTCAGGAGTGCGATCTGGCCATGCTGGCACTTCAGTCAGCTCTGCCCTGTCCCTAGAGATGACAGAGAAAAAAAAACCCAAATATTTAGATGTATAAAGAAGAAAATTAATGAATAAATTTATAATTTTGTCACCCAATCATACTGGCAGGTGGGGGACAAGTTCAGCTCTCCACAGATGGTCACAGGGAGTTTGCTCTAGAAGACATACATGCCTTCTGGCACGGAGCTGGAAGATGTGCCCACACTCAGCAGAGGTGAGAGGTGATGACCAGAGACACCTTCCTATTTCTTGATCACTGCAAGGGGAAAAAGGAACACTGTTACAGACAAGTGAAACTGAATCCTGGAACCATGCTGGGTGTGTGATATTTCATAGAAATTAGGGATGAAAGGGGGGCATATTGCATAACTCAGGTTTCCCTCCTCACAGCCCAGGGGGATAACCTTGATCCCAAGATTCTTTTTGTGTTTATCCACTGCTTATTGCAAAACATAACATGCTGGGGCTTCCTCCAGAGGGACAGCGTGACCTGCCCAACTGCCGCCCACACTTTCTCCTTCTGCCGTTTCCCCTCTTCTTCCCAAAACCGAGGTAGGATTGATGTGGGGGGGAGGCACCTTGTCCACCTCCTTTGCCCCTCCCATGACACCAAAAAGAGGTGAACTTGCAGGTCATAGTGGAAGGCACCTGGTAAATTTAAAGTGCCTGGAGGGCGGGGTGGCAGCTGCGTGGGGGTTTCCTTTATTGCAACTCTGAACTTAGATGTCTGACATATATTTAAATCCTATCAAGTACCTAAATAGTCTCTTGGAACTCATCCCAAAACCTATGTAAAGCCTTTATCACTGTGTAACTGTATAACCTTGATTAGCAATCAAAGGTTTTGGCAGTCAAAGACATGGTACTAGCGAGCCACAAATGCAAGGGAGTTCTTCAGATCTGCCACTGCCTCTGGAGACGGACCCAGAGGACAATACAGCTGCATGTTCCCAGACCTGAATGGTCTTGAGAGATCACCTTTTCATACATGATTCACCAGCTTGATTGACCCCTTGTTGGGTTTTTTGTTGTTTGTTGGTTTGGGTTTTTTTTAACAGTTCTGGTATTACAGAGCCTCCTCCACCAATTAGTCAATTGCCCACTGAAATATCGACCCCTCAAATATTAATCACTGAAGAATAACCACCTATTAAATATGACTAAAAGAGCCAGCAGCAAATGCATTTTTTTATCTAATGGTTCTGTCAGGAAAAAATGTTACTTTTTTTCTTTTTTTTTTCCCACACAGAAACCAAACAAAAAAAAAGTAAATACCACAAATGAGAGGTCACACAGCCCATATCTGCAAATCTGAAGCAGAATCAAATTCACCTGAGTAATATACCAGAGATGTATTTGTGTGACATGGCAAGCTTGAAAGAGAAGGACTATCTGATTTTGCTTGAGCTTTTTGTATAGCAGAAAAGGCTGTTTGGATTAATTAAATTAATTTTGTATTTATCTTGATAAATTCCTGGAAAATTCCTGTGGTAGGTATGCTTAAATTAGTCTAAAGCTTGTATACATTATTTCAGCATAATTTGGTAAGCCATCAGTGCTGCTAAATCAATTTGAACACTGGATAAACTCTCAGAACTAACCAAGGCCAGGAACACTGTCAGCAAAAGCCTGGATGCACATTATGTTCAGGATAACTATCACTTTTTAAATTCTCATCTCCTAAAAAATCCAAACAGACCATGTTCAGGAGGTCACTTTTCTGCTTGTGTGGCCAAACATAATATGGTTCTTCAGGACACACTTCAATAAGGCAACTCAGCAGGTCTGCAACATGCCCTCAGGATGCCCCAGTCCCATCCCTGCTGCACCACAAACCCAATCATGAAGAGGGAGACACCAATGTCCTTAAAGGATTTCCTCCGTGAGCTGCAGACATGTCTGCACGTCCTTGGGCACGATCTGGCACCTCATGAATCACCTCCTTCTCTAACGGAGTTGGCTGGATAGTTGTCTATCCCTCTGGGTACATCTGTGTCCCAACAAGAAGGAGATCCAGACCTGTATTTCCTTTAAACTGTGGTGTTTAATCCCACATATCTCCTTCAATCCCTCATCTCTACTTCCCAAGTCTGGCAGCTAGGTGTGGAGGCAGGGAAGGAAGAAGGGACACTTTTCACTCCTTTGGGACTCTGCACAGAAGGACTGAGAGCATGCAAGACAAGTCCTGACATACCTGATAATTAAGAGTGGCAGCTAGGAAAGCATAACGCCATCTCTGAGTCATATTTGCAGCCTTTTATTCAGTGTTTAATGCAAAATCATAGAATCGTAGAATGGTTTGGGTTGGAAGGGACCTTAAAGGTCATCTAGTTCCAGCCCCTCTGCCATGGGCAGAGACTCCTCCCACTAGGGCAGGCTGGCTCAAAACCCCATCCAACCTAGACTTGAGCACATCCAGTGAAGCAGCATCCACAAGTTCCCTGGGCAGCCCATTCCAGTGTCTCATTACCTTCGGAGTGAAGAATTTACTTCTTCATACTTTTTAATCTAAATCTACCATCTTCCAGTTTGAGGCCATTATCCCTTGTCCTACTACTAAAAAGCCTTTGTAAAAAGTCCCTCCCCATCTCTCTTGTAGGGCCCCTCCAGAGACTGGAAGGCCACAATAAAATATCCTTCTCTTATGCAGGCTGAACCACCCCACTCTCTCAGCCTGTCCTTGTAGGCGAGCTATTCCAGCCCTAAACAACACCATAAACAGTTCTGGGAGAAGAGACTCCAGAGCCTCCTTCCCTTTCCCAGTTGAGTCCCATAGTTCTTGGGAAAATTCTCTCACAAATTTTCTTATTCCCTCTCCAAGATCTTTTGTCCTACTGACTTTTGTTCCCCTCTACCCAGTTGAATAAATTTTGCAGGAGAGATGGAGATCAACATCAGCCTGGGCTAACCTACAGACTGCTGGTTATGGCATTGAGTGGAGAGTAGGAGGTAGAGGTTTAAGTCCTCTTGGGTCAAGCAAAGCAAAGTCTCCAAATCTTGGTTGAGTTTGGGAAAACCTAATGATTTTTCCACATTAGAATTTTAACCGGGAACAGGAACATGTTGCTGAAGTGAATCCCCTGATTACCTCCACTCTGGTGTTTTTGTTCACGCTGAGGAATCAGCCTGGGTCTCTTTTGGATTGCGCAAAGCTGGAAAAGCCCTCTTCTGGAGCACAGCACCTGTGCTCCAGCTGGCCCAGCAGAGCCAACCCTCTAGACACGTGCGCGGTCTGACTGCTGGATCCTCAGCACCAGCTGTTTCTACAAACTGTTCTGTCTGGGCTGCAGTGGTTGCCAATGTCTGTAGCTGTACCCTGTGTCTGTACGTGTCATATTGCGATGCTGTGCGCTCTAAGATGGTGTGTAATGTATTGTCATGGAATGCCATGTAGGCATAGCCAAAAGTTATTCTGTAAATGAGACAGATATGAAAAGAGAGGGTCCTTGATGTGGGATTCTGCATTTTACATTAAACCATCAGCACCAGTTGCTGCTCTTAGAAGAAAGCAAGTTGCTCAGCTTTTGGTAGGAAAAGCTATGGGAGTGTCTTCCATGCCAAAGGAATTGCTTCTGGGCTCCGCATCCGAAGGAATGGCCTAACCTCAGTACAGATGGGTGAGAGTACACCTTCCCCATTACCACAGCTCACAAGCCCTCCCTAGCTTCTTGAGGTGTGGTAACACTTATCAGAAAAGTGCTGGATTTCAGAAATCTGGCCAATACTTTCTAAGGGCTTATTGGAGAGTATTTAGGCAACTTTCTCCATGTTTTCGTTCACTCTCTGGAATTCCAAAGGAAGCGCAAATTGTTGTATTTCTGAAGCCAGGCTGTGGCCACAACTCTGTCACAGTACATATCAAATGAGCAAAAGGAAAAGGAAAAAAAATAATTTTGCTGATTTTAGTGATCTTTTTGCGATTTTCACACTAGCAGACGTTACATTAGTGGGCAGTGCTGGAGTGTCATAGAAAAGAGTGTCATAGAAAAGAAAAAAGAGATGTAAATCCAATTAAGCAGGCCAACAGGAGCTGTATATACCTAAAAGGGCATGAACAATCTTGAGTTTTATGCCAGCATTTCATATCTCTGAAGTTACAGACATGCCTATGTACTTTGCTGATTTACAGGCAAAATGCCTGTTCCCAGGATGTACAATAGAGTGACTACATGACAATGCAACATGTCTTGACACAAGGAAGAATGACCTCACTGGAGATTGTGGGTTGCAGTTTGGAAATAAAGTGTTTCAACAGCAATTGCAATCCCTGGCGGGAACTGGAAGCTCTGCACATTCCGATCTTGCCTGGAATTTCCTTGTAGCTTCACATAAATGCTGTCGATCAGAATAATTTCCAGTAGATTCTATCTCTTTTGAAATAATAGAAACTACTGCAATGGATTTATGAGCGTCCTTGCCTGATACTCTACCCATAACAATAAAATATCTAGCAGTAAAACACCTTGTGCAGTTCAGGCCTGATTTATTTTACATTTTTTTTCCAAAAGCTAGACACGTGCTGAGTTGCTCTAAGGTTGTTTTAATCCCATTTTTCTGCTGTCCAAATAAGTCTCCTTGTACTACTCAGGCCATCAGCCAGTGTATATTGTGCAAACACCAGCAGGGCTGCTGTGTTCCCCATGCCAGTCTTCAGAGGTGAGTCCCACTGTGAAAGCCTCCTGACTGCCTGACCTCATTTTGATTTTGAGCTTGTGGGTCACCAAGTTCTGAAATTTGCCTCTCTTCCCTTCTCCATTTTCTGTGAAAGCCCAATGTATCTGGGAAATGGCTTTTTCCTGCTTTTTACTTTTGCAGAAAAGCTGGCATAGCTATGGGCCAACACAGCCCAACAACCAGTTCCCTTTTGCTGCCTTGACCAGTAAGGACATCTCAGTCCTTCACCATGCTGTACTGGCAAAGGGCTGCACACACAGGTCAGGAGAAGAGAGAACTCAAGGTGTATGCAGCAGAGGGACTGTGAGCCCAGGGCTGCCACTCAGAGCAGCATGGGACAAAAGTGAATCTGCCAAAAGTGTTTGGAGTTACTCTGGGACTCTCCTGGAGGGCATCCCAGTATAGCTGTGGTCTCCCTCTTGGAAGCTGTACAGCCCGTGTGACACACCAGAGTGTATGTGACCATGCTGGGGAGTAGGGACACTGGAGGGTGCAGGACAGAGCTACAGGTAAGTGCAGCTATGGACTGAGCCAAGAGGGGGCTCTGGGAAGGAAGTCCCAGCTCACACAGCACTGTATGCACTTGATGTATGAGGTTTGGGCATTTCCCCTTGAGGGTGCCTCAAATTCCTCCAGCCTCTCTTTCAAAATATTATCCTTTTATGTAGTCAGATAACAAAGGAATAGATATTTTTTTTCATAGTCAATTTATTCTACCACTCACTCTTCACTCATAAAAAAGTCAGTTTATACAGGAACCGCTTAGCAGAAGGCACGTTTTGGTACTGAGAAAGGATCTAAAATAAAAGGGAGCAGCAACCTGTCAGAAATTTATTTCTTAACAAAAGAAATCACCTACTGACACATTATAATACGTCAGCAAGTCATCAAGTACCTGCTTATCTGGAGCCCTCGGTTTTCAGAAGTAGTGGGAGTCCATGGGTAATGCAAACATTTGCAAAAGACAGTGGTTTTCTTGGATGTCCACCTTTACCCGCCTGAGGCTAATCCCTTTATGGTGGTGTACTTGAATGAAGTGGAGAGCAGAGGCAGAAACAATCCTGACCCAAGGCGGTTCAGTTTTCCTTCTCTTGGAGTGCTGGTTGAAAGGGATATTTCTTGTCTCTGCATGGAGTTTTTGTAACCCTGAATGCATACATTTCTTACAAACAACCTCAGTGGCATTTCTGAGAAGTTGTATGGCTCTTCTTTGTCATTTCTTGGCATGATGACACTGTTTCTTCTATGTCTATGAGATCCCTTCCCACAGATCCCTGCAATGGGCGCTGCTGGGACTTAGGCAATTAACAGTATGATGACAAGCAAGGTGGAGAGATGTTGTTACCTGGAACATTACCTTCCCTGGGGCTCCACCACCCTTTGGAGTCAAAAATCAAGGACTCCTTCCTTATTTTAATTAAGTAGTAATTACTGCTCCACTCCTGAATGATCTGGTCCCTTTGGCTTAGTTCAAGTCCAACTGATTCAGTCGCAGTGCAGAATCCTGTCCTTCTTTTCCTGGTTCTGTGAAGCTGAAACATACCTGCAGCTGCAGAGAAAGCCTGAAGAGATCTTTCAGGGAACATCCTGTCAGTTTGCAGTTTGTCTTTTCTTTTCATAAAATCATAGAATCACAGAATGTCAGGGGTTGAAGTGATCTCCAGAGATCATCTAGTCCAATCACCCTGCCAGAGCAGGATCACCTAGGGCAGGCCACACAGGAAAGCGTCCAGGTGGGTTTTTAAAGTCTCCAGAGAAGATGATTCCACAACCTCTCTGGGCAGCCTGGTCCACTGCTCTGTCACTCTCACAGTGAGGAAGTTTCTCTTCATGTTGAGGTGAAACCTCCTGTGTTCTAGCTTGTACCTGTTATTTCTTGTCCTATTACTGGGCACCACAGAAAAGAGACTGGCTCCTTCCACTTGACACCCACTCCTTAGATATTTCTAGACATGAATAAGACCCCTTTTCATCCTTCTCTTCTCCAGACTAAACAGCCCTAGTTCTCTCAGCCTTTCCTCATAGGAGAGATGTTCAAGTACCATAATCATCCTCATAGCTCTCTGTTGAACTCTTTCCAATAGATCCCTGTTTTTCTTGAATTGGGGAGCCCAAAACTGGATACAGTATTCCAGGTGTGGTCTCATCAGGGCAGAGTAGAGGGGGAGGAGAATCTCCCTCGACCTGCTGGACACAGTTTTCTTAATGCACCCCAGGAAACCATTGGTCCTCTTGGCCACAAGGGCACATTGCTGTCCCATGGACAACTTACTATCCAGTAGGACTCCAAGGTCTTTCTCCATGGGGCTGCTTTCCAGCAGGACGTCCCCTAATCTGTACTGGTGCCTGGTGTTATTCCTTCCCAGATGCAGGACTCTACACTTGTCCATATTGAACTTCATGAGGTTCACCTTTGCCCAGCTCTCTAGCCTGTCTAGATCTTGTTGGATGGCAGCACAGCCTTCTGGTATGTATGCCACTCTCCCAGTTTCGTATCATCAGCAAACTTGCTGAGGGTACGCTCTAACCCTTCATCCAAGTCGTTGATGAAGATATTGAACAAAACTGGACCCAGTGCTGATTCCTGGCAAACACCACAGGCCACAGGCCTCCAAGGCCTCCTTTCTAATCATCCAAGACAACTGGCTTCTCAAAGAGCCTGGAAGTCACCTTCCACTGTCCAAGTCAGGCCCAGGGAACAGCCTTTCTTCTCTCTGGGAGCATTCTGCACACCAGACATTTCCTGGTTCTCAACAAAAAGAAACACAGGACTAAGACAAGTTTTCAGTTCTTCCAGATTGCGTCAGCTGCTGACAAAAAGACTGGGGAGAGTGACGGAGCTGAAAAGACACTGTCCTTCTGGCAAGGAAAAGAGACTATTTGGAAAGTCAGGAGTAGGAAGTACAAACTCAAATTTCCTAAGGATGTCAGGGAGAGCCTAGAATAGCAGACAGACAATACAGACTACCAGATGAAGAGTTGTAGAAATTTCTTCACCATCAGTCTTTGTACCCCAAGGATACTTCCACGTTCAAGTGTTCTCCACCTCTTATTGCACAAAGCCAGGGAAGAGCCAACATCCTTATCCCTTTCCAACCTGTTACAGACAAGGGCTATGAAACTTTGATGAACACAAACCTACAACACTCCACCCTTCCCATGGCTGCTCACAATGATTTATACTGCCATAAATTACTGACTCTTTTAATGAACTGCTAGTTCAGTCCCTAGGTCCAATTGTAGACCAAATTTATCAGTGAGGGGAAGCCATGATCATTATCTAGCCCTTAAATATTAAAAGCTCATCTATTTATACTGGATATTTATCACCTGTTGAAAAGCAGCATAGAAACATAGCAAAACCAGGACATTTTGGGCATGAAAAAGAGTGACACTTACTGGCCCGTGAATATTTTAGTCAGCTGCAGAAGAATAATTTTAGTAAAAAGTTGGTTTGGGGTTTTTTGGGGGGTTTTTCTGGTTTTGTTTTTTTTGGTTGGTTGGTTGTTTTTTTTTCACTTAGGTTAGCAAATTATTTTATACTCACATGTTTATTTAGAAGATTTTACATATCAAATACACTACTTGAGACTTGTGTTCCTAGCCTGGGGTTTACATATGCCATAAAACTCAGAAGAGTCCTCCTAAGCAGCAATAACATGGTGTAGTTCAGCCCCACCTCCCCCAAACCCCAGTGAAGCAGGATCTGCCTTCCTCTGACAAAGGAAGCTGCCCTCAGCTCAATAGCATTTTTGTGCACTTTGCTATTTGTTTTTGTGTCTGGTTGTTTTAGATCAGCAGAATAATTCCAGCAAGCTGACTGCACTCTCCACTCTGCTGGTAACATTTCCCTCTTAGGTATGAGGTAGCGTATAGATCATCACTGATATCTTTTCAAGTTTGTGGAACATCAATGAGTAGATGGTATCTGAATCCTTCCTTAATGCTGTTTAGTGCCCAGCGTAGACATTGATGAACCATAGCTCTTGCTCAAAAAGCACTCCTCCCAAAGAGAAGTAGATTTGGGCAGATACTACTGTTGTAGTATCTGCAGAACATCCTCTGGTCCCCCTGTCAGTGTGAATCGGTAGCTTCTGACATAATCCAATCAATCCCTTGCTTATCTTCTGCCCCACTTTTAGGGCACTCGTTTTTCCAGTCCCCTTCTCGCACAACCCCTCCCAATTTTACAACCAGAGCAACATTCCACCTTCTTTTTATTCACCCCAATTTTCACCACAGCAACAATACCGGTTGCATCACTGTCTATTACTTTACATTTCTTTCTAATATCATGAGAATTCTGCAACATGAGAAACAAATTCGCGTACAGCATCTCATCCCTTTTTTCCATCCACCTGCAAAATAACACTAATTGTAAAATAGTATTGTAACAGAGTTCCATTTTCCAGCCATTTCTCCCCGCTCTCTAGACGATACAGAGGCCATCATTGTCAACAGTATTTCTGTAATTTATTTTTTTTCTTCAAAGGATCCCCACCAAATTTATTCCATTTTTAAAGGATGCCTCCCAAAAGAGTGCAAAGAAAAATCTTGTTAGAGGAAGTTGAACCCATGTTACTTCCTAGGAAGAATTTTTCATACACCAAACAAATCAGATGATCTCTAAAACCAGAAGTAACTTATACTAGAAGTTCCCAAATAAACCAGATGAACTTAAAAACCAAAAGAGACTTAAAAACCACGGCTTAACCATAGTTGCTTGAGGTTTGTTGTTTGTTTTTTTTTTTTCTTGGTTTTTTTTTTCTTTTCAAACCAAAACTGGAGCCAGATTCCTACTCACTGGTGGTTCCTGTATGATATCTCGATTTAGCTGATTTTGCAACTTTGTGTTGCTCACCATCTGATAGCAGGAGGGAAGTCAAAAGGAGTCCCAGAACAAAAGACCGATGCTGGAGTCTTGTTCAAGTCACCTCTCCCTGTTGGTCTGGCAAGTCAAATTGAGCAGGGCTTGGTCCCACTGGGGTGCAAAAATATTGCCCTGAAAATGGATTCTTCACCCCATATGCAAAGTCCAAGCCCCACACAGAGACAAGATACCATGTTTATTACGGTCCTGCACAGGATGCTCACAGGCTAATGCCAAGAAACTAGCACCCCATACTGAAAGGACATGGAGTATTTACACACTAGAGGTGGAGATAAAGTGGCAATGTATCCATTGCCCTTTGTTGGCCCAGGGGCTAAAGTTGAAAAAGGGGCATTTTGTCTTAGGGGTGTGATTTGGCACAAGTTCAGTGTAAATTCACTCAGCGATTGATTTATCTCTGTTCTGCTGACTTTGTGCCCCCTTAAGCAACTTCTTGTGTGAGGGCATTCCTCCTCCTCTTGTTGCTGTGATATAGAATCATAGAATGCATTGGGTTGGAAGGGACCATTAAAGGTCATCTAGTCCAACCCCACTTGCACTGAGCACAGACATCTTTAAGTAGATAGGTTGCCCAGAGCCCCGTCAAGCTTGGCCTTGAGTGTCTCTAGGGATGGGACTTCAATCATCTCCCTGAACAACCTGTTCCAGTGTACCACCACCCTCACAGCAAAGGATTTCTTCCTAATGTCTAATCTGAATCTACCCTGCTCTAGTTTAAAAGCATTGCCCCTTGTCCTATCACCACATGCTCTTACAGACAGTCCCTTCTCCAGCTTTCCTGTAGGCCCCCTTCAGGTACTGAAAGGTTGCTATAAGGTCTCCCTGGAGCCTTCTCTTCTACAGGCCGAACAACCCCAGCTCACTCAGCATAGTCATTTTGAGTACTATTTAACACTACTATCCCGCCTATTTTGTGTTCTTTGGAGTGTGCATGTCTTGCAGTTTCCCCAACATGCAACCTCTGTTTCTTTATGCAATATGCTTCTGTTCACCTTTCCAGTACATGTATAATCTGGGAACATACCCTTTTTCATTATATACTCAGTGGCCCTTGGCCAAACAGGTCTTCCTGAAGTCTACTTCAGCTTGCTTTATTATTTCCTGCACACTGCGGAGCCTCAGTCTTGCATAATTTCTGTTGACTTCCCAGCTCCAAATTGTTGCCCATTGACTAACAGCAGTCAAGCTGGAGCATGCAGCCGCCTGCTTGGTTTTCTGTCATGACAGGAGCACTCCTGATGTTGTCTCTGCACAGGGGCACTAGTGCCAGCTTTGCACGTAGCTTTGTGTGCTTCAGTGCCCAAGAGCTCTGCAGTCACTGTAGATTTTCCCCAATCAGCATCACTATCTCACCCTGTCACACTACTCTCTTTTTTCATCTGTTCCACTGAGTATAGGTGGCCACTAAAAGTCAGCAGATTTTGAGCATTCTGCCAATTTTGTACTTAACCTTCTTTGCAAGGTGCTAAATTATTATCACCTCTCAGTGGTGACAGAGCACTTGTTCTTGAATACCCATATATAAAGAAAGAACTGCTTGGCTTTGACATGTGAAGGAGCCATCTGACGGGATAAGTGACAGGTGCTGTTTGACAACTAGTTGAATTGCCAGGAATGCAGAAAAAAAAACAAAACAGGGAATGAAAAAAACCCAAACAGTGGGCATTTGAGAATTTGACTTGTTCTTCATTCCTGGGACACTGCCCAGATGCATTGCATACAACTTCACAAGCATGTTCCCAGGAGCATTCTTCCAGGGAGCAGCACTGGACATAGGAATGCCACCCAAAGGGCCCTGGGGTCTCAGATGACTGAGAGTACCACACATACACATGATCTCCAGATCACACCTGTAATCCAGCACAGATCTGTTGGTGGAACATGTTGGTGTGGGCTTGACTGTAGTTTCTGCCTGGAAAGCTCTCTGTGATAGGCACTGCTTGTCTTTCTTTCTTTCTTTTTTCTTTTTTTTTTTTTAACAGTGTGAGATTTTGCTTACATCCCCTTAGTTCCTCATGACTCTTCATTCTCAAATCTGGCTCAACTTCTTTGTCTTTGATTAGCTTCGCAAAAGGAAATGTTTCCCTTTATATATTTACATTCAAGAAATGACTTGGTTAATATGATGCATACATAGGTGCAACCAGGTCATTACTGAATCATCCTATTGTTTCTAATCTGATTCAGGACTTGCACTTGAGACTTCAGCAACATTTGCCGGTTTAGTCACGTAGTCAGCAATTCGAATATTGACAAAAGGAGCAAGAGAATGGACTTCATTTGAATTGAATTAAGACAATGCAAACCAGCTCACTTTCCATGGAAGAAGCTGCCTGCTCTCTCCTCCATTTCATTTGAGCTCCTGCCACCGAGTTCAACGACTCCTAGCAAAAATTTTAATTCCAGTGCTCCTCTCCCATGTCTTCCCCTTCCCTCTCTGGGATGTACAGGATCAGTCCTTCTCCCTCTGTTGGAATCCAAGCTTTCCTCGGGCTTTACTGGCACAATCCTTTCTACTTTACAGTACTTCAATACTGTCTTTAGCAATTTCCCTCCCCAGGCCACTGATCAGTGTTTGCCACTGATTTGTCCCACTGGCTTCCTCACATTCTTATCTGTGAATAAGTAAACTGATGTGGTTTTCTTCCAATGCTCTGTGTGCTGAAAGAGATACAGAAGAACAAAGCCTCCTCAGATAAGCATCAAAGATTAAAGTGCTCTTGGCAAACCTGAGAAAACTTTTCCTGAACTCTAATAGTGCATTTACAGACATGTAATATGCATCACAAAAGGTGGGAATTAGTAAAAAAGTCTACTCTACACCCCCTCTCCTTTGGGCAGAGAATATTTCTGAGGGACAGCGGAAAGAACCTTCCCAGAAGCAAAGAAAATCATGACCTTCCTTTATAAACCTTCCTCTCTCTGTTGATACCTGGCCATATGGTGCATCTACACAGTACAGCTGGGAGCGAAATGGGACCTTCGCTGTGAGAAGGCGTCATGCCACCTCTCTCACATGAGACTCCTCTACCCTCTCCAAAACACTTTTTTTTCAGCAACAGATAAGAAATAAGAGTCCAACTCACCAACTCTGTTTTACCCATGAAGGGTTTTAAGCCTTTGTGCACAAGCAGGGCCAAGCATTCCAGAGCTAGGGCCAATGGAGACCCCATGAACTGTGAGTCCAGCTAGGTGCCTTCCATGAGGGAACAGGCAGCAGTCCTGGGAAGGTGTCTCTCTGGAGCTGCAGGACTAGCATGAAGGACCTTGGAAGATGAGGGAACCATATTAACCAGTTCAAATTATGCAGAAAAGGCAAAGAGTCACTAGCAAAGTAAATAGCTGGTTTCCACAGCACAGTGAAACAAGGGAGGCAGGCAGCTACTGATGCTTCGAAGTGTCACTTTAAGCATTGCATTAAAGTCTCATTTTGTTGGTTTTGTTGATGACATGATGAAAGAGTTGTAACCTCCTTGCTGTCCTGCACAGCCAAGATTTCCCCAACAGAAAAGACAGGACCCACATGGTTTTATGGAGTAACTTTGGAGAATAATTTTGAGGGACTGTCTGGGAGAAATCAGTTTAACTTGTGGAAGTAAACTGGATGCTGTGGCCCTCTCCAGGAACCTCCTGAATTGTTTGAGCTGAGCAGTGAACATGAAAAAGAGTTGATACACTGGCTTATTTTTTCAGTGGTCTTAAGCTTTGTCTGACAGAGTTTTTGGAGACTGTAATAGTTATGGGATCGATGCCTGCAGTCTGAGTAGTGAGAGTGACCAGCAGGAACGTTGATATAAACCAGGATCTTTGCAGCCCTTACATTAAGTTGGGTTTAAAAAGCACAGTGAGTGCCGTTTCCACACTTGAAACAGCCTCCCATTCCCTGGCCTTCCTTCTACAGCACTCAAACACATGTTTGAAGCAGCAAACAAAGTATTCTACCAAACAGTAAGTTTTTTCTTTGTAAATAAAATATTCACTGAAAATGACACACCAGACCATTTCTTCTGCATGGGGAGGGAGGAAGCAGAGTGTACCAAACATGGTGGATGTGTAACCTTTAAGAATTCAATGTTGTATAGTAGATGTGGAAGCCACAGCTTTATGGATTTGAACTCTGATGGCCATGTGTTTGTATTAGCTAAACCTTGCCAGCAACACTTCGTGCGCTGTTCTATAAAGTGCAAAGGCTTATTTTTTAAAGGCTGGGAGGGCACTTAAAGTGGATAAGAAAATAATGTCTGGGTACCTATTTCAGACAGTAACATGCATGTAAAGTTATCAGAGACAAGATGGTTTCCTCAAAGGCTAAACAAGTATGGTATTTTGGTCTTAGTACGACTGAAATAAGTGTTTGAAAAGGAAATGCAGAGACAAACTGGTTACACATGGTGACTTGAACTGAGAAGGTGCTTTTATTGCTGATGTTAGTGCAAAAATATCAGGTGTTTAGCTCAGCCTCAAAGAAATGAAAACTCTTTTCAAAGTACCGTCTGAGTCTATAGCTGCATTTCCAGGTGATTAACGATAATTGTACATAACAATTAGCAAGTAAGCTGATAGGTGCTGAAAGAGCCTAATTTTAAGCAAAAATGATAAGGAGGTTGCTACGCATATGAATTAACAAAAACGAAAATGCATGTGAATAGCATGATATGAATGTGATGTGCAAAACAAAACTTGACCATGAAGACTAGCAGAAGATCTTATCCAGTGTGAGTAACTGGATAACAAAATGGCAAATGAACCTCAGTCTCTGCTGGTGCAAATTAATACACAATGAGAAAATTAATCCAAAGTACACCTAGTCGAGTATATGGACATATATGTACCTCAGGAGGTACTGTCCTGGTTTCTAGAAACACTTAGGAAAAAATATTGGAACGACTATGAAAAAGTCAATTAGTTTTGAGGTCTCTGAAAAATCAAACCAGGTAAATAGGAATTGCTAAAAAAGTATGGAGAATGCAAGAGAAAGCATTGCTCTGTGCCTATATAAACTGAGCAGGTACTCGAACTGCTTCTTGTAAAAAGGGCACAAAAAGTTGTGATGAGGATAATAATGATATATAACAGATTCACCAAATTAGGCATTTCAGCACAGAATAAAAAGGATGGAGACAGGAAGTTTGTGCATGCATGGAGAAGATGAACAGGGAATGACAATTAGCTCACATTCCCAATGGTGAGGACTCAGACATGTCCCATGAAATCATATAAAAGCAGATTTTCAGTAAATTAAACAATCTTTTTTTTTTTCACCACACATGATTAAGCTATTGAGTTAAATACTGCAGGATCTTGCGGATTTTGAGATATAGATGGGATAGATACTAAATATTTATATAATCCAGATACAGGTGACATCAAAACATGGTTAGACAAAGCAAACCAGAGGGTGAAGCAAGGTGCTGTTAAAAGTAAAGATCCAGACAGAGCCTCTGGAGGTGCCTCGGGGCTGTTGAAAGAAGAGATGCAGACACAGCCTTTGGAAAGCCATAAGAGGTTACTGGAAGATGATGCCAAGATTTCTGCTCTTTTGAAATAAGCTAAAACCCCTGTCTGTGTTGAGAAAGTTACAACAGTATTTATTTTCCTACTTTTGTGAAGCTTATATTGTCACATTACAGTCCACAAGAATCGATGTTTTGTACATATACACAGACTTTGCAACAATCATCACCTTCAGTGCTACCCAAATAACCCTTCCTTACAGCTGAAGCTTTACAGATGTCAGAGTTGTTAACACTTGGCTCTCGCACCTCCTGACAACTAACCGGGCGCTAAGCAAAACCAATAACCTTGCACCCCTGGATATGTGCTCTGCCAGAATTCCTTGTCGAGATTCCTCTCTCCTTCCCAAATAACGCATTAGATGCCTCCTCACAAGCAAATGAAAATGAAGGGAAGTAAAGGTAGCACTCGGCTTTACTATAGATTTTCATTTGGTTGTAAAGGAAAACTGCTGTGACAGTACTGAGCAAACACGAGCTGTGAATTTCTTTCAGGCATTTACATTTACCGCTATCAAACTTGGGTATTGTTTTATAAGACATAGTTGATTCTTCCGGACATTGTTTCTTAGATTATTCAAAGATCTTACATATTTTATTTCATTTCCTAAACCTCTGAGAACGAAACCGAATTCACTTGGCCATTTTGCAGATATACGTGCAAGTTCTAGTTTCTTGTAGTTGTTATCTATACAAATTACTAGATCAATCTTAAATTTTGTTTAAATCTCTACCTATGAAAGTATTTCTGCTTCCAGACGCGCCTCATAAAGCCAAGCTCAATACTAAGTGCAACATACAGGACAGATCTTTACTTCAATACACAGAAACCAACACAGCATTTTCAGCAGTAATTTATATACTTGACAAGTTTTTATTACCTCACAAGTCATTACGGATAGCCTTTCACCACCTTCTGGCTTTCCTACACACCCTCTTTAGCATTCATTTCTAGTAGGATTTACGGTCACAGTGTTTTAGAAAGTAAAGACTCTTTGCTGTGTTGTAATCAAATGTCAGTTAATAGAAGTCATTCTTAGTTGGATGCTTTGCGTGAAGTGCAAACTGTGTGAGGCAAATCTGAGACTGACAGCAATACTGGGTGTACTTTACAAGCAAAGCTCAAGATAAGGGCTGCAGTGCTGATTCAACTAATTCATGTCAGGCTGGCCATTGCCGCTATTCTCAGATTCTTTCCTTAAACGTGGGGTTTAAAGGTCACTGTAAGTAGAAGAAGACGCATTTATTTATTTATTTATTTACTTACTTACCTTTTTTTTTTTTTTTTTAATTGTTAACCACAGGGCTCAAGTTCCAGAAAAATAACAACTAGTGACTTTTCACAAGGCAAGTACCAATTTGATTCTCTCTTCATACTTTCTGCTACATTATTTTCTCTCATAAAAATCACCTTAACCTCCCCCCCTCCCTTTGCCCAGTGGCAGTGAAATCAAGGTTGTGCACACTAGTGCTGATGCCAGAAAGGTTTCTTATAGCTGTAAGAAAGCCCTGAAAATTTAAAACGGAAAACAACTGTAAAGTCTTATTGCTATCCCGGGCAGCTGCCTGCTGCCCTTATTATCCTGTTACATCTGGGCTCATTCCATCTGTTAGTGTCAAATTAGCAGTTTATCTGTTGTTTGTTTCCAAATTCAAGCTACCTAAGAAAGCCTCTGAGGTTTCTTTCTCCAGCCCTGCCTCACTTTACTGAAGGCCTCTGGGAGCTGCCATTTATCTGGCCTTTTATTCTGAACTGTCCCACGGTCACTATTCCCTCGGGCTGCCGCGACACTGGGCCGGTTTCGGAGGGTCCCACAGGACTGGATTTCTTTCCAGGGCATATTTTCTACTGATATTTCTTAATCAATCCCGGCACAGGGCCTCNGATGCGGCCGTGCTTGGGTTGGCACTTGCTGCCCCCAGCCCCGGCACCGGCCGGGATGACGGGACTGCGGGTCGGGTCAGCCCGGGGCGGGTGACAGCCTTGCCGGGGCGCTCCCGCAGCGCAGCCGGCTCCGGGAGATGCCGTCGAACCTCGAAGGTAAAAACCGGCGTTTGCAAACGGGGGTTTGCTGACTGGAGCCGCTTGCCGTCGGCCGTGGCGGTTGCCGCTGCAAAAGGCTCTCCGCGGACTCCGTGTCTGCCCCTGCGCTCCTGCCGCTCTGGCGTCCGCCGGGAGCGGAGCTGAGAGCCGCCTGAAGGCGGCTTGTGATCGCAAAGTGGGGATCACGGACGATTTCCAATAAATAGTCGGCAGAGTGAGCGCCCCGCTAGATACGCTCAATTCGCACGGCCAATTTCAGTGTATCTGTAGTGGTGGACCAGCAGGGAGAAATGTTGCTTTTTCCTCCCAAACTTGCAGTGGTGGTTTAGAACTGCAGTTTGAGACCACACTTGGAACCCAGGTTGTTCATCCCACTGGGATATACACTTAAAATACTTTCCTTCAGTCCTGATTAGACTCTGTGAAGGCTTCATTGACTTTATTTTAATGGCTATGCAACAAACATGAGGAAACTCTTAACAGAATGATGCAGACACCTGATCATAGGCAAGACTTCAGGTTTATGTAAAAAGCTGCATAAAATGCTGCTGGTTACAGCAGAGACAAAATATGAGAAATCTAAGGAATTCCAATCACCTTCTTAAAGTTGTGGGGTGTTGGGGGTTTTTTGTTTGNGCCCAATGCTCGTCTCTTGGCAGGGATCTGGGAGAGGATGTCCCAGACGGACCCGAGTGGGTTCCCAATGGAGGCACTGGGAGTTGTTGGAACCGCGCTCCGGCCCTAGAAGCTCGGTCCCCACTGGCACGGCAAGGCCCTGTGAGGGCAGCCCCGGCTCTGCCCCTCAGCCCTGCCCCGCGGCGGGGATGGGCGCCCCACACCCGGCCCCGCCCCAGGNAAAAACCGGCGTTTGCAAACGGGGGTTTGCTGACTGGAGCCGCTTGCCGTCGGCCGTGGCGGTTGCCGCTGCAAAAGGCTCTCCGCGGACTCCGTGTCTGCCCCTGCGCTCCTGCCGCTCTGGCGTCCGCCGGGAGCGGAGCTGAGAGCCGCCTGAAGGCGGCTTGTGATCGCAAAGTGGGGATCACGGACGATTTCCAATAAATAGTCGGCAGAGTGAGCGCCCCGCTAGATACGCTCAATTCGCACGGCCAATTTCAGTGTATCTGTAGTGGTGGACCAGCAGGGAGAAATGTTGCTTTTTCCTCCCAAACTTGCAGTGGTGGTTTAGAACTGCAGTTTGAGACCACACTTGGAACCCAGGTTGTTCATCCCACTGGGATATACACTTAAAATACTTTCCTTCAGTCCTGATTAGACTCTGTGAAGGCTTCATTGACTTTATTTTAATGGCTATGCAACAAACATGAGGAAACTCTTAACAGAATGATGCAGACACCTGATCATAGGCAAGACTTCAGGTTTATGTAAAAAGCTGCATAAAATGCTGCTGGTTACAGCAGAGACAAAATATGAGAAATCTAAGGAATTCCAATCACCTTCTTAAAGTTGTGGGGTGTTGGGGGTTTTTTGTTTGTTGTTTGTTTTTTTTGTTTGGTTTTTTTTGGTTTTTTTTACCCAATTTCACCTCTCCTCATCACAGTAAATCTGACCTCTCTCTCTTGCCTCAAGGCTTGTCTGTACAAGTTAGGCCCTTGTACCAAGGGTATGTGTTGGGGCACGTTAGTCCATGAGTTATGTTGCAACTACATCAGGGTAGAAAATATTTTTTTTTTCTCTGTTATGTGAGAATGAGATATTTTGAAAATGTTGACTGATGTGGTGTTGCAATGTACCATGCTCTCCCCACAGCACACGGCCTGCACTGTGACCAAGCTCTTATCCATGGCTAGTGTGGCTCTCCCACACAGCAGAGTTGAGCCCCAGCTTTCAAAGATGATGGACAAACTATGCAAGTTCCCAGCTCTTTTCAAAGTGTTTTGTCCGATTCAGTGATAGGTTCAAAATGGCTGTGATCAGTGAAAGCAGAACCCTGAGATTGAATTCTGACTTCAGCAAACCAGAATTTTTAACTTTCAAAGGAACGAAGAGTGTGGGGTTTAGTTTTTGAGAGCAGGAGAAAGGTTGAAATGGAGCTTCTCTGAAATTTGACCTCCTGTGTATTCTGCTGGGATGTGATAGCATCTAGAAAATCAACATAAACTCTTTAGCCGAAAGCTTTTTCCTTTCAACTCTATGGCTCTGCTTGCGTCCTTTTTGGAAGAGATAGCAATGAATGTGGAAGGGCAGGCTCTGCAGTATCTTCCTTTGCCTGTTGGTTTGTGCTCTATGTGCATATAGCCCTGTCAGAGCTGGCTTGAGACTTCTCAGCGTTGTTGGCAGAATCAAATCTGAGATGAAGGGCCATGTCTGAGCTACAGCAGAAAGCCTTGGAGGTCTGCTGGAACTGTCTGGGTGGAGTGAGGGCTTCTGTTGAAGAAAACCATGTAGTACTTAGCTCAGGAGAAAAGAGAATACCAGCTCAGCCTTCTAGGGCTGTGATATTAGCAAAGAAATCCTTTGCAAAGTACTAGAGAAGTCTACGTTGTCTTGATGTGGCCTTAACTTGTGCAATGATAGTAATCTCTATGTTTTGAGAAATACACTGTGAGGCAAAACTCTTAAGAGTCAACCACAGAAAGGGCAATATCTCAAGAAAGGGAAAAGGCATAGAAGATGAAAGGAGGAAATGTATTTGAAGGTTTAACTTATTTCTTGCCCAAAGCCTTATTGAGAGATGTATCAAGGTATGCTTGTCTCATCATAAATACATGGAAGGAAAGAGTTTAATATGCTGTTTGAATCCATAAAAATATGGGTGACACTAATGAAAGTGCCCTGTCTTTGCCTGTGACTTTTGAGTGAGTGCTAGGATGTCCCCTTGTTCATAGAATGTCTTAGTGCTGATTTTTCATCCTTTGAAAAGTGACCATTTGTTCTATTATGGCATCCTGCAGGTAAAAGGAGCCAGAAAAGAAGATGGACTGGGGAACTCTGCAGGATGTTTTAGGAGGTGTAAATAAGCACTCCACCAGCATCGGGAAGATATGGCTCACAGTCCTCTTCATCTTCCGTATCATGATCCTGGTCGTGGCTGCAGAGAGGGTCTGGGGAGATGAACAACAAGATTTTGTCTGCAACACGCTGCAGCCTGGGTGCAGAAATGTTTGCTATGATCACTTTTTCCCCATCTCTCACATCAGACTCTGGGCCCTGCAGCTGATCTTTGTTTCCACACCTGCACTGCTGGTGGCCATGCACGTGGCTTACACCAGGCACGAGAAGAAAAGGCGATTCAGAAATGGTGAGAAAATTGATATTGAAGAGCTAAAAAGTGAAAAGATTCACATTCGGGGCCCCCTGTGGTGGACGTACACCAGCAGCATCTTCTTCAGACTGGTCTTTGAAGCGATCTTCATGTACGTGTTCTATTACATGTATGATGGGTACCAGATGCCTCGCTTGGTGAAGTGCAATGCGTGGCCCTGCCCCAACACAGTGGATTGTTTTGTGTCGCGGCCCACTGAGAAAACCACATTTACTATTTTCATGCTTGCTGTGTCTGGAATCTGCATGATGTTGAATCTGGCTGAGTTGTGTTACCTAGTGATAAAAATTTGCATGAAAGGATCCAGAAAAACCACAGTTTTAAAATAATTCCCCAGTTTCAGGATTTTCTAGCTCCCCATTTCCCTCAAACTTTTAGGTGTCAGAAAGAAATCAGCAATATTTTCAAGCTCAAGGAAAAGGATAAAAATGAACGTTCATTCATATTTTAAAGATGATAGTCTCCCAGGGCATCTGCCACCGAGGCAAGTTTTAAACATACGAGCTATTTCAAGTATTCCTGCATCCACAAGTAGAGAGAGCAGCCTTCTGGCAGCAGCTTTTTCAAGCATGTCCACTGCCAGGATCCTGCTGTTGGGACAGAGTCACTTTTCAAAAAGTGGGAGTGGAAATGCCCAGGGAAAGCTCTAGTGCCCAAGGGATACACAGTGTATCAGCTTCAGAGGCGAGCCAATGACAAAGGGTTTTGGGGAAAGCTTCAAGGCCTGTGAAAAAGAAGAAGACAGGGAAGATAGTGTCTACAGCAGGTGTCCTATTGTCTCTCTACTCTGGAGAGCAAGGAGGGGGCCTAGGACCACAGGTACTTTATGGCAACGTGTGTTACCAGCTTTGTGGGGCATCAGCAATCTTTTTTTTTTGTCTTATTATCTCCTCACCTGCACTGAAGGAGCATCTTGTACAGGGTTGGGGGTGGCCAGTCTCAACTGCTTGTGAGTGTCATTAGGTCCATGCTGCCTCCCTCCACTCATAGGCTGCTGCAGCGGGAGGAATGAAGATTGTTTTTTCATTCTCTTGGTCAGGTGCAAAAGAGGATTGCCGCCTTTGAGGGTAGGGGCAGTGCAACTGCCTTCCTCCTTGTTCTCCCCAACATTTTGTGAACCATCTCAGTACAGTAGATTTTATTCAATGAAGAGACTTTTTATCACCTGACTGTGTCTCGTTCAGGCGTGTACCTTTAAAAGTTAAGAAGAATTGCAATTTTTCTTTTTTGTCATCTAAAATAAGTGCTTCAACTTGCAGTATGATATCTAGTAGACTGCACCTACCAGTGCTCGCTCCATCAGTCCATTTTTCCTATCCAACCTGCACAGCTTTTCACAAAACCTTCTCCCTATCTGAAGCACCTTTCAGGTGAGGGCATCAAACCACTCCCAATCTCTCTGACATTACACATTGTGAGACTGATTCACTCGCTTAACAGAAAGTCTAGCAGGAATTACAGACAGCTCGCAGAGCTAAAATAGCAAAGGACCTAATCAGAAATGAGGAGGAACTTGATATTTTTCTTAAAGTTCGCATTGCTGAGCTGTGAATTGTATATTACTAACTTCAAGAACTATGTGAGTCAGTCTAGTCTTGTCTCTCCAAAGTAGTCTCGAAGCATGTTTTATGCCTGTCATAGGCAGCTACGCCAGCACACACAGCAACACAGCCGATCTCCCAAGTGCCTGCCCATTGAACTCGCTTCCAGAAAGTTGGCTATTTCTCCTCCTTAGCTTTAATAACTGGCTTTTCCCAAAATTGAATGAGTGCTATTTCAACTTCTCTATTTGCATCCATCTCTTACTGTACATTTAAGTTTATCCCTGTTGGAGTAAACCAAGCTGCGTGGATTAAGACCCATGCATGAAACCCTCATTGTGCACTGGAAGCGGAGCGTAAACAGGCTCGCATTGCTCGTGAGATGCATTCAGTGTTACAACTTGACCACAGGTGGAAATCTGTCATTTAAGAGGGAAACGAAAACCATAAAAACACCATCCTTGGAAGCATAAGCAAAAAGACGGAAAATCATTGGTAATGAGCTAAACTGGAAACCTGGACTGTGAAAACATACTTAATTCAACTCTAAGAACAAAGCTTGGCACATATCAGGTTTGTGTTTGATAAAGTTCCTGCATTGTTCCCTGTACAAGTACGAAGAGAACAAACTATCTACGTTCCCAGTGCTCTAGTGTTTCATTTCTTTTGTAACAACAGGATTTATTTTTTTTTTCTGAAATTAAAGCACTCGTGTGGTGTCTGTTTTCTGTATTACTTGTACGTGCCGTGAATTACCTAACGTGTCTAATGACAATCTACTCACCATAATGAAAATGTATGCACCTATACTACACTGAATACTCAAGGGCTACAGTATGGATTTTATCATTCTGCTGCAAGTTGCTTTTTTTCAATTTGTTACATTGCCTGTTGTCTTGCAGACTTTGTGAGCTGATAGTGGAAGGTCACCTGAGACCCCTACTAGAAATAAAATATGCTGCCTAAATAGGTCTTGTACTAGGAGAACTGCAGCTGGAAAAGTCTAGTGATAAATAACTTAACCAGCTCCACAAGAGAGAGAGTTTGTTTTCCCAGCCTGCCTTTGAGTTTAGCTAAAACTTGAGTGAGAGACACCAAAATTGGTGACACTAACATTAGGAAGTTATCTCCAACTAGCTGTTTGACAAACAGATTATCACACGGTGGGGGAAAAAAAAAAAAAAGATAAAAATAGGGAAAGTGTCTAGAAGTGACCATGAGAAGACTTTGATCCAGAACTGCAGCATCAGGCAATAACAGTTCTGCCTCACTGATTCCTCACTGTTCGGTGTCCAGTGTAGGTAAGATACAAAGTGTGAAATAATGTGGTGCCAAAACTGGGAATTGTAGGAGTGGGACTGGCTGGAACTATGCCTTCATTGAAATCACCAGGAGAAAATACCATTGACTTCATCAAGCTAAACTTTCATCCAAAATCTTGAAACCAAACTAAAAATGTGTTTGTCATTAAGGAGGAGAGAGGGAGGGGAAGTGAACTTCCCTATTAACTCATAGACCCAGCAAGAGAAAAAAACCCTAACTTTCATGGGAGAAAGTGATTTAAAAGGAAATCAGAAGTATAAATATGTTTTTAGAACTGGATATAGAAATACCTTTATTAAAAGTTTTCTTAGACAAAAATTAAAAAATCTTTCAGATGTTTTTCAGTTACCATAAGGTAACTGATAGCAGAAACATACAAGAAAAATTATATGGTCCATACAAAGAAGAGGACTCGTGTACCATGGAGATTGAATTCAAAATAGCAACACTGTTAGAAATTGTTTTATTTTATAAAAAGTATACTGTAGCAAATAAGCAATGGCTAAGAGCACTTTACTACAAACAGGAGTTGGTGAAAAATAGTTAAACCCTTTTTTTTTTTACTTAATCAAAATTTCTTCACCTGCAACCCAGGCTAATGTGTTTTACCAGGCAACAAAATCACGCTCAAAGGATTGTGCTGTATTTTGTGGTCACCTGTTCTGATATTCAGGACAGCCACTACCCTGGGTGTTAATTACAGGTTTCTTTAGATTTTCACAGTCTCATTATCTAATACAGTCGTTTGAACCTGTTTGTAGACAGTGGCAAGAGCAATGGTAACTATATGAGGCGTAATGAGCCAAGACTCATAGCTTAATAAGGTAAGGTAATGATCTTCGTGATAGTTCAGGAGGTACATACACTTTTTTTACTGATCCAACCAACCCAGCCTGTCACTGTCATTTTCTTTTTACAGAATACATTTTTCTTATGTAAAGCTGGCCCAGACCCGGCCTTGTTATTTTCTCCCTTTTTCTGCCTGTTGAAGCACTGTCACTAACTCAATGATTATTTTACATCTGCTTGCTCTATGCTCAATCTGTTGTATTTGACTACACCATCTACTGAAATATATCCTTTCCAAAGATACCACCAGGTAACCAGGTGCTTGCTTAAGCTTTTCTGGTAAAGGAGTGATGTGGTATCAATAGGACACACAATTTAGAGAAATATGTGTGCTAGACAACTTGCACACAGTTGAACTATGAATCGTTGCAGGTTGTAGGTGAATGTTTTGAACAGCAGTGTATATTCTGCGTGCCACCAAGAACCAGCATTTCACTCATAGCCTGGCACACTACCCAGGATAATGTAGCCACACTGGTCTGAAGCAGGTGTCATTTTCCAGTGGACAAGCTGGGCACACTTGCTTAGGCGAGGTCTATCTTTTCTGTTCTCTCGGCAACTGTGGTAATATAGGCTTGTCACAATAGGTGACACAATAGGTGTTAAAAACTGTTTAAGTCGGGATCATGAAACTTGGTTTAAGAGTGTTTTGCAGATCATTTTCTGTTGACAATCTTTTCTTCAGAACAGCACATAAGAATGATCCACAGTTTAGCAGGAAGGCTGCACCATCTTTTGATGGGGTGATTGGAAAATTTGCTATCTGTTTGATATCCATCTATCATATTTTGTCACAAGACTTCTTTCATTTGATTTGAAACTGTTACAGCAGTCCTGGTACACAGTCAACCCTGAATCTCACTGTTTCTGAGTTTCCCCAACTGAAAGATACAGGTGACAACTGTGTCGTGTTCACAGGGAGCAGGACAGTTTAATCAAGCACTGTTTGTTAGGATCATTGCAACAGGTGCCAGAAAAAAATATTTTATAATTATTGTGTGGTAAAGATTTAAAACCTATTGTATATTGCATCATTAATGTAACGCTTACGTTTAGTCATGTCCCTGCCCTAGGTATTGCATCCTTTCCAAGGACTGAGTGTTTGATAGACAATTTAAATAGTTTCCACAATCTCTCTGGCACGAATAAACAAAAACATCTATGCACTCACTGACACACATGTGCACCCAGACACAGAGGACCAACCTGACTAAATCATTATCTCACTGATATCTGATAGAAGGCTGAGACATTGCAACACGGATTTGTCAGGAATAATTTCTGCCTATGCTATGATAAAAACTTTTTTGTATAGCGGTAAAATAGGTATTAGTGACTCATTGTCAGAGTGTAAGGATCCACCAAATGGGATAAACAGTGTGTAGCTGGGAGGAGCTGCAGGTACATCAGAAGATAGGCTTTGAATTCAACAAGATCTTTATCACCAGGAAAAATGGTTTAACAAAAGCAGTTTGAGAAGTTAGGAAGGACTACATACAACTACTGCGAAACACTAAGCACTTGCAGATCTGTAGGATGGAGAGCTGTTCTGAAGCAAAGAATAGTTTTTTAGAGAAAAGCTGGAGTTTTTAGCAGATCATCAGTGGAGCATGAGTCAGTTACACTGTTAAATTGGAAAAAAATATCATATTGTGCTTTAAAGGTTTGCCAAAAATAGGATGTTTGAAATAATGTTTCCGCTCTTGTTAGCACCTGAAATTCCTTATCTAGACTCTACTCTGGGGCACCATCTGATGCCCCATAAATCCGCTTAATCAGCTGGAAGAAAGCCGGGAGTTGGGAATAATATATGAGCAAATGTCTAAAACACAGAACCTGTAAGGAAAGCCTGAAAGAAATTACTTTGCCTGGAATAGTCTGAGGAAAGACCCAATAGGATTCTTAAACTATGTAAAAGATTGTGCCAAAGAAGTTAAAGATATTGCTCTTTACATCCCCTGGCAACAGGACAAGAACTAACAGGCTTACGTTGCAGTGAGATATAGGCTAGTCACCGAAAAACCTTTGTGAAGAAGGCTAAGCGTTGAGTTGAACAACAGACTTTCCATCAGTGAAGATTGCTAAACGGCAATTGAGTCCAACTTCTGTTGAGGATGGTCTAGGTAGAGGACTCTGCTCTAGAACAGAGGGAACTTCTAAAACATGTGAGGAAGAAGACCCCAACTGAAAGCATCAGTTGTACAAGGTCCTTTCACTGAGCCAAAGCTCAGCTGCTAAATCAAAATCTTTTTTATGTAAATTCAAGTCTCCTTGTCAATGCAGGGTCTATTCAGCATGGTCTCTGTCAGCACGGTTTCTTTGTGCTTTTAGCAATTGTAATAATACATTCTTGCACTGTAATAAATCCCATCTGACAAAAGGTATGAGGTGGCATTGTGAGTAAATAAAATTGTAATTAATATAAATGAAGTTGGTGATGGATTTTTTTTTTTCTTATCCTCAGCACAGTGGGTAAAAAACTCCTTCCGCCTCCATTTTGTGTCTTTCAAAACAGTCATTCCTCCCAACAGGAGGAAAACTGAAACCTAGATCGATTTTGAGTTCTGCTGCCCAGTTAACTACATATGTAAACATTGGTGGAGTTCACTGAAGCCTGGTCTGCAGAAATTTCCGAACTATTTTGTGTGGCTGGTTTCTTTCGTTTCAAAGGCAGGTCATCTCGATGTGCAGCAGTTTGAATTTTGTAGAGAGATTTTCCTGTACATGAGTTTCTTTTTCTACTTCAAACAAAGATATTTATTGCTGTTCCTTTCTATGGAAGGCAGCCAGTATGTGAGACCTTTAGAAATTCATTGTGCATGTCAGCAAGGCACATTCCTGGTAAAACAGACCATGTTTGCTCTTAGCCGAATAGAATGAAAAAGAACATCCTTGTTTGGGAGCTTTGGTTGTGGTTTGGCCCTGTGCATTGTTCACTGGTAGTACTTGTTTAGGGCATTAACACTGATGTCATCCCTTCCTGCTCATTCTTAGCCTGTCTGTGTCTCTCCTCACCTCCTTCAACACAGTGCCTCCTCTCCAGGAGCTTTACTGTGCCAGCACAGTTGTTTGCACAGCTGTGCTCAGAACTGGATTGGCCGACTGCCTTAGCTGGTGAAGAAACAAATGTTTTGCTTTGCTGGATTGGTTTTTAGCTGGATCAATTCCTTGGTCTGGCTTACAGGGAGGCCACATGAACTCTTGCGCTGATGTGGCTGTAGGGCAGCGGATCGTGGTGTTGGACAAGACGAGCTGCAGGGAGTGAGAGGAAGGTGCGGAGGGAATGGCAACAGTTTGCTGCTACACACACTGCAACTTCAAACCGCAGCCTCTGGCTGTATTTTCAGAAGTGACCGCTACTAGAAAGACAAAAGTCTTGTGGCCTTTTCCCTCTTTAGCTGCTGTACTTCTTCTCAGCTCTCTACTCTCTACTGTCCCAGTTTCTCATCTACTGGTCTCCCTTGCTCTGATACAATATATCTGTCAGCCTTTGTATGAGTTGATTTAATTTACTAATTCAGAACAGAATTATTTGAGCTCTGCATTTTGATTTGTTTTCAGCTCAGTTAGCTTTCTGCCAGGCTTGTGACGGGCGTGAATGTTTCTCAAATATCAGTATTTTTATTTCTTCATATTTCTGCCAGTAGGGTGGAAAAAAAAAAGCATCACACCATGGCAGAATGATAAAAAGCATCATTCCTCTTAGGATTCTGAATGTCCTGTGTCTTTTTTGATTCTTTCTCTTAACAGATTCCTGGCTTGTATAGTTATACTACTTCCTCTGCAACATCTCACATGGTACTTTTGCTTCCATGAGGATGACCCAAAAGCATCTCACTGGTACCTATCCCAGAGCAGTTTGATTCTTTTGTTGTGTTAGGAGACTCTCCACAATTTCCAGAGGACTTCCGAGAGGAAGCCTGTTCTGGTGGGTAGGATGCCAGCCTAGGATCTCAGTGCTACTCTCAGGACCACATAACCTAGGACAAATCATTAAGTCTTCCCGTGCCTCCATTTCTACAGACTAGGAATCACAATAACTCTTGCTACAAACTAGAAATAAGAATAATTCTTCCTGTCACCAGTATCTTAGTTATTAATACGCTGTGTTCTCTGACTGATGTGCCAGTAGTGCCTAACAGAACACTCATCACTAATAGCGACAGTAACAATAATCATTATATAATATATTAAACTACTACTTCAGCCTTTTCATTACCATTTTATTTATTAGTTAATGAGTTCTAAAGTCTTTTCGAGTCACCCATGTACTCAGCAACCAGAGAAGAAACGAGTTTAATCCTCCGAGCGCCAAGACGGTGCCTCCTGCTGTAGCAATACCTTTACTCAGCATTTAAGTATCTCTAGTGCCATCTTTTGTAGCTCAGCGGCACGTCAAGCACGATGCTTTTTATCGACAGTAAGGAAGCAGCGCCACAATGAGCTGAACTGAAGGCACTTGCACCTCTGTTTGTAGGCTGACTCCGTGGGCAGAACCGCTGTCAGCACCTCAGAGCCGTTTATCACCTTGACGTGCTTGCTTAAGACTAACGACGTGTATCACAGTTTCAGGGTCCTTCCACTAAACTGTGCTTGGATGCACAGTTACGGTAAGTGATCCTCTCCTATACTTCAAATCAGATGCATAGATTAGAAATAGGGTGGAGTAACCCACTGTTTTGGATCAATACTGATTTGAAAAAGGTCCGTTTTTCTTGTTGAGCAGCAGCTTAGGTTCAGACTAATGTCAAGATATAACCCCTTAACTGATAAGATCATTTTACCATTTTATAAAGCTTGGTGTCTATTTTTTAATCTTTCTTTATATTTTTTTTTCATGCAATCCTGATTCTTCTGAGCTTAAAAATACCTGCCTAACTATTCTGTCTACACACTTCTTGAATTCACTTTGTTTCTGCACCAGCCAAATCATATACTGCTGAAGGTCTGTCTATGCGTGGAACAGATGTTGTCACCCGTGTGAAATCTTGGATGGAAGACAAGAAGTGCTACTAAAGAAGATAATTAAAAGAAGGCTGAAAATTATGTAAATATGCATTTTAATGTAACAATTTTAACGTCAGTGTAAGTTTTATGTTGCTCTCTAAAGTTAGTGACAATGGAGGGAACTCATTTTCTACAAAGGTCCCAGAAGGTTTTGTCAGCAGTGCAAACTTCTTGAAAAACCCAGAAAGGAATTCTTGGAAATGAATTTGTTAACTGATGTGTGTAGTCTCGTCAGATTATTTCAGTTCAATATGTATTGAATCCTGCCCTAAAGACCTTCTGTGGCAGTACCAAAAAGCTGCTCTAGAACCTCACTGCTCGCCTGAGTAATAATACTTTTCTTACAAAATAGTGTCAAGGCCAGTTTGTACAGATGGTGGGAGATATTCCTTGAAACCACTCAGAGACCGAAAAAGCCACAGTGGAAACACTCAGTGCTTCACGATATTAAACCTTTCGGACAGACGGTTGGAATCTCTCTCCAACTCTCCCTAAAATCAAACCGTTTGCCCTGATGTGAGACGAGGGACTTCAATGCATGAAGGAAGTTACAATGTCTGGAGCTACTGGGGTTGCTGCAAATCCCTCTTGTACCCTAACACGGCCCCTCATGCCCCACTGCTTCAGGATCCACACTGCAATACTACTACAGTTAACAATCACAGCAGCACTGCTT
Organism: Baryphthengus martii; assembly: GCA_013396935.1. Lineage (NCBI taxonomy): Eukaryota > Metazoa > Chordata > Aves > Coraciiformes > Momotidae > Baryphthengus > Baryphthengus martii. Next base: position 120,485 of record VWZK01004480.1, read on the forward strand.
CAGATATATCACCCATTTCTGAAAAATTTGTCCTTTGCAATTTGTCCTCGTGCTACCACTAGCACTTCAGCGAACAGAGATCTTCCTTCCTAGTATTTTTAGCTGAAAGATTTATAGGGAGCAACCAGGTGTTGCAAGGTTACAGAACACGAGGATTGGTCTGTTTCAGCCTGTCACCGGTCCTCTGCTACACACAGCTCCTCAAAGCATCTCAAAACTTTTTCTGGATGGTATTTTTTTACTGAATAGAGCAACGGTGAGCCTTGGGAATGACCCAGTGTGCTTAAATTTTCAGCACTCTTGACTGTAGAGTAGCTATCAACAGAAACTCATGTTATTGCTGAAGAGTCGTCGTGCCAGTTTACATCATTCCGTCTAATGCATCCTTTCTCAGGGCAGCAAACAAAAGTGTAACCAAAATATAGGTTATAGTAATATTTTTGAGTGCTGGTGCTGAAAATACCAAGAGCCACCTTTAAATCACCATTCTGAAGATAGTTACAACTGACCTGTTTTTTTTTTCACATGGTTTTATGCATAGCAGCTTTACAGTTAACCTTGACTGAGGAGAGTCTGGGGGGGTGGTAGGGGTGGAAATCCTCAAAACCGTTCCTAATAGAGGCTCATTCCTACTTATAGGCTCTCAAAATTTGCACATCCAGGCTTGTCATTTCTAAAATTTGACAAGTGCCTTGAAATTTCTAAGGACTCGACGCTGTGCAGCCTTCACTCCAAGAACCGAAGGATCTGTCCCTGACCGAAGGGCAGCAGCGGCCGCCTGTGAAGCATCTCGCGGGGTTCGCGGCGCTGGCAGCCTGTTGGAGATTACTCATACCGGGCACGCAGGCGGCAGAGACAAAGTTTACCTCCTTTTGGGGAAAAGTCCCCTCTTTTCTGTAAAGAACTTAGCCCGTCCGGGCTGCCAGCAGGACGCTCTCCCCCGGCCAGCCGGTACCGGCCCGCCAACGGCGAGAG
>VWZK01004480.1:121542-250977 GCA_013396935.1 Baryphthengus martii
CGCTTTTTTTTTTCCGTAGCCTGAGCAAAATCTGGGGGCTTCTTTCCCCCACCTCAGTTAAATGAGCTATGCGCCAACACTCTCTGGACTCTTCTGAACGAGTTAAGCTTTTGCTACTTAAAATAGCCTTGCTCCCGCAAAGCGTAAGTAGAGCGACCCTGGGCTGTTGCCGCTCGGCCGACGGTTTCAGGGCACGGGCCCGCAGCCCGGGGACTGGGGTCGGCCGGAGGGGACGTGGCCGCGGGCAGACTTGGAGCCTGCGCTAGGGGCGGGAGGCGGGAACCTGCTTGGGGCCTCTCTGCCCGTTTGCCGTGCCCCTCGGCCTTGGGCTGGCCGCCAGGGAAGGGCAGGGCGAGGCCGAGCTGTGCTCATCGTGCTGAGCAGGAACAGTAGAAAGGGCCTTAGTGCTTTAAATACCTCCCTGAGGGACCGTGGTGTGAGTGTTCCCGCTGCTCCTAATCTGCCGAGGGGAATCCTTTGCAGGCAGCGGCGCTGGCAGATGGGACCGATAACCGAGCCTAGTGCGGCAGGGAAAAGTGTCCAAACCTCACAAAATACCTCAGAAAATGCAGTGGAGGAGAAAGCACCAAATATCATTTGTATCCAGGATTCTTGTGGTGGTTGCCCACCAACCTGCACATGTGTAGGGCCTTGGAATTTCTTCCGTGGTAGTTACCACTAACTTTTGGACATTGGTGTGCATTTCAAGCCAGTTTTACACTTGGAGTAAAAAGTTAAATCCTAAATATAAGAGCAGAACCAGAATATTACTTTCACCCATTTACGTGGTGTCACACAGGATGATGGAGTTCATAAGTGTAACCCAAGAAGATACTTGGTTTACTTGAGTTCTGAGTGAGCTCTGAATTACCTGGCAAACTTTTTCTCCCAATAGTGGGAAAAAGGGCTGGTTGGCCTCCCTGCATTGACCAGGCTTTTACCTCACTCTGGTGACATCTTTGGGCTGCAAGTCAACTAAAACCATGACAGTTACTCACTTGTTCGCTTAGGACTCACAAGTGATACAAAGGATTTGAGATTAGCAGATATTCTTTGGGAGCTTTTTCTAGCTTGATTAAGCAAAACTTTGCCAATTTTATAAGCAAGAAAAGTTATTTCTTTTGTTTTGTTTTGTTTGGTTAGTTTTGTCTGTAGGCAAAAAAAGTATCAGAAAAGTATTTGAGTTCATCGCAGGCTCACTGAAGAAATCACATAAACTAGGCTGTTATTAGGAATCATGAGTGTGTGTTAGGTCTTTAAGACACTGGCGTAGATATGAATTAGAAGGAATTGAATGGAATAGCCAGAGCTACTAGGGTTTCCCTTTAAGGGAAGTTTAAAGGGAAAAGAGAAAATCCTACTGGAACATTTTAGAATTAAACTAGAAAAAGATTCAAATGGTTTCCGTAAGACAAAAATGTACTTGAAGAAGTTTGAGCAGGTTATGTAGCACAGTCTCCCTTGCCTGAAGTCCGCTCAGACTGACGCTTGTCTGTTGGAGTACCTGCTTCTCTGCAGCAAAAAAGGGTCTTGAGTCTTTGGACGCCAGAAAGGCTCGTCTTTCCTTTGTATATGTGGGGCGGGGGGCGGGACACTCCTTACTGTGCAGTTTTTAGATCCGTGTGGCTGATTGTATGTGGGCACCTGACAGATCTATCTCATTCATGCTTCACTCACTCGGGATGTAGGGACTGGTGTCCTCATGTTCAACGGCTATTCCATAGTCTCCTGGTAGCTCCACACCCTTCATACCTTTCAAAGTTTTATTGGTAAGTCACTGTCTTTTAATTCCAATGTAGAGCTTTAAGATGGTATTTGAGTATTCTGGGGAATAAAAGGGGTTATTTTTTTTTCTGTTTTTCTCCTGTGAGCAGCAAGGGTTTGTTACAACAGGGAACAGAGGAGTTTAATAGGAGGGGATGTCACACTCCTGGGCTCGGCCCTGTGCTCCTTGCGCTTTTCCTTTACTCAGGCCAAACTTCCACTCAGAGGTCAAGTGAAGTCAAGAAGTGAAGAGGATTTTTGCCTGGGATTTAAGGAGAAGGCTCCATAGCAGTAAAGTAAGTTTAAGGTAATAACATGATCAGCTAAGGGATTCACTTTTAAACAAGTGCTTAAAATACAATGAAAGTGATAAAAGATAGTCTAGAAGTGTGACACTATGAGCAAGAAAGGTATTTTTCAAGCCCTCATTTAAACAAGTTTATAAAGTGAATTATGAAGCCTCCATGGAGTATTATGAAACACCCACCATTGTTTCATATATATCTATATGTAAGTACACGACCCGCTACCATTAGGTTTCACTGGAAATTATGGTAGCTCATTCCATCTCGGTGTATCTGCCAGTTTGTCTGGAATGACATGGTCACTCTGCAGACTTTGTGCAGGGTGACTACTTTTATCGGATTTAAATTAGCAGAGTTAAAAATCTGATAGTAATGGAGATGCTTGATTGTTTAGTGTAAAAACAAGGGAAATTTTGCAAGTTATTGTCTCTTTTAACATCATTTTTTTTCTCATACTGGTTTGTAAAATCTAGAGAATTTTGAAGATTAAAAAACTCATTCCCAAGATTTTAGACTGTCACAAGAAATGAAAGAAAATGTGAAGTGAATGTAAGAAATCGTGTTGAGACAAGGACATCTGTTAGGTTTCTAAATAATTGCTAAGTTTTTAGATATACCAGTGTAATAAAATCATAAATACACCAGGTGTAATAGTCTGGCAATGTATGCAACACAGCTGTGTAGTTATTTATGTGTGTATATGTGTGCATATCCATAAACATATACATGTATGAGTAAAATTATAAATAATTAAAATACTGTATTTCACACACTTGGTACATAGTGATGAACCTCTTCAGTGACGTCATCAGAAATAATAACTGACAAGTTTATAGATGATACATTATTTCTCTCCTGTAGAGGGTTATATATGACTTCAGCGCTTTTGAAATTTATTCTCTCTTGTTTGTTTTTTTTTCGTCACACACCCACACCCCCCATCCGCAGAATGTATTTGTGCATGTACTGAGCCTAGTAATCAGTAGCACGACATTGATCCTCTGATAGAACACCACGCCAGTGTCTACGAACTGCCTATTTTTCAGTATTTGTCTCAGGGGAGTGATTTTCTAAGTAACACCAAATAATATACGACTCACAGCTCTTATTAAATGATTCCAAGATTCATGAAGTCCTTGCTTTTCATACCGTTGAATTAGGTTGTTTTCTGAGAGAGACTTCTTGTCATTCTCTAGTGGGCGTTTCTGCGTGAACGTCTTGAAATACAGATAAAGATGTTTCATTTCTTTATCTGCATTTTTTTCCAATCACAGAAAGAAAAAACATCTCCCTTCACCATCCATATGTAAGATTATGGTTTAACAGTCTCCTAGCTCTGTATTTCCGCAGCGCTCAAAATGCAGGTGAGGTTTATGGAATAGTACCAAAGCAAGCTTGGAATTGTTCTCAGATTAAATACTGAGATGTGTTTATTTAGGTTTAGGTATTTTGTTGTTGAACTTAACGGTTACAGCGCAAATATTTTGTGAGCTCTGTGAGCCCTCTGGTTTTACCTTCGTTTAATAACTATTTTTATGAAGGCACCTCTTTAAAATTGTTGATATGAGTGACGGTGGCTTTAAGAATTGCTCGCTGGAGAATGTATTGACACTGAAGAAAGATACAGGACCTGGATTTCTGAGAACCCTGCAGCCAGTGGAGATAGGAATCTTTGCTTGCCCTTGGAAATTGTGTCCTTCCCGTATTTATGTACTATGTGTAATAATTGTAGTGAAGGCAGTGCCTGCTGCAATTCATGAGCACTGAGGTTTTCACCTCTGTGTGGTTAATATGCTGTGAAGTATCTGCTCACTGTTTAAACATTTTTTTTCTTTATGTACAGGATGAATTTGCATGCTTTGATACACAGAAATAGATCTTATAATTAATGTAAGCATTAGAATAGCTTATTTCAGTGTATCCCTTGAGAAATGCATCGTGTCACATCTTTGGTGAATTATCACAGCCTGGGCATCGTTGACTTGTAGTAAAAAGGAAAAAAAAACATCTTCAGTAGTATAAGTGAATGTAGAATGTTTGATAATAAATTAGATAGTATTATCTGTCATGTTTCCTTTACTTCTTAAAAGTCGTTATTTTTCTTCTTCCACTAATCACTAGATAATTCTTCAAAAAAAGGACGAAACCCCTACTTTCGCTGTAGTCAACATCGCCTGTTGATCTCAGTAAGAGATACGCTGCAGTGTGCTGACAGGGAAAAAAAAAGATTGCTACCTCTGTTCACCTTACAGGGAGGGGGTTGTAATTTTTTGTGGGGAAAGATCAACTTTATTTTTTGGAAGAATAGAAGGCAATATTTGTCTTTATGAAGAGCGGTGTGTGGCCTCTGTACCATTGGACACACAAGTATTAGTAAAGAACAAACCGTAATTTTGACTACTTATTCTCCAAGCTGCCTATTTTGCTTAACCTGGGTAGAAAACAGAGTAAGGCAGAGAGAGCTGAACCAAGAGGCACAGAATAATGCAAAGGAGAGCAGAGAAATGAAATTGTGAACTTAGGGTTATTCTAAGCTTCTTTAATCCATCAAATATCGCATTAATAATTTTGCTGCTCCTACATTTTCCTACTCAAAGTGAGAACATTCCCAAACAACAGTTTAGTTTTGTCCAAACAGGGAACTAAACTGAGTAGATCTTCAAATGATTTTGAGTGAAACAGATACAAAATTAATTCATTATTACCTGAAAAACTAATATTCCTCAAGATTAAAATTGCCTCACCATCGAAATATTGTAAACCTCATGAAATTAAGATTGAGGGTGTAATTTTATATATACAAGTTAGGATTATAAAAGTATTCTAACAACTTATTCAGTCTCGGGCTACTACTTTAAGATGGGAAAAAAACATTTTCCTAAAAAAATTGGATATATTTTAAAAATGGTTAAAAGTTGTTTTAAGACCAGGGACATTACTACATAAAATTGGTATTTGATTGTTGGTATTGTCATTTGCACTTTATCGTGTTATGCTGAAAAAAGAGTTCAGTTATATTAAAGGGAATGTGCTTTGGTAGGATATCAAAGTTTTATTTTTTTTTAGGGGGAGTCGTGGTTAAATTAACTTTGTGGGGATAATAAATGAATTAGTATTTCAGAATTTGCAGAAATGCAAAATGCTAATGGGTGTCAAAGTACTAACTGGTGTGTTGTTGTTTTTTGTGTGAAAGTATACAATTCTGCAGGTACAGATCTTTCATTACCTCATAGTAAAATGAGGTGACATAATAAAAAAATAAATAAAAATATATAAATAAAAGTAACCTAAATAACTTCGATTTCTTCAATTACCTTAACTAAAAATCTGAAAGAAGTTCAATACAGACTCTGGAAAAGCTTCATCTGCAAAAACATTGGCATCATGGTTGGAAATCACAGTAGATATAATACTGAGAATAGTAGATTTTCTCAGTGGAAAATTCCTAGCTGGAATGATGAACGCCTTTTCTCCTTGGGAAGTGGAAGGCACACGGGTATTTGGATAAGAAGTATCAATATAAAAATAAAAAGATTAAAGGGTAATTCAATTACCTTTATAAAATAGTCAATATTTTTAAACAAGAGGATAATCAGTCTTTTCTGATTTTTTAATATCTTTTTTTTTCCTGCAAATTGTTATATCTGAATTTAATTATAAGTATTTCTGAAGGTATTGAAGTTAGATCAAATTTAAGTTTTGCATTTTGTTTTCAGTCGAAGGTTGACTTGCAGAAGTCTATTCATTAGGAGAATGAGATATCCTTCTTGCACATATTCCAATATTCTTACATATATTCCAATACTCTTATGTATATTCCAATTAGGAAAAGGCCAAGAGTAAGAGAAGGGAGAAAAGCAGATAGTAGCTTGTTTCTCAATGAAAAGCTGCTTGTGAGAAATCTCATCTTAAAAAAAAAAATCTCGTACTTTAAAGTTTTTTCCAATCAGAAGTTGTGTTACCTTCTAGAACTGGACAATGGGAAGCCCCTTGTATGTGAATTGATGGAAACTACTGAGAATATATACTAATTATTTGTTGGAAAAATAAGGTTATAGGATGTAATTTTATTTTGTGAAGAAAATCTCTGTGCACTGCTGCTGAAGTGTCCTTGAGGTTTTTTAAATTTTATTTTTTTATTTATTATTTTTTTTTAAGTCATGTTGCAGTACATGTGTTTCAATTATGCCAACTGCCAGGACAGAAACTTTTCCACCGTTCCTTTCAGAATTTCTCGTTCTTCCCAATACTTCAAGTTATTCAAATAATTATCTCTTTTTAGACATAAATAAACAAAACTAGGCTGTGAGAACTTGCTTGTTGGTGTGCACATTCCAGAATTAAACTGGAAATTCCATAGGTTTTGAGTAATTACTTTTCTGTGTTTGTACTGTATGAGAATAGCGGAGACCTGGGACATTACTAACCTCCTGAAAGCTGGAGTAAATAAGTCCTGTTAACAACAAAATGATCAGAGTTAAGCAAACTTTGTGTCACGCTCCGATACACGTGCAGCCACAATAATAGTAAGAATATCCTGTTTAATTGAACTGCTTTCCATCTCTTACAACCAGGCAAGAACAGTTAGAGGCATCTCAGGTGGAGGAAAAGGAGAAATCATGGTTTTAAAACATGTAAATATGGTGGAAATTCTAGTTATGAATCTTTCTTGCCTGTTGTGTGTAGGCACTTAAACCTGCACGGGCTAGGTGAAAGCACTGAACATCCCACTTCTGTGCTCACCAAAACCCACGGCGACACAATCACAGGGTTACGTATTGCTCAACGTAAGCGTGTGACATTCTGCAAGAGGGTGTGCGCTTAAGAAATGTCATTTTTCGAGGCTCAACCTGTTCTGCCCTAGCGTTGTGCAACTGTAAGACTTTTTTTTTAACACTGCTCTAATGTTCTTATTGTAGGTTAGAAATCTGAAACAATGGGTGACTGGAGCTTTCTGGGGAGACTGTTAGAGAATGCGCAGGAGCACTCCACGGTTATTGGCAAGGTTTGGCTGACGGTACTGTTTATCTTCAGGATACTGGTGCTGGGGGCTGCTGCTGAGGAGGTCTGGGGAGACGAGCAGTCGGACTTTACATGCAACACTCAGCAACCTGGTTGCGAAAACGTTTGCTATGACAAAGCCTTCCCCATTTCTCACATCCGCTTCTGGGTGCTGCAGATCATTTTTGTGTCCACTCCAACCCTCATCTACCTGGGCCATGTGCTGCACATCGTACGCATGGAGGAGAAGAGGAAAGAGAAAGAAGAGCTGAAAAGGAAGGGAAGCGTCAAAGATGGCAACTACCCAGCAGCAGCATCGGGCAGTGGTGGTGGAGGAGGCAGCAATAACGTCAAGGATCCGCTTGGCAAAAGGGGGAAGGAGAAGCTCCCGATCCGTGACGAACGTGGCAGAATCCGTATGGGGGGCGCCCTGCTCCGTACCTACGTTTTCAACATCATTTTTAAAACACTGTTTGAGGTGGGCTTCATTGTGGGCCAGTACTTCCTATATGGCTTTGAGCTGAAGCCAGTCTACCAGTGCAGCCGCTCACCTTGCCCACACACTGTGGACTGCTTCATCTCAAGGCCCACTGAGAAGACCATCTTCATTATCTTCATGCTGGTAGTGGCCTCTGTTTCCCTGCTGCTGAACATGCTTGAGATATATCACTTGGGATGGAAAAAGCTTAAGCAGGGCATGACGAGCCGCTACAGCCTTGAGATGCCTGTTGCAACAATGACACCGGTTATGGTAACGGGGGAGTCCAAACCTGTTTCCCTGCCACCGCCAGCAGCACCTGTGGTGGTGACGACTGCCGTGCCTCCACCCGTTCTGCCCGACACCCGCGCTGTCACACCACTGCTGGCGCCGGTGACCATGGCACCGTACTATGCTGCGGCTGCTCCAAGACCACGGCCCCCCTCCAATACGACCTCCATGGCCAGCTACCCTGCTGCTCCACCACCAATTCCTGAGGAGAGGCACCGTGCGGTGACTCCCACGCCCATCTCCACTCCTGTCACCATCCCGACCCCCATCCCCACGCCCACACCAGCCGTTATCAACTACTTCAACAGCAACAGCCGTGCCCTGGCAGCCGAGCAGAACTGGATCAACATGGCAGCTGGGCAACAGGGGAAGATGCCCTCCAGTTCGGCAGGCTCCTCTACACCCAGCAGTGTCCGGCATCCCCTTCCCGAGCAGGAAGAGCCACTGGAGCAGCTACTCCCACCCCCAGCTGGGCCGCCCATCGCTGCAGCAAACAGTGGCAGCAGCACCAGCCTGAGCGGAACGAGCGGCGGCAAGTGGGATGCGGAAGGTGAGGAGGAGCTGCCGGTGGAACGGCCCGTCTCAGCTGCCTGCACCACCGTGGAGATGCATGAGCCACCGCTGCTCGTAGACACACGGCGCTTGAGCAGGGCCAGCAAGTCGAGCAGCTGCAGAGCCAGGTCAGACGACTTGGCTGTGTAAGTGTGGTTGCCTCTGCTCGGAGGAACGGGAGATGGAAGGCAGAGTGGGCAGAGGAGCTGCCTGAGGAGGCCAGGCCTGGCGTGGGTGGGAAGGCCTGGGCTTCAAACTTTGACGCTTGCTGTTTTTGCACTCTGTGAGTTGTAGTGGGGAAAAAATATCAACATTTTCTAATAGGTCAGGGGTGGCCGAAGCGCAGCCCGTGGGCCAGCAGACCAATCCTGCTTTCCTTCATATCCATGGCAGATCTCCCAAGGGCAGCCTATACGGGAGGCTTGCCCCAGTAACAGGTGGTGATGGTAGCTGGTCATGTGCCCTGAGGCTGACTTTCATCTGAGAAAAAATGATACCATCCCTAACGCCCATGTGCCTGGCTGTCATTTCCCTCTAGCCCTTGCCTTCACTTTCACACTTTTTCACAAAAGCTCTACACGAGCGGATGCAATGACTTATTTTCTTCCTCTTAAATCATATATAGCCCTATGGCAAACATCAGGGTGGCACCTGTCATCTCTACGGACCAACTTGCCATGTTAAAGGTAACTCAATCTCTTCCATTTAACATGATTTAAAGAAGCCTTTGTGCTCATGGCAGTTCGCCAATGTGGTCCTCGGCCGGGCAAAGTTTAGGTAACCCCTGTAATAGATTTTTGAGGTTCATCTTTCTATATTTTTTTTTTACTCTTGACCTGTTAGGAAGTGTTCGGTTTGACCTTCTATCCAGTGTTTGCCAACCATGATCACACCATGTTTTTAAGCCCACATGTTTGAACATGTTTGATTATGATTTTAGATGACTTCTGAAATTGCTTAGAGGAGGACAGGAATTTAAACCACACCTCAGAAATTATCACACAGAACAATTTCTCTTCAGAAAGCAAGGATTACGATTTCAATACATTGTGGCCCCATACGTTGCCCGTGGACAAACAATAGGATAAAGTACAGCTCTGCATTTTAGACTATTAGATATCAGCTTAAGTTTGTTGGAAAAATGCTTTTTAGAAGTAAACTTGAGTGCATATTTTTAAGTATTTGAACATTTTGAGAATAATTTTGATCTGTAGGTTTAAAGTTACTTGACTGTGTACTTAATCATTTTAGTTTGATCTTTGATCTTACAAGAACATGTAAGAGGAAAGAAACTTACTAATGGTAAAATTCCCAAAGCAGTATCATTTCCTGTTGTGTTCTACCCTTTCCTTTAACAACAATCTGTATTGTCTTACAGGTCAGTGAAAACAGATTTAGACAATATTGTATTGCAGAAAAGGTGGCCAAAATATCTGGGCAACATGCTAGTGGCTGAAGGGTCTGTCCTGGTCCCACTGAAGTCACTTGCACAACTTCCGTTCAATTTAACAAGGAGCAAGATTTGGGGATGGATCTTGCAGGCCTTATTCAAGCAAAACTAACATTCCCGTGGAGTTTTGGGAGCCAGAAGGAATGTAGATTTGGGGCCTTAGATAAAGACATTAAAATCCTGCTTTTGAAAATTTGCATGTTTCCCTTAAAAACGAGTGGAGGAAACTACTGGGTATTTTTTCCTAAGGTGCAGCTTTCCTTACAACTGGCTCTGTCCTTTATTCCTTTGTAAGAAGCGCCCTGGCAGGCATTGGTCAGAATTTTGAATGCGTGATAAGGCTCGGGAGAATCTCTACGAAAGGAATACAGGATTAGGCCCAACTTCTGTTCTAAGCAAAAAGCAGAAGAACTGAAGCTCAGAGTCAGTCCTATTGCTGCTATAAATCAAAAGTACTGTAATTGGAGAGGAGCAGCCAAACACACTGGGATAGCCCTTTGCATCTTCAAAATATTTGGCCTGGCAGTGCAGTCCTTACTCAGGCAAAGCAGGGTCACCCTGTAGCAAGTAGTTACAATTGCCAGTTATCTCTGCTGCTAAATGGTTTGTTTTTTTTTCTGAATGTCTTTATTTTATTTGACAGTTAAAATATATTCCCACCACTCGAGATTAAACATTTTTTTTTGCTGCTTTTTGAGTAGAGACAAAGAGTTTCTCATGATCAGAAGCACTGTTCTGCGACCCTTGGGCATGTTGTCTCATGACTTCCTTGACCTGCTTGTGGTGAACCAGGTGAGGAGAAGTCTTTCTGCTGCCACTGATCTTGGGGGCAGACACTGCATTAAAAGTTGATGTACAGTAGTACAATAAAGATATTTACTATTAGATGTTCAGCTTCAGGCATGCTCTCGTGGATTTTCTATGTTATAAGCCATAAAAACCCTTTCTGCAAGAAAGCTAAAAGCTAAATTCTGCTTTCTATTGTATCCGTGCAACTCTGCTTAGCTTAGACTAAAGTTGATAAAGTTGCCTGGATGTAAGCAAAGGCAGAATTTAACACTCAAAATTTGTAGATTTACTAGCATCTATAGTAGCAGTTTTGTAAGTTTTGCTAAATGCCAAGTATTTATATTGCTGAAATAATGCAATATACATCTCTGTGGTTTAGTAGATCAAAATTCCTGGGCTATATTCTCCTTTCTTTTACGCTTCTGAAGAATGAAGTCAAAGTCTCTCTGGAGCGTATTGATACAAACCAGACCACCTGGAAATATGTGCTTTTTCATGTCAACGCCTGAGAGCAAAACTGACCTGTTGTTTGATGGAGCTCTGAATCTTGCAGTCCTTTCTTTATTGCAACCCTCACGGAGTGTGTTCTGCAGGATTGCATCCATATTGTATATAAAAAATAATAACAGAGATAGATTTAACTTAGGATCAATTGATACCTAGTCTGCCCTTTTCAAGTTAATGTGTGCAGTTAGATCTGCAGAGAATTCAGGTGCTTTTGTGGAATATATGGTATTTTCAGGCAGAGTAACTACCAGAAAGCTGTAAAAAAATCATTTTTCCTGTTAGGTGAATCTCAAGGGGAGAAATGTAACTCTGTTGCAACCCCTAAGAGAAATCTGACAGAGCAGCCTCCACATCCAAGCAGTACTGGTCTGAGAAAGCAAACCTACAACTCACAGGTTTTGCTTTTAAAATCAGCTTTAAGTTCCGTCACGTAACTATGCAGCGCCAAGCTTCGTGGTTACCTACAATTTCATTTGGAGTCCAGTAATTGTTGCTTCGTTTAAGCCCAGGTAAGTGTTTTGCCAGAACTCCCCCTTAGTGCTTAATACTGCTTTTAGTTGCCTCATCGCATCTGGACTCAGATGTGTTGAAAAGAAAAGAAAGTATTATTTAAGTACTTTAATCTTCACTTATGAATGATCATTGGATTCAACATGCTATGAGAAAAGTGTAGTTATGCAGACTTCCGTAGTTCTAGAAAGTACATCCAAACACCAACTAACTAGCAGAACAGACACTGTTGGCAAAAATAATCCGCTAATTTCCAAATTGTTTACTCTTTCGCATCAATTAATTCCAAAGAGGGAACTGGTAGAAGAAAATACTACTTTGTTTTAGCCTGGATTTATGGCCGTTCAAGTGACAATCTTGAAAGCTCTTACACATACACACCTAACATGAAACCACTGAGTTATTGTAAAAGCGGAAGTCTGAACAGAATCATGCCTGATATTAAGTAGAGTGAAAAGAAAAACCCACTCATTTTTGCTCTTTGAGTAGAATGATCCTGGGAAAATTGTTTTCTTATTTGAATTGGAAAAAAAAAAAAAAAAAAGCTAAGATAAGCTATCGAAAAGAAAAGGAGAAGACAGAAAAAAGGTACTCTGAACAAGCTACCAAGTGTATGATGCGCTACTCTTTTTGCAATAAGTCAACTCACCGGTACTAGTTGACCCTGCTTGGAGCATAAGGGGTTGGGCTAGATGACTTCCAGAGGTCCCTTCCAAACACGATTGTTATATGAAACATATTTTCCAAATCACTGATTTCATTAGTACATTTTTTTTCATAATAGTTTTACAAAGATATAGTAAAAATCTCTGCATTGCACAGAAATACATAGTTTCTAAGCTATGGACACAGTTGATCTGTTTTCTATCACTGGGCTTTTTGAATTAGTGCAGCTGTCAGTTAATACACAAGAAAATGAAGCCTAGACAATTTAAACCCCCACATTTCTTCCCGTAGTGTTTTGATTAAATGACAGCCTGCTGGAACCTTCCCTTTATTAAAGTGGAATATTTTGTCTATGAAAATCAGTCTCTCGTTTTTCATAGATAAAAAAAAAAAAGTGCTCCTTGAATTAGTTGGTCTGTGCTGGCAGTGAAAAATGATAGCTTCTTGAAAATAGGTAGCAAGCACTGAAAAAGCAGATGAACTGTGTTCTTTCCTGGTGTCATTTGGAAGCCAGTTGTGTGCAAAGTGGTACCAGGGATTGATTTGGCTCGGTATATCTGTCGTTCATCAAGGCACTTAGAGCTAACTAAATGTCCGACATTTTGTGGCTCTTGAGATTATTTTCTGGTATGAATACGTGAAGTGTAGGATCAGTAAAATAATTAAGGCAAGCTTTAAAAATCAGATCAGTACTTAGGTCCTTTTTTTTCGTTAGTCATGGGACCACCTCCTCGGCCGCTACAAACTGTTGTATTCCACTGAGTTCACGTGGGTGACAACGGTCTGTAGAAGCAGAGCATTGAGCCCCCAGATCTTTTTGTTTAATACAGACACTAACACTGTGGATTTGAACAGGCTGGGTTTTTTTTTTTTAATTCCAAATGTTTTTGTTTCATTTACTTTGATTTTCTTGTGAAAAGTGTGCTCTTGTAATTTTGATTTTCTGAAGTTTACATTCAGTTTTCGATTTCAGATTGTACATTTGGATGAAATAAACTGTTTTCTAAGCTTCTATTTGTATAAGAAGTAAAAGAATGACTCTGCCAATATATTAAACCTAAGAGAGAAATGTCTTACACACACAGGAACTCTTCAGACATAAGGCAGTACCATTAAAGGCAATTTAACCTGATCACTGATCTGTAGTACCCATTTAATATCTCTGTATATTTAAAATATGGGAACTGGATATATAGGGAGCACGCTATGGAAAAAGATACTTTTCATCATTAACTCAATTATTATCAAATAAACTAAGGTTCATTATTATTGACGTGCCTTCTTGTGTGTATAGAAGTTCAATGACAAAAAACTAGCTGTGACATATGTCCTTTAAGAACTAAATCTACAGCCTAGTTTAAAATTCCAAACAAAATGCTTGTGGAGAAACACTGCACTGTTACACTGTAGAAGATTTTACCAAAGATAAGTGTTTTACTTTCTAGCCAAAAATAAGGTTTTGAGCCTGCAAATACAATTTTATGCAAGTTATTTTAACTCTTGCAAATAAGACTATTGATGCTTATGGGATTATTTGCGTAAGCAAAAAAACACTGATGTGAAAAAGAAACTGTAGATTTGCATTTTAAGTCTGTTGTAAGATGCCAATCAAATTCCAGAAGTTTCAGTCTTTGAAGAGTTATGCAAGACATGTGAACATATTTTAAGGTGGAGAATATATTCCTATTCCCATTGACACTGTTTCTCACAGTTAAAGGGTTCTAAAATGTAAGAAGGCTTACTCAGAGCTTTTTTGTTGCTTACTGGATGTTTGTCTTTTACATGACAATCTGACAACAAACACAAGTTTTCTGAGCCATCAGGAACTTGTAGTAACAAAAACAGCGAACAGTTAAAAGTGCTGTCTTCAAAGAAGTGCCTTGTGTATTAAATTCTGTAAGAAACAAGTTGATGTAAACGTTAATTTACCTCATATGTTTACAAAACCATGACTAAATAAACTTTTTGTACCACAGCATTGTCTCTTTTAGATTGAATTTTCATGGTTGCGTAGATGATCTTTTAAAATACGAACACGATGGAACAGTTAACCAGAGTCAGTTAGCTCTCACCCTTTATTTACTTACGTTGCTGCTTCCCTGCTTCATATGAAGCCCTCACTAAATTGCATCTGTTGGGAAACTGGATGCTGAAGCCTCTCTCTGTGCAGAACTCCCGGTGACTTCAAAGGAAGTTCACAATCCAGAAGACACGTACGATCAAGACCTACTCTAGCAGGTGCAAGGGGAGAAATGCTGACCCCCTTGAAATCAGTGGGAAGTCTACCTCTACCTTCTGCTGAATACAGGTTCCACCCTTGGCTCATATTTTGGCACCCATGAGTCACTGTTCATCTCGTGTCGTGTGGTGTCGATAGTAACTCCCATCTTTTCCCCTGGTGCTGACTCACTAACTTTGATTATCCATCTAGCTGATGTGTCTAGTGAGATTGTTACCTACGAATGCACGAAGGACTTCTTTAGTGCAGGGAAAATGTGTCCTTACTGGGGATAGTGTGGTGTACCCACTTCATAGGACATTTGTTGATTTGCCCCTTCTAGGCAAAGTTCACAGTTTAGCACACAGAAGTGTAACCCAATTTTGTACTGAAAATGTACTGTGTACTAAAGGCAAGTTAGTCCAAGTATTGTGTAGTCCCATGAAGAGGCCAGGTCCAGGTTTCCAAGAATTTTTAACTTGTGAAAAGCAGCAATGTGGGCAAGACTAAGTGACTCGTGCAGAAGTGTTAAAATAAGTATGAAGGTTTTGTAAAACTTTATTTCATATACATCACTTACATGGGCCTAGCAGGGCAGGATAGTTTCTGTCCTATAGTAGCGTGTGTTCGTCTCTTACTTTAATACAGTTGAGTGTATTTTTTTGGTGCCTCCTGTGCTCAGGCAATGATGTTTCTGCTTTATATGAGGTATCCATATGGTATACCAGATTATTCAGTGTCTTTGAAGACTGAGCAGGGATAAAGTGAGACGATAGGAATACAATATGGATAGTACTGAGACTGTGCTTAGCAGTAATAAGCTAAGGAAGAAAGTGAATAGTGTGATGTGGTAATACCAGCTGTATTGCTAAAGATAGCTCACCTCTGAGCAAGAGCACTTTTTACTACAAATATATGTGGCCAGAATATGTTGCATACATTCTATTTAGATGCACGTTTCATCGCAAAATTCCACAATCTTGTCACTTGAGGAATGGGCAGTCAGAGCACTCTCAAGAGAGCTGAGAGCATCAGCTGGTACAGAGTCAGCTGTATGCTGGGCTCTCCCTCCCTTGGGACACAGACACGCTGCCATCACCTTGCATCTACTGTCACCTGAAGAGTTTCTGGCTGGAATATGAAACATGAGTGTTGCTACTCTTGCTCTCCGAAAGCCTGTGTGATGGCCATGGGTGCTTTCTGCTGCCTCGCTGAGCCGGGAAGTTTGCTGTGAGCTTGTGGAGGAAAGGCGAAATAGGTCAGGGCTGTGTCCACAGCTGTGTCAGGGCATCATGAAGATCCTGATAATGGGAAGAGCTGCACTGGGAGAAAGCTCTCTGACTTCCTCCAGTACATCTCTGTACGGTTGTGCTGAAAGCCAAGTGAAGAGCATCCCACACACCAGTGTACTGCTGTCGTTGTCCCCGGGGCATTGGCACAGGCGCAGTCAACTGGGCTTTAGCAAGCGTTTTCACTGGGATTGTGTTACGAATGGGATCTAAGTAACCTCGTCAGTGCTTTCCCACTTTGTAGCAGGAATAGGAATGAAGGCAATACACATTATCTACCAAGGAAACAGATGCCAGATAGTCAGGTCTTAGTAGGGCTGACATTTTGATCATTTTTGGCAATTGAATGTGCATCAGGTTTAACCATCTTTGTGTCTATTTTCAGCTGACAAAAGAGTAAGCAGATGTTTATCACAAAACTGAAGAGAAGGCTTTCTCATAAAGATGGCCTAGGAAGAATGTGTTATTCTTGGAGTGCCATAGTCCAGGAAAACAGGGTGTTTGAGAAAATACACATTTTAGCACTTACAGGTGGGTGATATCATGCCAGAATTACAGGTAACTTTAAGTACTGTTACTGTGTTAGAATAGTTGGATTGCAAGAGCTGTTCATTGTATTAGCGCTTTTTTTTAATTTTTAGAAAGAAATTAGTGATACACAGCAACAGAATATCGTCCTTCATGGATAGATACTCCCTTTTCTTTTTCTCGTTGTGGGTGATCTCTGAATCTGTATATTACTAGCAGTACTACTGGGTCTAACAGAACTATTTTTAGTATCTGGAGGAGGATCTTTAACATGAGCTTTGGCTGTACTCTGTTTTTAAGGACAACCCTCAGCATTTATGATAGCGGCTATAGGTGTCATTAAGGTGCCTTGTGCCTCAGAGAGTGGGGGTGAGCAGACTAACATCAAGGTCATGAAGAGCTGCCTGGGACTCACTGTGTTTTTCTGCATCACTACCGTAGCCAACTCTAACCTATGTGTGGTGGGTGATCTTTGTCAGCCACATTTCTGCCACTTTAGAGGTTGCCTCCTAAGGAAAAAAAGACAATCAAACGAATACCTGCAGTTCTTCATTATTTATTTCTCCCATGAAAGCATGACAAAATGTGTTAAAATGTCCATACCTTTGCATTTCTAAGTAGTGTAAGATATAGCTTTTTAAAGAGTTGTTACGCTATCTAGAGAATATTTTTGAAAATGCAAAGGTCTTAATGAGTTCAAACTCTCAAAAAGACAATATATTTTTTTGAGGGATACATTTTTCCTGTGTTTGCACAAGATACACGAAAGTCAGTGAACAGATGGAGTAAAGTGAAATAAAACCTTACTTCCCACATGAGAATATGGGTGTTTTTTCTATACCCCTCAATTAAATCAAACTGAAAAAGAAGAACAGTTATCAGCTATCATATATCTCACTTCCCAGTTTGAGAAGATTAAACTTGCTAAGGATTTTGGCTTTAAGGAATGTTGTGGTGTTCTGAGCAGAGACTAAGGGATAATTATGGTTGAACTATCCAGTCCCATGGAGGAACCTACTGTTTGCTTTGCATGGCTTATGTAGTGGGGTTTGCTATGTAAATTCTGCACAAAATGCAGAAGTAAGCAGCAGAGGATGGTTTGCCTGAGCTAACCCATTCATGTTTGGATTATGGATACTCTGAGGAATCACAGAATCATTCTGGTTGGAAGAGACCTTCAAGATCATCAAGTTCAACCTTCTTCATTATGAGTAGTGAAAGATGTGGAAAGGTAGAGTCATCAAGTTAAGAGAAGTTACATTTCTTTCCAGCTCTTTGTTGAGGTATTTAATGCTGAATCGTACCAGGTCTCTAAAACAGAAGTAGCTTTCCTACCCGCATGCACTGTCCCTCCTTTCTGTCTCTGCCCTGTAAGAGACATTTAAATTTTTCTTTAAGTCAAGTTGCTTCTGTCTTTTCAGACCGCCAGTACATCCTGTAGGGCCTGGTACATGTCTCTAAACAGTCCTGTGACTGAAATTTGCATGCAGTAAAAACAACAAAATCAGACAAAAGGCTGAGCAGTCAGGACTGACAGCATCAGTTAAACTTATTTGTATTAACCACATTTAAGCAAGGCTGAAGTTTTGTCATGAATAGCTCTCACAATGCCGAATGTGATTTGTCCTAATTTATTTATGACTGTGTAGCTTTACTCACTGCTGTCACATTTAACAGAAGTGCTCACACGTAGTTTGTGCAAACAAAATATTGGTTGGTTTTTTTTTTAAACCGCATCAACAATGTGACACACCAAGACAGTCACCGTTGGCAAAACCTGGACAGAACTGAATAAAACCTGCAGCAAAACCAACCTGGCTGAGTTACCAGAAACACACATGGTTGATTCTCTGGCTTTTCAGCACCCTGGAGTCTTTTAAACTCTACTCAATTAAAGTAGTAAATGCCAATGCTTTGAGAGCTAAATTTTTGGCCAAGAGCCTAAAAAAACAATGCCTGCGTTAACATTTGCCAGCAAATACGGCTGCCCTAGTGACTGCAGGGGTTTGGGATTTTGCAGTGTGGAGAAGGATGCAGTCTGCACCAGCATTTTGCTGTGGCCTGCATGAGAATTATGAGTTTAACTTTTGGGATGTATTTTTAAAAGCTCTGTTCTTCATTGTTTATACATGTTTTTTTTTCTCAGTCTATCTGTGGCTGTAGGTAGAGTTGCAAGGGGCTGCCTGTTGGCCATCTCCATGCCATTCTCCTTGCAGCAAGCAGTCAGAGCAGCTGAGTGGCACAGGCTGCTCCCAATGCATCCAAGCTGTGTAGCTTAATTGAGGTTTAGAATTTAAGACTAAGAAGAAATTCATGTCTTCCTGTGAAAGGTAAAACCGTTACATGTACTTCAGTGATTCTTAAATCATCCATCTTTTTGTGTCGCTTCCCTGCAATGGAAACCCAGATGTCTGGAGATCCCAGTTGGCCCAGTTCTCTGCAGCGTGCTGCGATCACAGCTTCTGGCCACAGCATACCCAATATCTCTTCAAAGGAAAAATATCTGATCAGTCTCAACAACACTGGAAATTTCATAGAGTTTTGATCCTCTAGGGTTGAAAAATAACATGCAAGATTGCTGCTCACTCATCACGCTGTTTTTATCAAGTAGGATCAAGAAGAATCCTTGTTTGCTATTCATGTGTTTATAGAACAACTAAAATAGCAAGCAAATCTTTCCAAGCTTGTAAAAATCATGTACCAATATGTCTATTCCTGTAGAAATAACAGCTTGCTTGACAAGGTGCATTTTGAACCGGGAAAGTTGCACACAACTTAGTAAGTTTTTTCATTTGGAACTGAAGTTTCTGGATGAAATGAGAGGAGGCAATCTTGAGACAAAACCTGTTGTGAGAAGGCAGCTGGAGGCAAACTCCATCCATATTTTAGGGCTACAGAACTAGAGATGAGAGCTCAACTTAGTAAATAGTAATTTTGAATTTTCTTTCTTTTTTTTTTTTTTTTTCATTTACAAGAAAAGCCTTGGATGTAAAGCAATCACTAATGGTTGCATTTTCATCTTCAACAGGGAGCAAATTGCTAATGAGCAACAGAAGACCTGTAGGCTAGTTGTTGACAATGTTTCCCATTACCAGACTGTTCTTCCACCTGTTACTTTTTGGAAGATTCTTTCTCTTACAGAAAGTTTATAGACCTTAGAAAAATGCTTTCAGGAAGAGGACCGTCCCTGCTTCTTTTGGCCTGATCTGTGAAATAAGAGCTCATCATTGCAAAATGATAGTTGCCCCTAAGGTCGACCTGACATTCAGAATTTCTATTTCCTAGGGGATCTTGAGATTTCAAACCAGAATGCAACATATATATTTACATGAAACCAAGCCTGATAAATTTGCTCTAAAACATCTTTCATTAGAAAAACATCCAGATGATAATTTTGGAAGCAGTGTGTCATTCTGGAATTTAGTGTTTGGGTTTTTTTCTATTTTATATTATTTTAAAATCATCTTGCAACCCGTGATACATCTTATGCAGCATCAAGCCAAACAAAGCAGAGCTGGTGATGATGAGGTGATTCCTGAGCTCTTCCTTTTAGGCACCCAAATTCCGTGTATAGTTGTGTTTTACATGCCTAGTTGATATTTAGAATCTTATTCCTTCATCCTTGGGTTCAAAACTTTCATACCCAGAATGTGGAAGTGGCATCTTTCTAGGTGATCCAGATGGGGGAATAATCCCATTGCTGCCTCGTAAAATAGAGTATGGACTGCTTGCCATCCGTGCGTAACGGAAAAGCTTAAACGTATTTGCTTAGATATTGAAATCTGTTACAGCTAAAGCCGCGACCTAACTTTCTAACAAAGTTTTGTGTATGGCTCTGAATTCCTTTTCCCTACAGCTGCTATAGCAAGTCATGCATGACACTGAAATGTGCATTACAAGTTTTTTGGTGTATAGGAGAAGTGCAATGATCTGCATGTAATTTGGGCAGCTGTCTTTATTTTCAGCTGAAAGAATTCTCGCAGTTGCAACAACGTAAATCCAGTATAACTCCACCACACTGGTGTAACACAGATAAGACCTTCTTTGTGTTTAAATGACTGCAGTGAACAAGATCAATTGCAGAAAGAATAGTTCTTTTTTTAAAGAAAGATCTGCAAGTTTAGTACATAATGGGCCAAATTAATCTCTGCTGTAAGTACCCTCGTTTCAGTGGTGTCGCAGCAGGAACGAATTTAGCCTGAAGCAACTTTACAATAAGTCATATATAAGCGCGCACAACTAAATGTATTACACTTTAAACAAACTCAGCACTGTCTGGAGCACGGTTGGTCTGCTGAGCCTCTGAAGCTAGGAACTAGCCATTGTGTGTTGAGTTTGTTTAGACAGTACCATTTTTGTTCAATTGGCTACATCCGCGGTATTTTAGTGACAGCAGAAATGTGCCCTCTAGCTACAAAGTGACATTATAGTTGCCAGACACGATTTTTATTCTAGGATGTGTATGCCTTAACTCTTTTGTGCACTTCAAAATAAAATTATGATGAAATACCAAGGAATAGATTCACCAATTTGTTTCACCAATTCTGAAATATTTGAGCTTAACTCTTTCGGTTACTCCTTTAATTCAAAAGGGTTGAAATGCTCTTACAGGAGAGATATTGTAAGTAAGAGAGGGAGTCAAGGAGTGTGAAGATTAAAACAAATCAGATTTAGAAATAATTAGCTCAGCTTTAGATAAGTTGATGTAACATTATTTTTTCTCTGTTTTCAGGCTTGATTTCTATATAGTTTTCAGTGATAAATGTTATAAATTTTACCAGCTGTTGCTATACCCACTGAGTCCCTCAGCCTCCAATGAATGTGGTTTCTTTGGAGATGACTGTCTGTTCACACTCCACCAGAGGAACACACGGGCTGTGTGTTTTACATAATCACTCTCCGTCAGAGTTGCAAAAATGCCTTTTTCTTCTTTGTGGTTTTGTGTAAGGAGAGGAGATTAAAAGTATCATGAAATCATATAAGTGCTGGTTGAAGGGGACTTCTGAAGATCTCTAATCCAACTTTTCACTCAAAGTGAGACTGTCCCAAATTCTAGATCTAGTCAGCCAGGTCTCTGTCTAGCTAAATCTTGAATACCTCCAAGGATAGCGATTGCACAAGCACTATCCTGTGTAGTTTTCTTGATGTCCAGTCTGAATGTCTCAAACCACAGCCTCTGGTTGTTGTCACTTTTTACACTGTCATCTGTCATAACTGAGAAGAGTTTGGCTCTATTGTGTTTGTAACATCCTTAGAAGTAGTTTTAGGTTCCTATGACATCCTCCTTCAGCCTTCTTTTCACTGGACTAAACAAGCCCATCTTTCACAACCTCTCTTTGGGGCTCTCAGCCTCTGACAGTCTTGACTGACCGTTTCTGGACCCTTTCTGGTTTCTCCACCTTCCCTCTTGAACTCAGGCCCATGAAACTGGACACAGCACTCCAGGTGTGACCTCACTGGTGCTGAACAAAATCAAACAAGTTGCCCTCATTTTCCTCCTTGAAAAGACAATTCCTAGGACAGCCACAGAGATGACAGTGAGCATTCAGAGAGGCGTGCAGTCAGCTCTCTGCTGGGATGGGAGAGAGATTTCTTGTTCACTTCAGATCTACCTGATTCGAAGTGAATGTTTAAAAAACTTCAGCAGCAAGAAGAGATCAAACATAAATGAACATAGACGAGAGTATATTCTGGAAGAACTAGGCAACAAAGACCAAGTTAGTTTTCATAGATATTTGGTATCATGGTTAGGGCCAGATTTGAACCCAATCAGGCTGCTCTTAGCAAGAATCTTTGAATTTACAAGAGCATCATCTTCTACGTTGTGCATTGTCTATTTTCCTGTATCGTCTATCAAATGTCCTGTATCTCCTCTCAGGTTTATGGGCGATGTGTGGAGGTCAGATACCCAGTTGTCACCTCGTCAGATACAGAGACTCAGGTCTGGTTGAAGAGCTGACTACGACACTGTGAGGTCAAGTTCAGACCTGGCAGTTCTGCTTTTGGTGGGGACAAAGGAGGTAGATGAAGAGGTTTCAGCAGGCCAAGGGTGGTTTCCATTTTTTCTTAGTTGGCCACTCTAGGAAGAATAAGGGTGTGCTTATCGCTTTGGATATTTATAGGGTTTCCTACAGCAACATGGTTTATAAATAACTAGGGAACTTGGGGCAGCTTTCAATAACAGAAAGAAAGGAAGTTTAGCCTTTCTCAGAGTTTAAAAAGCTGCTGCTTGTGATGCTTTTCCTATGATTAGGCCTCCAGCCACAGTGCCTGTGGTTCAACAGAGCTGTCCAGGAAACTTCCTCACACACCCTTTTATTTTTTTTTTAATACAATTAACTTTTCAGTCCTTTTCAGCACTCTGAGACAATGTAGTTTCATCTTTGCAATGTCAGGCAATATAATCTTGCAATTTTCCACCCTGCTAGCAGCGCAGCAGGGTTAATGGCCTCACTGAACCAACATGGTTGGACTGAGCTGCCTCCAGCCTCTGGCATGTCTGTGGCTTGGCAGACTTTCTCGTGTATGACTTCCATGACATCCTGCAGTTTAGGCAGGAATTAAAATGCTAGTGATTCTTGGGAGCTCTCAGGAATAATCTCCCACAAATTTGGAGCTTGGCTGGACAGTGGTCAGGGCTCGCTAAAGAGAGTCAGTTCTTTGGGAATACCCACTTCAATGGAAAGGACCCCATTGGCAGGGACAGAGACAACATGCCATAGAGCTTGGGGCACTTCTCTTAGTGACTGTAGTTTCTAGTCAGGTAGAAATCCATTAAGGAATCCTGTCAGGAGATCTTTTACTGTCCAGAGATCCTGGGAAGCTCTGGTGTCGCTGATCATAGGGTCAGGGTTAGTTGGTTGTTCACCTAAGGAAACGTCAGAGCCGTCTGGAGATTGAGTTTATGGATTCTTTAGGCTTGGTGCTGGCTCTGAGTGCTGGCAATTGAGACCAAAGAGTAAGCCCGATGTTCTCAATCTGTAAGGAGAGAAAGAGACCCTGGGGTGACAGGAATGACCCTGTGGCTGGCATGGCAGAGCATTGTCTTTGCATTGTCAATCCTTCTTCCCTTAGTGTCTTTACTTCTTGGCATCCTGGAGTGAGATGTAGAACCATGTTCCCATCTCAGACAGCTACTGTCAGCTCTGTGGCTGAGGGACCTCTTAACCCTCATGCTGGGGGCAGGTCAGTATCCTGTAGGACCCATCAAGGAGATGGGTCTCAGGTAAATGCCAGGAGAAGTAGGGAGTCTCTATTTTGGAGAGTGTATAGTCTTATGGCAGTGATCAGGACGTCAGTTTTGAACAACATGGCCAAAGAACAACGGCCTCCTCCTGTTCCTGTGCTTGGTGCTGATACTGTGGTGCTGATACTGTGCTTGATGATATTGTGCTGCTGGAGGTGCCCTGGAAACCAGATGCTGAAGGTTGGCATTTGGTTGGCACTGGTGTCTGCAGCGACTTTCTTCTCATTTTCAGTCATTTGTGAAAATCTTGAGGTGAAGAGCAAAGAGTTGATGTTTGAACCACTATGCTGAGTATTAGGGAGGAAAACCCTTCAAAGGAAGAGAGGGAGGGTATTGAAGGTTGGCTGAAACTAACTTTCAGAAGGTCTGGAGTCTTGCATGTTGGTACAAAGTACCTTGTTCCCAACTAGGGAACTCACAGGCAGTCCCTGGAGCACTGACAGTGGGAGCTATGTTGATGTAGGTGTGAGATCTACATATGTGCTTAAGAATTATCAAATGAATTCCTAAAATGAATTAAATAAATTCAGGAAAATAAAAGGAAGCTTATTTCTCAGTCTTGTCCTCTGAATTCATCAATTCTAAATTTGATCAGCCCACATGCTGTACAACTGATCCTCATTTGTATATTTGAACAAGAATTTTTTTATGGCAGCATTGCTTGTTGCAGTGCAGAAGAGCTGTTACTGGTTTTTCTTAAAACGTGACATTATGTCATTGTGTTGAGACGTTAAAAAAAGGGTTCATTTAAGAGAAGCATTGGGGCTAGACTGAGATTCTGCGTGAGGCTTCTGGGAAGCCCGTTGAGGATCATATCTGAAGACGTTCTCAGCGCACTCAGTCCCTCCAGAGGCAGAGGTTACTGCCTCCTGGCTGCCTGAGAACAGCTGGAAGTGTCACAATGACAGATTTCTTTAGAAACTTTATCCAGGCTATATCTTTGACTCTTATTGTAACTCGTGCTGCTTTCTCCTCCCTTTCCTGTATGCACATGCGCTGCAGTCCCGTGACTCTAGGATTCCTTCTTCATCTTCTGCTTTTCTACTTTCATCTTAACAGCACAGAGCTGGTGCCACATTCCCATCCTTCTCTGTTTATTGTGGCAACCATCATAGCCATTTCCGTTCCCACCTGACACTCATCCTCGCTATTTTGTGATGGGCACAAGCTCTTCCTGCCCTTCTTCTCCTGTCTCTGGGACAGCCATTTCATCTGTAAAAATGTCACTACCAGCTGCAACATTCCCCTGTGCTGCTCTTTGTAACTCATTCTTCTAGATGAACATCTCACCTTTCCATGCGTCTTTTGGCTCACTTCTCAAGCTACCCTTTCATCAGACTTCTTTTTTTTTTTCTCAATGGATCTTACCAGACCCTTCAGAATACAGTCCAACTGCCCTCATTCCTCAGATCACATTTCTTCTTCCCCTACTCAACAGCTGTCAGAGATATAGTTTATTTTCTGCTCTCATCTTCTAGTGACTCCATTTGCCCAAATGGTCCCCTATCCGCTCCTGCTCAATTTCTTATTCTTCCTCACACTGACCCCATCTCAGCCTGTTCTTCCTTACTGTGTTTGCCTCTCCTCACACAACAGCCTTTAGTGCATTCAGTCTATAAAAAAACAGAAAACCTTTGGGTCTCCACTTAGATGTTTCTCACCCACTTTCCTGTATCCTGAGGTTCAATCACAGTAGTTCAGGATTTGTGCCTGTAATTCCTTTTTTTTTTTTTTCCTATTCCACTCTTGCGTCCCTCTACTCTGTCTTCCTTCCCTACTGCTAACTCACCACACACACAAAACTGCCTTTAATGCCTTCTGCCTGGGCAGAGCTCAGGGTTGGTGCTTCACACTTAACACTCTTCAGCCCCTCAGGAGCCATGCTCTTCTTGAAATTCTGTCCTCCTTTCTCTCTCATGTTCTTTTGTCTTCTCCTTATCCTCTGCTTACCTCGCTAATCAGTCTTCCACATGTCCTTTCAAGGAGTCATATAATTTCTTTTGCAACTCTTTGTAGGAGTTTCATGGGTCCCTTTTCTTAGTGTCTCACTGGGTTTTGGGGGAACTTGTTACAAACTTAACTATCATCTCCTTGAGGCTATCACACGTTCCCAGAGGAATTGTGGGTGGGTTGGCAGCATCAGCCCTGTAATAAAAGTAAAGCAACTGAGTTGCCACAAGTCAGATCTTGTGAAGGCCCAGCAAGGACTTTTCAGGATAATGAGGATTTCCAGGTTTTGGTGAAAGTCAGTGTTAATTTCTGCTTCTGAATCATCTCCAGCTTCTCAAAATCCCTGCTTTTAAATGTGCTCATCAACACCTAAATATGAGTTACTTACAAAACGGAGAGATGTTTCACTTACTTAGGACCAGAAGCTACTCACGATTTTCTAAAACCAGCCTTCATGTAAATGTGCGTACATATTGATTTCATTTAATGCCACTGTGAACCTTCCCTTAGCCTAATTTTAAGCAGTGTTTCATATGTGATTTCTTGAGACACACTTGAAATATAACTTAAAAGATAACAGTCTTAAAAAAAAAAGTAAACCTGAAAGCTGCTTGGGTTGTACTCTGTAACATTGGTCATGAAAAATGAAGCAGGCTTATGCATATTAAATAGCTCACAGATAAACATACATCATTAAGAGATCTTGATATAGAAACCTGCTTCTAGCTTCCAAGGACAAACAGAGAGCTCTGCCTACAAAAAAAAAAAAAATTAAAAAAAATTCCTGATAGGTTGGCTAGTGTCACTCAGACTTCACAGGCTGAAAATGTATTTTGCTTTTCTCATAGGTCAGTAATAATTTTTTTTCCTTGAATGAAATGTTCCATCAGGCACTTAGTTCTTGAGTTGACTCTTGTTCTGGTTCTGGTCCCCAGGTTACTTCATTTAATGCTCTCAGGCATCTCTGCACTCTGCTGCCGTCAACAGTGTTGACACATCCCCACGCACTGGAATCTGCTCACTTCAGGATGCTTATCTGCCTGTGGCAGGAGCCCAGGCACGCTAAGACCCTGTGCAATAGTATCACCAGCCAGATTTTCTCCTAACTGTATGATGGGTTTTTCTTTTTGTGATAGAAAAATAATAAATGATTGTCTGTGACATGCAAAGGGAACTTGCTTACGCTTAGCTGTTTCCAGCTACTGGTCAAAAATGATAATTTTTGGTTGCAGGGAGCCCCAGCTGGGCTCCTCACCAGGAATGTTCCTCTTTGACATCACAGACAGTGCCCTTTGTTGTGCATCATCACCAGCACTTGACTAGCTGGCTGGTCTTTTGGCCAGCAGTGGCCAACTGAATTTTTCGAGCTCTGCTTTTCAGGCTAAGACACCTAATTTTTACATGGAAGAAACTAAGATAAAATTCTGTCTGTTGGTGTCAAAGCTGCAATTTGTTGACTCTCCTTATGCATACACCAAACATGGGTAACCCTGAAGAGGAGAGCTAAACAGTTAAATCTAACATGTAGTCACCAAGCAACTATTTTCCCTTCTGTATACAACGCTGTGTTATCATTGCGCTGCTCAGAGATAGGCTTGAATGACACGGTGAAGTGGGCCCAGGAGACGTGATCAACTTTATGTCCCTTACTCCTTCAAGCTCGGCTGGTCTGTTTGGAAGAGTAACTGCAAAGTACAGGACAATAAGCCAGAAAAGCACATTCTGAGTATCAAAAATCCAAACTGATCTGTTGACTTGGGTGAACATTTTTCTGTTATCTCCGAATTCATGTCAGAAAGGTGAGGAATTGTGAACCGTCTGCATATGTCATCCCAACAATTCTGAGGAGGGCTCGCTGGCCAGTGTAACCTTTTATAAAAATGACCTCCTGCCAAGCCAAGACTGGATTCACATGGTGGGCAGGCGAGCTTTGGTACTCACTGCCCTTATAAACTGAGTGTAGCAGTTTACTTTTATACTGCCTCATCTCCAAAATGATCCCCCAATATTTTAGTGCATTCTCTTCATGCTCAGTGTTAATCCAACAGCTATGAAACCTCACTTCTCTCAGCAGTGTCTTTGCATTAACCTTGAGAAAGTCATGCCACTGCCCAATACCACTCTTTCCCCATCTGCAAAAGGAGGCCATGACTTTAATCTGCTTTAGGAAGTGCTTTCCCATCTGCAGATGAGAAGCTTTATGTTGTACAGAGAAACTTTCGGCCACTGGAAAGGAGGCAAATTTTTAAGAATAGCCTATGGCAATTTGCATAAGCCTTTGCTTATATACAAATATGCAATAATAATTAAATTCCTCAAGGATGATTTAGCAAATTGTGTATGATGGTCAAAATAGAAGTCTTGCAGGAAACAAGCTGTGAAAAAATTATTTCTAATCATCACACCACTCATGCTGTGTATCTCTTTGTCCCTTACTACAGCTCTAAAAATCCCTGCCCAGTTTCTGTAGCTTCACTAACTAGCCAAGGACATTTCAAACTGCCCCACATAGTTTTATGACAATTACTACAGTCGTCTTGCATCTGAATTATGTGCCAACAAGTCGCTAACACACAAGGCAGGGTAATATGAGAGGGAAGCCTGAAACTGAGCATGGATTTTAAGACCTGTCACAAGCAAAGGATGTTCAGTGTAAAACGGAAAGCACCAAAGCATGACTGATGGGGACATAAACAGCGTCACGTGGGGAAATGTGCTGAGAGAGGAAAACACTGTACATCTCCAGGCTCTTTTTGTCCATCATGAGAAAGCAACTGCAGTGTGTTACTGCTTATCTGTGTTAACTGTTTTTTCATGCACTGGCAAACAATAAGAAACTTCCCACAGTTTGAAGTACGATATTTTGTGGCATCCACCAAGAAGTGAGATTTTATTTTTGAGGACGCCTCGTGTCTGTGGTTTAAACTAAGCAAGTGCAATGCCTTCATGAAACTGGGATAACTAACAGAGTCAAAAGGAGCTTATGGTTTATATCAGGACTCTAGTGCTGAAAGTGCATTGCAGGATCAAGACAGCAATTTTTATAATGCCATTTTATTGATTCTGCATTCTTTTAAAGCCTACTAAGTAAGACTCCAGGTGGTTTAGATGCTGCTAACTCTGTCCCAGAATCTTTCAATGAAAAGTATCTACCCTATGGCTGGTTTCAGAAGCTTATTATAGATGACAGTCTGTTTCTTGGAGGATCTCGGCAAGTACTTTGCAGTAGGTTTGGACACGAACTAGACCTTGGACAGGATGGCAATGGGACTGGAGGACTGGGAGGAGCCTTTGGTCTGTAGATATGACTCCATCCAGCCTGCGGCAACAGAAACAGTGCCCAGCTGTTCATTCCCCTGCTCCTGTGCAGATGTTGACACACTGCAAGCCACTGTCACAAGAGACAACTTGCTGACAGCGTTCGCAATGAGGTCAAGCACCAAAAGTGCACCAGCACTGAGTACTTTACTCTTTCTCCTTCATTAATGCCGGCAGCTGAGATCTCAGTCAGAAGTAATCAGGACTAGTGTGGATGGAAGAGGGTGCTTCTGATCTGTTGAAGAAGAGGACTTCATCTTCATCAAATTGCTGTTCTCTATAGACAATAACTTTCAGCTTTGACAGAGAACTTGGGAGTTGAAATGCTTCTAACATCTTGTTAGGAACTTAAATTGATGTTGGATTCAAATGGTAAAATAATATGTTTCTTTTGATGGTCTGTCACATAGAGGGCATTGGAGATGATTTCTTCCAGAATAAACTAGCAGTAGATGCTGCACAGACATGACATTGGTGTGCAGCAGCTACAGGTCAGCGTTAAAGACAAGATACTGGAACACAAAGAGATGCTGAGGGATGCAAGGGTGGATGGTGCAAAGACTGAGAGACGCAAAGGTACCGAGAGATGCAATGACGAGAGATGTTAAGATAGAACCAATGGCAAGTTGGATGTCAGCACATGAGGTTTGGAGGTTACATTGTGGCTACTGCCCAGAAAAGAATCTGTTGCTTTCGGCTTTATTTTGAGACAAAATGAAAAACTGAGTGAGATAAAAAGTAGGGTGTTGTAGCATTTTATGGTTTATGTACCTGAACGTCATGCAACATTATTGTGTTTATTGACACCGGCCTCATGCCGGTTGTAAAATTAATGCCTAAAATGGGTAGAGGCAAAGCAGACAACGTTTTTAAGGCAATTAGCTCAGGCTGCCCTGGCACTTTGGACTGATTTACTTAAAAATCACCACCACTATCTTTTGTTCATAGACTTTACACAGGATATTCGCTTCCAAGAAGATCCTCTAATATGGAACCAGTCATTGCTCTCTTAGACACAATAAATGACAAACAAAAAAATCCCACAATCCCTTATGTTTTTTGAGAAAACAAACCTGGACCCCTTTCTCTAAACTATTGGCATTTTTCAATTTCTCAGTTGCTTTTTTTTTTTTTTTTAAATACATTCTATAATGACAACCCCCAAACAAACCCCTAAATTCCTTTTTGCTTGAAGAAGCATATGAGGCCATATACCGCTATTGTAGGGTTTCTGTGTCTCCATCCCACAGCAGCCTGGGTGGAGGCATGTTAGAGTCACTTCAGCAACCCCCATTCAGAAAATACTGACTTCTGTGGTCAGAGAGGAGAATCTGGATACTATAAGGAGACAACTATACCTCCAGCCCTGCCATGATCAACATTTTTTTCAATTTAATCACCTTCGTAGCATTTGCAGTCCTACTGATCCATCCTCTCAGAGAATATATTGTTGATACCAATATAATCTGCTTTGCCAGGAATAAAAAAACTAGAGGTAAAAGTTCATTTGATAGCATTTGCGCTTGTACTAAATTCTGTGGAATTTCGATTTGTATAAAATGCCTAATTTTAGACACCCAGAGGGTTTGTGGAGTTTCCTTCTCTGGAGACTTTTGAAACTCATCTGGACACAATCCTGTGCAACCTGCCCTAGGTGATCCTGCTTTGGCAGGTGCGTTGGATTAGATGATCTCCAGAGGTCGCTTCCAACCCCTACCATTCTGTGATTATGTGAATTTTACAAAATCAACAGAGCCAGATAATTTCATGAAGCATTCATTTAGTGTGAAACGATTCACTGTGGCAAAAATCTGTGTGATGCAAAGTTCCGCTTTTGATTCTCCTTTCATAAATTATCTGCATAAGAACCATGTATTTGAAAATACAGGTGTCTGCAAGGTCTGTCTGAAATGATACACCCACATAGGATCCTCCCTTATGGGAAGTTTTAAAATGGGATATAACTGTAAGGAAGGCATATATGGTGATCACTGGCCCAGCATGTTGAATCGCTGGCTTGGCAGACATTGGTGAATTAACTTGAAAATGGAAAATAACTTCCCAACTTATGGGTTTGATCCAGAAGTCTCGAAGGCTTCCTCACATTTCTACAAGCTTGGGATCGAACTGAAAAAATATATCCTAAATGAATGAAACTTTAAAGAAATACAGTCAGAACATCCTTTTCCACACTCTGATTTCTACTTTTATTATTTGTATTCTGATGCTTTGTGGTTTTTCATACTGCAAATAAAATAAGGAATTATTCTGAATGTCAGAAGGGCCTACCTGCTGGAGACCTGAACAAGATTTCCTCTGCTGGGAAATGTGATTAATTCTGTCTAGGTTTGATTTTACCTGGCTTTTCTAGGTGCACAAAACAGAAGTCTATGTTGCTCATCTTTTAATACATCAGAAATATAGTCATGAATCTACCTGGTATTTAAGTTTCTGTATGCCTACATCCCATGAGGGCTGCCCAGGCTCCTACTTGTGCTGCTTTTGGCTGGGATAGAGTTAATTTTTTTCACAGTAGCTGGTATGGAGCTATGTTTTGCATCTGTGCTGAAAATAGTGTTGATAACACAGGGATGTTTTAGTTACCATTGCGCAGCGCTTGCACAGAGTCACGGCCTTTTCTACTCCTCACATTCACCTTACCAGTGAGCAGGCTGGGCTGCACAAGATGCTGAGAGTGGACACAGCTGGGATGCATGATCCCAACTGACCAAAGAAATATTCCAGACCATATGATGTCATTCTCAGCATATGAAGCTGAGGGAAGAAGAAGGAAGAGAGGGATGTTTGGAGTGACGGTGTCTGTCGTCTCGGATAGATAACCATTATGCATGATGGAGCCCTATGTTCCTGGAGATGGCTGAACACCTGCCTGACAATGGGAAGCAGGGAATGAATTTCTTGTTTTTATTTCAAACTGTCGTTATCTCAATCCAAGAGTTTTCTTACTTTTGCTCTTCCCACTATCTATCTATCTCCCCCATCCCACCTGGTGGGGGTTGAGTGAGTGGCTGTGTGATGCTTAGTTTCTGGCCGGAGTTAAACCACAACACTATTTTTCTCAGAAAATAGCAAGGAACAACAATATCCCCTTTCTTGGAAGTTTTGTGTACTCTACTCCCTCCCTCCAGAGCTCATAACCCCTGGTACAACTTCTGAAGGGCTCACTCAAAAGTCCAAGGACAGTTGACAGTAAAACCCAGAGCAATTCATCAAATGCAGAAGATGCCTGGAGCGGGGAGTGGCAATTAGCTTTCTGGAGGCTCAGCTACAATAGACAAACCTATCTGAGAGCACAAACCTGCAAAAGGTTAGTCCTTATGTCACATCTCTTACTCCCACACCTGTTTTTCCCATGTGAAGGGCAGAACACGTCTCATCCAGTGCTGGCTGCCCAAGTGCTGCACAACTGGTCCGTCCCATTCAAGCAGGCTCATCCAGAAGGCAATGGAGACACAGCAGTCTTTGCAGACAGTGATTTATCCCTCTGTCCCCTGATGCCTGAGTGCACAACAAACTTTATTTCTCCTATGTCTTCCTCTGCCAGGTGCTTTCCTAACCCAGGACAGAGGTATCAGGGAAACCCACTCGGCTCCCAGCACATGGGTATGGAACCTCAGTTTCTGCCTGGAGAAGTAAAACTCTTTTCTGAACAACCCTTTTCTTAGGGTATATTTGTCTGATAAATAATGAATTTTTCTGACACGTCTGTTTGCTTATTGCCATACAGGAACCGTAGCTTTAGTGCTTTGCTTCAGTTATGAGGCTTAACAAGCGTCCTTCCTGCCATTTAAGCTGTTCATACTGCTTCTGTTTATTGCTATTTTATGAAGGTCAGAGGTTGAAAGACACTGATATCACATAATGTCCACACCCAACATCAGCAAAATAGAGCTCTCAAAAGCAAAACAGCTGGATGTGGAGGCCATTGTTGCTTTGTGGACGTACTTGTGAAGTTACCTACAGAGCAGCAAGAGATTTTCCTCCAAGAAGGGTGTGCTGATGCAGGAAGATGTCAACATTGGATAATCAATGTTGTTTTTGTTTGCCTTTTTGTTTTCCGAGGGCATGTTTGGGTTTTTAAACCTCTACTCGCTAGAACAAAATAATTCTGGATCTTGAGGAGGTAACAAGGATAAATAGTCAGGTGTTCTCTGACATTTCTCTTCATCTAGCTTCAGAGAGCAACACCTTGCCTTCAACATTAATTCTCCTGGGAGCATTGAAGGAAGACAATGTCATATGCTGATTACTCAATGAAGAGCAAACTGTTGTACTCTGAATGAACTTTGAGTTGCTTAAGGATTTTTTTCTGTTGTTGGTGATTGGTCCTTCTAGTGCTGTGCTGCAGTTCCAGCCTAAAGCCTGTCCAGCTTGCTTTTCCTCAACTGATCTTCCCGTTATCTCCTTTGGTCTTTTTCAGCTTAGTACTTTTAAACATCGAACATTTCCATGTTGATTGCACTGTATTGCAATGTTCTAGCAGTATTGGTTTTAGCTCAGCAGTAAATCATGGAGCTTCAGGATACGGGAAACCATGGACGTGATTTCTGATAACACACAGTAGCGTTCCTTTCTTGTTGACCTTAATTTTCCTTTCCTTCTAGCAGAGCTATGTGAAAATGTTTCTGATCCAGAGGTCACATTTTGAACTCCTGTTGCTGTCACCACTATAAAGGGGGGCAGAAATCAATTAAGCAAAGTACCGTGGGCACAGCAATCAGCGGCCATATTCTTAATTTTTCCAACACATTTTGCGGACTTGTCCCTCAAGTGCAGAACATTGCATTATGCTCTTGCCAGGTATCCAGAGATGGAAATAATGGTAGAAAGGGGTTCATAGCAAGAAAAAGCCTACATGACAAAGGCAAGTGATACATAGCTGACATGTGAATCCTATTTCCTGGCTGCAGTACATAAAATGACTTTCTGTCACTCAGCCAGGTCCGTATCCATCTTCCCTAGTAACTCCTGTTTCATCATGGACATCAGCACTTCCCTGCCTTCAGGGAAGACAGTATTTGCCCTGGAGTTCAGAGATTTCATATGCTAAGCTGATATAATTACTTCCTCCAAGAATTGGCACACGTGTGAATGTTAATGAGACACAAACTTTGTAAATATGCCCTTAAAAAGAATTCGATTGTAGTCAGCATAAGAGGCATCCCGCATCAATAATTTAGGGGAGATTTTCCATAGACAAAGAGCGTAAGAATGATTTTATGGTCGAGGATCTAGAGAAAGAGTAAGACACAAGTTTAGGCTCCAGGCTCCAGCTTTACTGCAGACCTGTCCAACCTGGACAGTCAGTCACTCTCTTTCACTGTCTGTTGTTCAGAAATGTGCAGAATTAATGTGGATTTTCTTTTCTTTCTTTCTCACACTCCTGCTTTGTCCTGATTTCTCAGATTAAATTCTCGACTTTATAATTCTCTTTTCATGCATTGTAAAGCTTGAACATGATTGGACACTGAGGTGCAGCTATATTACTCATAATTACTTTTGTCATTCTTACGCTTCACTTGACAAGGAAGTCAGTGCTCCAGAACACCCAGTTATACACTGGTTTAATTTGGTTTATTTATAGCTGTTAAGCAAGCCTGGAATAGCAGGAGTCATCGGCAGCATGTAAGATCTTTTCTAAGGATGTCAGCTCACCTTGTCTGCTCCACGAAAAAGATCTTAGCTTCAAGGAGAAACAATGCTTGATTGACTTGACAAACTTCTATGATGAAATGAGTGGCTTGCTAGAAGGGGTGTGTGGAACAGTAGCTGTTGCCTGCCTAGACTTCAGTGAGGGTTTTGACATTGTCTCCTGTAAGTATAGGCTGGGTGAACAGACAGTGAGGTGGATTGAACCTGGCTGAATGGCTGGATACAGAGGGTGGTGATCAGTGGGACAAAATCTAGTTGGAGGCCAGTAACTAGTAGTGTAACCCCAAGGTTAATAGCAGGGCCTATCATGCTTAACATCGTTAATGATCTGGTTGATGGGGCAGAGTGTACCTTTAGCAAGTTTGCAGATGACATCAAACTGAGAGGATACACTAGATGATTGTACTGCCATCCAGAGGGACCTTGACAGGCTGCAGACATAGACCTACAGGAACTTCACGAAATTCAACAAGAAGTGCAAAGTCCTGCACCGGGGGAGGAACAACCCCAGACATGACTATATGCTGGGGGCCAGCCAGCTGGAAAGCAGCTTGGCGGAAAAGGACCTGGGGAGTCCTGGTGGACACTAAGTTGAACATGAACAATGGGCCATGGCAGCAAAAAGGCCAATGGTATCCTGGGCTGCGTTAGGCAGAGCACTGCCAGCAGGTCAAGGGATGGGATCCTTCCCCTCTCCTCAGCACTGGTGAGGCCACACCTGGAGTGTTGGATCCAGCGTTGGCCTCCTCAGTACAAGACATGGAGTTACTGGAGAGAGTACAATGAGGGGCCACAAAAATGATGAAGGGACTGTAGCACCTGACATGTGAAGAAAGGCTGAGAGAGCTGGCACTGTTCAGTCTAGAGAAGAAAAGGCTTAGGGGGATTTTATAGACATATACAAACGCTTGAAGCGAGGCTGCAAAGTGGATGGAGTCAGAGTCTTCCCAGTTGTGCCCAGTGACAGGACCAGAGGCAATGGGCACAAACTGAAACGCAGGAGGTTCCCTCTGAGCATCAGGAAACACTTTTTCACTGTGAGACTGGCACAGGCTGCTCAGAGAGGTTATGATGTCTCCATCACTGAGATACTCAAAAGTCATCTAGGCATGACTTTGGGCAGCTGGCTCTAGGTGGCCCTGCTAGAGGAGGGGGTTGAACTGAGTGACCTCTGGAGGTCTCTTCCAACCTCAACCCTTCTGTGATTCTGTGAAAGACTATGAGACAGAATGAACTCTGGAAATGATTATATCATCTATCAGCAAAGAACCTATAACAACAAAGTCAGATAAATGTAGGCAGAGCTTTCCTTCAAAAGCTAAAAACATGGTCACATGCTAAAAAGGGCCTGTGCGGAAAAGGTAACTTAGTCTTATTCATCAGGCTACAGGTCTGGAAATGGAAGAAACTCTCACACTGTTGCTGCAGTGTTGTTCCCCATAAGACCATGGTCATTCTTCTTCCAAATTCATATCTCCTAGTTCATATACTTTCTAAAACATTTCCTACTAAATTATTTTATAACGGAAGCTAAAGAGATTTTTTGCCATTTTTTGTCTAAATCAATGCATTTCAAACCTATGAAACCAATAATGTCCTGTTGCTGAGGTTCCAGTAATACTATGGGCTATGGGGAGTGGTTTACAGCCAGTCTTCAGAATATCAGTGACATAGCTTTATAGTGAAGTTCAGTTAAAATTTGATGATTAGGGAGCAGGGTGATGAGATGAGTAGTGAGCTTCCCGCTCCAGACAGCTGAGGGATCAGGGCTGTTGTACAGTGCGGAGAGGGCGCATGAAGGTCTGGTTTGGGGTGGCAGAAGGCACTGGAAATTATGGCAATTGCTTTGTGCTTCCAAGCAGGACTTCCAAGGTTTAAAAGGCCACCCAGAGAGATTGTGTCCCCAGTTCTATTATCAAACAAGTTTACCTGGTCGCTGGCAACTTCAGTTCAGTGAGTGCTTCCCTGATATTCTCTCTACCATCTGCCAGGACTTACTGCCCTTTCTTAGTCCTGTGAATTCAACTAGGTAAGAAATGAAATAAATTAGTCACGTAAGGCAGAATATATTCAACAAGTCAGCTTTAGGGTCTAGAAGAGCGAAAGGGGTGGCTGGGCAGACTGGCTCCCACATTGGTGACAATGTTGTAACCACGATTTCTGAGTGATGACAAAGCACTGGAATGTCTCACCACATACCTTCCTTTCAGGTAGAATACTTTTTGACTGTCTTGAACGGTAGAAATATTTTGTGACATATGTAACTAGAAGACTAGACAGAGAGTTGAACATGTGTCAAACTTGAAAGTAGTGTTTTCAGACTTTTCCTCCTACGCTTTGGCATAAAGCAAAGTCTATAGCTTAAGAAAATGAAT
Source organism: Baryphthengus martii (assembly GCA_013396935.1). NCBI lineage: Eukaryota > Metazoa > Chordata > Aves > Coraciiformes > Momotidae > Baryphthengus > Baryphthengus martii. The sequence continues at coordinate 158,453 of VWZK01004480.1, forward strand.
TAAACAACCACTAGAAATTATTTTAGAACAGAACTGGAGCCGAACTTTTTGTATTTACATTTTTAATAACATATCTTGTATTCACTGTTTAAAATTTTTTAGCATAATAACCAATTTTAACTTTCACTTGAGCACAGAGATGGAAGTAGATACTGATTGCACGTCTCCTTTTCAGGGAATGAATCCTCATGGCCTGAAAAGACACTTGTTCTAACCAAAACCATCTGGAAATACTTGCACTTATTTTAACTCGAGTTTTTCCTAGCTATCTAAAAAGATCACACTGTACTTGCTTAAACAAAACATTTAAAAATGCAGTTGTCATCCATTCTATTCCTCCTGTAGCTGAACACTTTGTTGTTTTATAATAAATGGTGACATTAGTTCATATCATGTGATTAAAAAGGATTCATCACACATTAGAGCCCATAATCGCAGCCTATAGTCTCATTTTAACATTTCTCACTGGCATATCCTACTTGACCCTGCTTACTGCAGCACTTCTATTATGCTGTCTAAAAGGACAAGAGGGCTGAACAGAAACAAAAATGCAGGGGTGAACATTGCTTTCACACTCACAGCTATGTGTTCAGTACTGTTATAGCTCTAGATGAATAGAAGAAATCTGGAGTCTGGCCAACACCGCTCGATAGAAATCTCCATCTTCCAAAAAAAATGTCCTGATGCGTTTAAAATAAACTGAACTAAACCAGTGAGCAAGAACCTTCATTTACAGAAATACAGGACACCACTCAAGACAACCTAATTTAATATGGCATCAGCTTCATACTTTATGCACTGTCATTGTTTAGTGGTGTTTATTTTCTTTGTTGGCACACTGGGAATATATGATGAGGATAAATACCAAAAGGTTGAAGGCTACTGATTAGATCTTTCTGTCTAGGTTTGTAATAGGTAATGCAGTGTTGTCATATTGCTGAGGAAAGAAAGCAAGCTATAGCAAAGCAAAACCACACCTTTATGGTTCAACTTCACTACACACACTGTATGCTGATGACATCATGAAGATAGTTTGCCTGTCTCTATTGAGTGACACAAGCAACCAAAGGAGATCTTTCTTGGTTTAGTTTATTTTATCTTCTCTTTAAGAGATGTGCAGATCAAAAAAAAAAAAAAAGTGAAAATAAAAGGTAGCAAGGCGCTGTTTGAAGCTGAGCAAACCAGGTTTTGTTCGAGCTGAGCCACTGGCAGGTTTGTGCCACAGGCTCTTGAGGCTAGTGGAGGGACAGCAAGGGAGCTCCCAGTGTTGGGGTTTTGGGAGACAGGAGAAGGGCAGACAACCCTGCTGTGAGCAAGGGAAGGAGGGCTTTACCTCCAGCCCATGGGGCTCCAGCACTGCACATGCTGGTGCCACAGTCCTTGGGGTGTTTTGCCCCAAGAGCTTCCCGGTGGGAATATGGTGAAGAAGCCCAAGCTCCATTTGTTTCTGTTACTTACACTTAGTTATCATTATTCATCATCACTCATTTAACTCCTACCCAGTCCTAATGTGTGCACCCATCAGTTTTCTTTCTTATTGTCCTCATTTACTCAGTAAAAAAAGCCTCTCTAGCAGCCTGCATCGTCCTTTTCACATTTCCATAGTTTTCACTTGTAGCGTGTCTGATGGGGTCACCTACTGAGGAAACTGAAGGGGCAGACTGAGTGAGAGCACCACATGCCTGGTGTCCACACTGCCTCCTTAGGGGCTCTGCCACCCACCTCTCCATGGAATACCTTCTTAAGGCAGGGCTGGATTGGAGCACTGTGGGCACTGTCTTCCTCGTGCCTCAGGGCTGGGGATTTTGTCTGGATTTCCTTTTCTTCAGCAATTTTAGAATAGGCTTCAAGAGTGGCAGGTCTGAATGAAAGCTGTTGGGCTGGTGCATGGTGCTGTTGGGGTGAGGCAGTAAACATCCCTGTGTCCTCATAGCCCTGCTTCTGGACCCCAAGCACGACCACGAGCTACACCTCTGGCTGAGCCAATTCAGCTCATCTGAACTGAATCTTCTCCAGCTTTGCTGAAATCCAGGTACTCAATGGCTGGTATCCATCCAATGGCAGGTCCCCTTCCTGAGGAAAATAACTCCCAATTGATCTGAATCACGAGACCTCAGTTTCTTAATTTTAAAACCTTACTCCACAGTGCTTAGTGCCCCTCTTTCAACCGCTCACGTTTTTTTCCGGGATGAAGAGACGGTCTGTTCCAGTAGCCACTTCTTTTGCTTGGCAAAATCAAGCTAGACTCAGGCTTTCCTCAAATCTCTTTATAGTCCCCCCAAAACAATGTGTACAAACTCCCCCACACAGCAAAACTACATGAGCCATCCCACAGTCAAAAGTATTTTACATCTCCCCTGGGGGACCTTGCTCAGGTTTTCAAAATTAAGCAGTATCTCCCTTGCTCATTTTGTAGAGTTACCTTGACTGGGACTTTTTTTTTCACATTGTTTAATATGTTTTTCATCATGTATTCTAAAGCACACATTTCAAGGCAGCCTTACAGTGAATTTTTTTTTTCTTCTCCCAGTGTGACTGATGATGCCCTGCCTTTCTATAGAGTCCACAATCCTGTTGCATCGCAGCTCTCCTCCTACCTGGGGTCAGCCCCACAGGCATCAGTCATCTGCCATCCCTATTTGCTTGCACTTAATGCTGCAGTGCTCAAACACGTGAACGGGGGCAGGTGTGGGAATTGATGTGACCATTCCTGCAGCTGTCAGAGGCTTCCTCCCCATGGGAAGGGAACTCTTTCTCATCTCCTGCCCACCAAAACAAGACCCTTTGGCTGACTACCATAGAGATTTTTCATTTCTTCCAGAATCCATCCCCCGCTAGTATCATTTTACCATTGAGCCAGCATTTATTCCGTAAAAATTAATAGTTAAATAGTTAAATGATCATTTCGAGCAGTACCTAAGTACTTACGTGGTGGTAGTTATTGTAGCATCCAACCTCCTCATACTCTGTAGCACCTTAGCAAGGAAGGGAAATTTTGTAAGTTTGTTTTTTCAGGGTATTTTTTTGTTTGCCAGCTCAGGACATTCAAGTTCATATGGGCTATGAAAACAACCAGATGTGATATGGCTATTAACACAGAAATATTCCTCTAACACCGTCCATGATAGCCTCTTGATTTTAACAGGTCAGGATATTACACTTATATCTGTTTCATCTAGAAAAAGAAGTAGTCAAGATAAAAGAAATAGAGACTGTGAGCAATTTGGGTCATTTAAACACATTTGGGATGGGATTCAACACATCTACATCTAGATGGGGGTAAATCTGTGTTTCTTTAGAGTTCATGGTGAGAGGCAGGTGCTTCTGCAGTGTGATTCATCTGATTTACTTTAGATACCTACACTAGGATTTGCACAACAGAGAGCTGTGCCCGAAAAGCTCCCTGTAGTGATACTGTATTTAGAGGGAGCCGAGGAGTTGAGTTGTGATGGAGACCCTAGCATCATGGGAGGGACTTCTCTCCTCAGAGTCCTTAATTACTGTTCTGTTAATGGAGCGGTTACTGATGTGCTGGCGATTTAAAACAGAGTGATACTCAACTTCTTCTACTTCAGGAGTCACCACAGTGCTGTGTCACAAAAAGTGTGTGTTATCCAAGTATCCTCCATCTGAGCCCATTAAAAACGTGGAGCAGGTGAGGCTGAACCTATTGGGTCACTGCCAGTAGACAGCAAAGCACCAGCTTTTAGAGTAACTTCTTCCTTTGAGTCCTTTGGAATCATTTCTCCAGATTTGCTTCTTCAGTTTTCAGTGCTGCAGTCACCAGTGCCATGAGCACTGGGCAGGCACCTACAGTTCTGCCTCCACCTGGAGGCCTCGCTTTCAGCCCAGCCTCCTCCACGTCATTTTTCCCTCGTCAGTGATTTGGGTGGCTCTAGATCACACCATTCCTAGCTGCCACTGCCACAGGTTGCCAAAGGCTCTCATCTTCAGTTTTGAGATAGAGACTCTATCATTACCTGTTCCCATACCCTTTTGCCTGACAGACTCTATTCCTCAGTTGTGCTGGGTGTCTGTGAGGCTCAAGCAGAGACAACTGAAGGCCACAAACACCACACAGCTCCAAGAGTGATCCCAGCATCGATAAAGCCCCTCTTTCCTGATGAAAAGCATTCCCAGCCAAGACGTGCTTTACATAGAACATCGAAGGAAATATGGCTAAGACTTCTGGCCTGCAGACTTTACCTGCTCTGGGCTCCAGGGCTGTGAGTACGGCCAGGTTAGGCCAGCAGTTTCTCTCTGCAAGAGTATAATCGCTTTGCGTATGAGGGAGGACGTGGTGATGCTGTGTATGGGTCATCCCAACTCACCTCTCAACATTTCCCAAAACTGCTGCAAACAAAACCAACGGCGATTACTGTCCAAGCCTGTCCGCAGCGTAGTGCTCCCATACAGACTCCTGCGTGCACATTGCTCCCTGTGTGCACCGCGCTCCCATACGTGTGGTCCTCAGCATGGTGCTCTTGTGTACATGGTGAATAGTCCTCAATGTGGTGCTTCTGTGTGTCTGCAAGTGAAGAGAGCTCAGCCCCTGTGCAGCCGCTTCTGGGGCAGATGTCAGGAAAACTGCAGTAATTTTCACATAAGATGGCAGAGCACTCCTATTAGGCTGCAGTCCTTCTTGTCTCAGACCCAGTTGCCTCTCCCAGGACCCCAGGACTCAGTGCTGTCTCCCAGCACCTCTCCTTCCATGCTGAGGGAGTCAGCTGCCAAATCATCACTGCCCAGGTCAGTTGTCCTTCAGTCCAGGTACCCACACACCCCACGGCTGTGGGTGGCCGTGGGTCTCTGCAGTGCTCTGCTTCAGCGCTTCAGTTCTCTCTGGTCTGTCAAACAGAAAAGAAAATCATGCAGTATAAAATTCCCATTCTCTTGACTATTTTTCAATTGTATATTTTTGTCTTAATTTGAATAAAATTGGCTCTGTCTTCTCCTGCTTTATTGTAACACATCTGTATGCCTGGAAACCAGCAGCACTGAAACAGAAGAAATTAAAGGAAAAAAAAAGAGAGTTGAAGGTAGTTGTTTATTGTTTTCCCTCTCATTCTTAAATAAAACTGATTTTTAAAAAAATATTTTTCTTGTCACCAGTACTGTGCAATGAGTGTATCTCGTTTCACTTTAATACGAAACTCTCCGAGACCGGCACTGTTTGTGTTCCTGAGTTTTCACAGAGTTAACAAAAATGTGGCTACATCAAGCTTTCATTGTACGTGAGTCAATTATGCGCCGCAGGCTTTGTTAGGCACTGACTGCGTGCGCGTCCACGTGACTGTCTCAGACACCTCACACAATGGCATAAAAAGGCTCTCCTCTTGTCAGCAACACCAAAATTGTCAAAAAAAAAAAAAAAAAAAGAAAGAAAAAGATTTCAAACAATTGTCTTCTGTTGCAAGAGCGTGTATTTTAGCAGATAGTTCTGATATATCTTTTAATCCAATTAATGCAATATTCATTTAGGTCCTGACAGCTTCATATATTAAACGCACTGATTTTGATTGCCTAAAATCTTACTTTAAAATAAATTTCTCACCAGTTGCCATGGACTTGTTTTAATTCTAAATTTTTTTGCAATCTGTTCTTGGATCATGCTTTTTTGCCTTGCCGAGGAACGCGCGACGGCTGCACTGTTGTCTGCCTTCCCTCGTACATCAGAAGCTATTGTGCCTGGCACCACCAGGAAGGTTCCTGTTGAACCAGTGTCCTTTACAACACTTGGAAGACTGAACAGCTGAAAATTATGTTGAAAATGAGCAAAAATCACAAAGTAGCATATATATAAAGTACTTGCCTGCTGAGACATATTATTTGTTCTGTGAAGATGACTGTTGAACAACTTCTGACCTGAGACATATGGAAGTCAAATCTCACAGAGACTACAACAATATACTGTTTACTAACAGAGTTAACTCTGTTTACTAACAGAGTTAAAGTTTGCATTTACAGAAAAAAAATCTAACTGATTTAAGCCTCACTGTAGCTGAGAAACATAATCACTATAATATGTCCACTGAGCCATGTCCCAAAGCTCATGGAAACCAACATCACTTCTTTCCTTTACTGCAGTGACTTGTTCACCCCCAGCAGCAGGTGATAGAGCTGCTATGAGATCAGCTTCTTACAAAGGTAAAAAAAGCACATAGCATTTTTCTATTTATGTTGTTGGATGATGGAGAAAAACATAATTATATAAAATACTTAGTACTAAAAGAACATTTTCTGTTACAAAAAAAAAATTATTTGTCTCAGGTGTATTACATGTGCTCAGAGATCACTAATGAACCTTATCCTGGTGAGAGAAATTGCTTAGATACATAGAATAGCCTGAGTGAGCAGGAGTATCTTCAACTAGATAGTCATTCAAAACTCTGTCCAACCTGTCCTTGAATTTCGCCAGGGGGGAGGCATCCATGAACCTGTTGGAGCGGGTCCAGAGGAGGCCCACAAAAATGATCAGAAGGATGGAACACCTCTCCTGTGAAGAAAGGCTGAGAGAGCTGGGGTTGTTCAGCCTGGAAAAGAGAAGCCTCTGGGGAGACCTTATTGCAGCCTTTGTGTACTTAGAGGGCCTGTATGAAAGCTGGGGATAATTGTTTTTTCAGCAGGGCCTGTTGCAACAAGACAAGGGCTAATGGTTTTAAACTAAAAAGAGGGTAGATTTAGTCTAGATATAAGGAAGTTTTGGAAATGTTGAAGATGAGGTTAGACAGGGCTTTGAGCAACCTGTTGCAGTTGAAGATGACCCTGCTCACTGCAAGACCGCAGCACCTCTGGTGTTTCTATTGAAGGGGAGGAGGTGAAGAATTTGGCTGGTCTGGCAAGCAGCAGAACCATCTCCAAAAGCACGCAGAGGGCAAAATAGCAATCACGACCATGTTCAACAAGCTTTGACCTTTGAGGTAGACAAGTCCAAGTTCTCCATCTGAAAGATCTGCTGTGCACTGGCCAGAAAAATGCCATAGAAAAGAGCCATAACTTCCTGACATGACCTTCTGTCACAAATTCCTTACTCTGATCAAAGAAGTTTCCTTCTGAGGGAATCTATCTTGGCAAGACTCTGATAGTAAATGCACATGCATGTCTGCAATTGGGTGAGACAGGCCCTCAAAATGTATCATCTTGTAACATCTGTAGGAAATCAGCTTTCACTCAGATTGCTCATGGGCTGAAAATGATTCATGAGAAGTGCTTATCTCCCTGTACCAAAGAAAGGTTTTTCTCAGGAGTTGAAATACTGTGCTGATGAGTATGTTGGATTTTCTTGAATCAGACTCGATTAATCAGGTACCCTGCTGGGCATCCTGGGATAGGCCATCCCTTTTGACCCTGGCAATTTTAATATTCCCTTTCTTAACCACAGAGAAATAGACTTTATAATCTCAGTATGCAGAGCCAGTAAAGCTGTTTTGAAGGCCTTTGCTACTGCATTAGTTACATTCCTGAAGCAAGAAGCTTGCATCTATTGACTTCTCCGGCAACAGTTCAGCAAAGTGGTTGCCACCAACTACAAATGATGGGCTATAAAGACTCACCTTCAAATTCTTTTCAAAGAAAAAGCAGCCCAAGCCCTTAAAGGATTCCTAGCACTCTCCTTGGTACCTGCATTTCCTCTAAGATACAGTTTGGGAGGTTGAACACAATTTCTGAAGTTGAGAGCCACACAAAGTCACATAATTGTTGTAGCAGAGCCTCAGAGCTGTGTTCAAATGAGCCAGCTTATGTCAAATTCTCTTTCTCTTACATGCACTCCTAGGGTCTGCCAGGAACATTATGGTTAGAGGAGCTGGCAGGCTTCTGTTGGAGATGTAAAGACCAGAAAAGGTCTTCTCAAGGGCACATGGTTACTTACTGCAGGAGATATTCATAAACATTTTGCTTTTATTATTTTGCTATTTTAATATTAGGATACACCTCTAACATGCTCCACAATATGAGTGAGAAATCACTGGATGGACATACCTCCGGCCCTGCTGTCACAAAGCATCAAACCCGTCTTCTGCAACTGTTACACATAGGAGAGCAACACACCTACACTAGAGCTTGCTGTCTTCAGCTCCCAACCTGAATGAACATTTAACACCTGGGGCAACTTGACATGAAGCTGGACTATAGTGTTCAAATGTATCCCTGGGGATTTTGGAAGGTCTTACACCACGCACCCTCTCAGCCCTGTGGGCTCATGTTATTCCCACCATGAGCTCTCCAAGATCTGTGATGAAGCGAGTCTTCTGGTGGTTGCTTCCACCATGGGAACTCTGTGGGCAGCATACAGTGGTCGCTCTGCAGCAGCAGAGTGGAGCTGCCACTGCTTCACTCTTTGCAAGTGGGAACATTTTCCAGCAGGACATGGGAATTACTCCATTAGTGAGATGCAACAAAGGACAGGAACAGCCAAACACAAGAGTGAACACAAGAGCGGGCTGGAGAGGTGTCTCCCAGGACAGGCACGTCCAACACCACCAGCAGCAGAGTGCTGGGCTACCATCCTCCTCCACCAGACCAAATGTAGCCCTCATCGGTGCATCTCTAGTCCATGGTGGCACCAAGAAATTGTGTCCTCCAGGTGACTCTTGTCTCAGAGGATAACAGCAGCATGAGACAACTCCCCCTTGACTCAGGAACCTCCTTCCCTGTGCTGGGAATGGCTGTGCCTTGAAAAGGCAGAGCACAAAACAACTCAAAAACGGTCTTGTTTCTCCATGACCCTTTTGCTCACCTGTTTCTTCCCACACTGCAGGTATCTGTCCCAGGGTGCTGCTGCAGGACTAGAAGGAGCTTGGATACTTGCTTAAAAAACCCCAAACAGGGGAAAGCTTTCACTTTCTTGCATTAAAAATTAAAAGATAAAATCTGTACAGTGTTTCCATGATTGCTCTCCTGATGCAACACCACATTCACCCTAGAAGACTTAGCACTGCTTCCCCGTGAGATCACATCCCAATGGGTTTCTGCAGACTAACAAAACACTATGTGAAGGGGGTATTGCTCTTTTCTTGTTAACTTTGAATTCCTTTGCTTGACAGCTTGTAGTAACATCCCTTGTTATTCATTTCCTCCCTACTGAGCTTAAACAGACCAAATCATTCAGTCTTTCTTCCAGAAAATCCTTTTCAGATCTTTGCTGGTCTCTGATCCTTAGCAAGTTTGGTAATTGCAACTCAAAGGCTGGTCCCTTGTTAAACTGACTGCAGAGCTACCAAGGAACTTTAGAGGATTCTCTTATTCTGGCAAGGTACTGAACTTAACTAACCTAAGCTATTGCCCGTGGTTCTGGGGATCCAGTTGATGTGCTGCTCTGAACCTCCTCCTGTCTTCCTTTGTGGGATTCACCAGTTGAAGATGGAGAAGAAACCACATTATTTCCTAATGAGACACGAATGACAGAGACAGGAATGTCCTCCCTTGGAGTTGAGCACACTTTTCAAAAACATTTAAAACCCACTTTGGACATCACCTCTGGGGCTGAGGTGGGATTTTATGGTAAGAAATACTTTTTGCCTGAAGGTCAGCAGAGATGACTGCTTCACTGTAATGTGATCACCTCTCTGGATGAACATTCATGCATTTATAAATACACAGTACAATCTATATACTTCTTTTAAGCGTACCACTTCAAGTACATTAGCTATAGGTGCTGTTCAAGACACAAAACCCTGTGTATGAACAGGCCTGTACATTGTAAAAGACACCTGAGCTCCTAATCCTCCAACCAACCTGAACTGAATGGACATGCTGGTAGAAAATTAAAATGATTTCCTTTTCAGTTCCTTCAGCTGACATTAATCCCGTTAAAAACTGCTCTTCCTCCTGTTCTCTTTCAAAACCTGCCTTTTTTAAAATTTATTTTAAAAAAATTTCACCTTTAACTCCTATACAGTCACTGATACATCCAGAAGTCAGAGGTGAAAAAAGTGCTTTACTTCTCAAGTTAATGGAAATCAGACCGCAAATCTTTTGATCATCACTGTAGAGTTGTTACATACTAATGTGAATGTTATGTCTGGGGCTAGAGAAAAGACAAATAAGAAAATGTTTTTAAATGTAATGAGGAGGGGAGACATTTGGGAATATTTTTTTTTCCAGAGGTACCGCGGCAGATGATTTTGCAACGATGGCTGGCCACTTCCTTTGCCTTTGTGACACAGCTTTATCCTGAGCTGAAAGGCTTCCTCTTCACTCTCACGTAGGACATAAGAAAAAATAAAATTAAAGATTAGAAATGCAAATACTACACTTATGTTGCCTTGCATAAAGCATGCTAAAAGCAGAAATCATCTTAATGGCTGGAGGAAGCATACTGCTTACGCAGCAAATATACTATGAAAGAAAATAATTATTTCGTATTTTAAACCATTGAGGCACTTTTAGTGGTTTGCCACAAATTAAATGTGAACAGTTTAAATTACACAAATGACAAGAATTTTCCTGTTCATCTCACAGAAATGACACAGAGATTTGTTTTATGAACCAGAATTTCAGTGTAAAAACAACAGAGGGCTTATCAGTATGTAGGCATATTGTACACCACAACTAACTAATGGTTTGAACATTGCTCCCCTGCAACTGTTAACCAAAACCAATTATTTAAATAAACAGAAGAACAAATACAGGAAGACAAAGCTAATAAACCTAACTCTCCTTGTACTGGGGAGAAGACCCATCCTCGAGGAGTTCTTCTGAAGGAAACCAAAACAGTCTGCTTGTGTTTGAGAAGAAAAAGCCACCAAAGCATTTTTATTATTATTTGCTCTTTGAAGTATACAAACTCAAACTCAGCAGTCACAGCTCAAAGAAGGAGCTGGTTTAATGCTAAGTTTTGTTCTTTCCAGACCTCTCAAGTCCAAACTGCCCACTCGCCTGCACAGCACCAGTGGGCCTTGCTTTCCAAAGCTATCACCTCCTGTACAGCTGTAAGCACCAGCATCTGTCCTGTTAAACTCTCACCATTTTGGGTTAAGACAGGTAAAAACAGTACAACGAAGATTTAAGGCTGAGGAACAATTCTGAGAAGCTTTTAGCACTCACATCAAGGAGGAAGATAGTGGCTTTGCTGCTGTCTTGATATTGCCCCATGCCCCAAGACAAGGTGACAGCCAGAAACAACCCTCACCAAGTGTCCTCCTCTGAGAAACACCACCTCACAGCGTAAGCAAAACTCAGGTCATGTTCAAGTCCCCTACTCATACTCACATCCTTGAAGTCTGAAAAATCACTTGAACGAGAAATCAAAGTTGAGCTTGACCTTCTCATTTATTTTCTCCATTTGCTTTTTGTGAACATCTGCAGAAATTGTTCTGCTCAGAAGTGTTTCCAGAACTGCCATCAGCACTGGTTTGCCTGGGTAAAACCATACTCCATGATGGGAGCAACAGTCTGGGCAGCTTTTCCCAGCTACGACAAGTAAGAGGGCTACCCTGTGGCTCCTCACCCGCCAGCTCTCACATCCTCCTGCCAGCAATAGAAGAAATGACCCAAGGTGTTCTTGAAAGATTTTTCCAAGGACTAGCCTATCTTCAGGGATTTTATCGTTTTGTTTCACAGAAGAAAAACCACTACCACCAAAAAATACTTCGGAGGTAGACTGGATTAAACAACTAGTTGAAGTGCTGTGATGTCTCATCAGTACTTGGGACAGTAGTACAGGGATTTAACTGCATCCTTCCCTACTCAAATGATGCATTTGCAAATGTACTGTGGCTGCTGTATCAGTGGTTTTTCTCCATAAAGACAACTAGTTCTCGGGTGAGGAAAAAAAAAATATTTCTCAGATACATATTTATTTGGAAACACCAACATACTGATATCCTGAAAACAAAACTAGCCAGGCTCAGCCCTTTTAAATACATACCTCATTTCCACATCTGCTGACAGGATACAGTGGTCACTGGGTAAAATCCTTTGGCCAGGCCATGTGGAAAGTTGGAACAGGTGACAGAAGCTCGGAAGGGATCATCAGAGAGTACAAACTAAACCTGCACTCCTAAACCCCGTTAGTTGTTTAAAACAGATAAAATAAATCTTTTCTGTTCATTCTCCTTGTGCATTTTGTCACTCTTCTTGCCCACCAATACAAGCTTGTCTACACACTTGTGCTCTCTGCCCCTGAAGCTCTTTACCACGCTCGGTGTCTCTCTCAAATATTTTCTGGTATTTTGCCTGGGAGAACTGGGCTGAGGAGAGGGGAGGCTTTTAAAAAGGTAAGGTTAAGGCACAATTATACCTTATTAAGGGATAAGGAAGAGGTGAAATTACCATTTCAGTTCCTTCTCTGCCAAAGACTTCCCACTCAAACACGAACATCGCTCACGTTGCAGTCACACATTTTCCATCATAGACCAAGAGCAAGAAACGCTAAGGTGATCCGGAACTCCCTGACAGCACAGGAAAGAGCATGAGGGACACTGCCATGCGTGGTGCAGGTCCTGCCCTGCCTGCAGACAGGACAGGGGGAGTGCTGCCCAACAGTGCCCAGAGCGAGCTGGGGCCCTGCCAAGACAGAGTCGCTTGCCAGAGGCTGCCAGCTCCAGCTAGAGTAGCACAACTCGCAGCCACTAATCCCCACATCATCTTTGTGCATCTGCGAGATGCCTGCTGTGCTCTAGGGTGTCCAAGGAGATGGACAATTAGCATTACTAACACCAGGCTCAGTTTTGGAGCATGTGCCCCATGACACACTGGTTTCAAGCATTTGTGCCTCAAATTAAAAAGCTGTCAGAGGAAAGGTTTATTTTCCACTTGAGAAATTGGAAATTCCCACACTTAACCAACCTGCTGGGGACAGCGCATCCTGTGCTGCAGCCACAGTCACACCCCTCAGGAGACAAACACAATCCTTAAGGCTTCACTCTTAACCCTAAACAAAAGGTAACTCAAAATTCAGTACTTCCTAAATGATACTAAGCATTTGCAATTATAACCCAGAGACTCTTGTTTCCTATGTGATGATTGAACACCCTCCTATTCTGATAAAACTTCTTGGCCTTAAAGGCTCAGAATTCAGTTTCACTGAGAGTTCTCGGTGCAAGAGTAATGGAAAAGCTCCCACTTCACTTACTCTGCATCGTACTCAGTCCTACACGGAACATGTATCACATAACACATGAGTGTAACAGACCGATCAGTGAATGTTTACAAAAAAGGAAATTAATATATTTAACTGCCATTCCTAACAGTAACAGACAAGAGAGGAAAAGTGTAACAGAAAAAACCCTTCTATATAATAAAAACGGTCAGTGAAAATGGAAATGGGATGAGTGCCCATCACCACCTTGTGCTTTTTCTTTTCCATCCCACACACTTCCTCCTTTTGGGACTGCAAGGCTTATGAGCCATTTCTCTCTGTTTTCCCCACCTATTCACACAGCTTCTCACAGGACAGTCATAGATACTAAGAAAACAAATTTTGCTTCATTATAGTCACATTGTGAGCACTTTAAAGATAATTCATATTGTACACATCAAAATTACTCCACAGCCACAACTTTTTGTTCAATAAATATTGTCAAAATTTATGCTTAAGTAATTACAAAAAGTCGCATTTTCCTCAGTGACTGCACATACTTATAGAAAAAAAATACGACTAACAAAGCAAATTTCTTTTCTGAAAACTGCATGAATTTTTCACTAGTTCTCATACTGAACTGTATTTTTTATGTAATTTGCCTACTTCTGCTGTATTGATTTCCTTAGTATCTTAAGACTACTACTTCACCTATGAATTGTTCAAAACTAGATTTCAAAGTGAGGAGATGCAGAGCACACACTGGCATGACTTAGGAAGTTAGGAAAATCCTGCCTGGAGTGCAGTGCATTTCCAGCAGCACCTGCAGCGCTCCATGCAGACAGAGCAGTGTAGTCCCTATGCTGCATTTCTCAGGTGAGCTCTGCCAGAGCTCACAGGGATGGCCACAAGAGCCAGGTTGCCACTTTACACTCTCTTAAGGTGGAAAGCAAGGGCAGGCTCCTGATATGCATTATTAACTTGGAAGCTCTGTGTAGAACATAGCATCAGACACTTTCCTCTCAAACTGCAGGGAAGTCCTTGACACCAACCTGATTCTACTCCAGCTGCTGACAGTTCTTACAAAGAAAAAGAAAACTTATTTGCCCTGAGATCCTAATTAAGATAAAACTGCGTGTCTTTATTTTCTCAGAACTAAGGCCTTTTACTGCATTTTGCATCATCATTCAAATTTAGAAGTAAAATACAAACACCGAACCATGATGTGTTCTTGATCACAGTATCTCAACCATTTACAAGGTTCATGCTAAACACACTTGAAAAACATTACTGCCGATGATGGAATAGCTCCATCTTCTGGAATAAAAGTTACTTTCTTGACAATCATCTTTGTATTTCCAAACCTAACTTGAATATTTTTATTTATAGGTGAATCTTGGGTAGAAAATGGCACAAATTTAAGTTAATAATGTGATTTATACTAAACTTTAGAAAGCATTGATTATTTTCTAATGCCATTGAAAATGCATGTCCATTGTTCAACATGTGTTATCAAAAACTAACAGTATTTAGAGAAATGGCTGCAATCTGATTTTGAGAAGAAGATTTTAACTTCTGTTTAAGACAAAACACTCAACACACATACTTTAGTCCTGAATTAGGATACTTGAGGCTTCATGTTAAAAGTCTGTAATTGACAGAAGTGTGTTTGTGATTAAACACAAACTGTGACCCAAGTCCCTTCTCTATAGGCTAACCTGTACAGAAGTGATCCTTATTGCTATTTATCAAAACACTTATATGTTTAAAGGAAGTATTTTAAGTTACACACATGATGCATTTTAGGCTGGTAACTAGTGATGATGATCCCATATGTAAAATTTAACTTAAGGTCAATTCAGGCATTCAGCTGGAGAGACTAGAACAAAACCATGATTACAATTTCCAGTTTCATCACTTTTATGTATCATGGGCATGTTCTATGGCCACTGTTTGAAAAAAAAAAAAAAATCATTAATGAATCAGGTTCTTGCGTCTTCACTCACAAATGGAAAAGAGTACTGAAGCTGTTAGTGATCTACTCACTGGTGCTGTGTTTCTTCACTTCACAGAAAGGGCAGAGCCACCATCTGAACAATGACAATTTAAACATGAACATCTCCATCTAGCTTTGAAACATTGGTATATCATAGTCACGGACACACAACAATAGCAGAAATTTAAATAAACTTGCTTAACAAAGCAAAGCAACTGAAGTTTTATTTCTCTGTATAGAAAGATGCATCCCTATGTGCATTCTTTTAAGCTAAGGAAAATGAAAAAAGCCATGCAGCCCTTGCAAGAAATAAATCCTCAGGTGGTAATATATATACATAGAAAGCTTTCTCTTCAGTAGATCATTCCTCTCAACAGATG
Organism: Baryphthengus martii; assembly: GCA_013396935.1. Classification (NCBI taxonomy): domain Eukaryota; kingdom Metazoa; phylum Chordata; class Aves; order Coraciiformes; family Momotidae; genus Baryphthengus; species Baryphthengus martii. The sequence goes on from VWZK01004480.1 coordinate 173,850, forward strand.
CTTAATGTCATTTAGGAGAGTCGAACTTATGACTACTTTATAGTAGAACATTCTACTACATTTTTTTTCAGTACAATAGCAGAACCACTGCAGGAACCAGCACATTGCTCGCATCAGTTAAGAGCAAGTAATAAAACTTAAGCAGCTAAATCTGTATCTGGAAATCAGACTCCTTATGCAAAGCAAGCACATCGAAAGGATATAGCACAAATGAATGCACTTTTCTTCAAAAAAGTTATCTTTCAACTTTCTGCAAATTCACATCTCATATGGCTTTTGAATGGAGGCATTAGTTAAAATAATTTTCCCACCTATAGTCAAGTATTGACTGTATTTAAATATAGCAATGCAAGGACAAACAGAAGTCAAAAATCCAGCACACTGTATTACTTTTGTAATACAGTATAAAATCCCTTTTTCTAAGGCTACGAAGGACAGATTTACAGTAATATGAGGTACCAGCATTTATGGCTGGGAAAGTACAAGATGGAAAAGAATTATACAGCATTGTCATCAGACATGACATTTCTTTTTTTCCCCTTTTTTTTTACGGGTTTTTTACTTTCTTTTTTACAAAATACATGTCTTGATGACCACATGCTTTAAGCTTATATTCATTTATTTTTTTTATATATATATATATATATTATTGGCAGGGGCAATTGAGAGAGAGTCACAAATAAGGAAAGGACACTAAGGTTTTAATAAGGGCAACAAAAAAGTGTTTTCACCAGAATAGATTCACATTACAGTACACCAATATTGACAGCATTCTCTTTTCTCTATTTTTGGTACATAAGATGGCATCTCTCTACATCACCTTATAAGGCTTCAGTAACTAAAAAGTAAAAAACCTATTAGTTTACAATTTATTTAAAAATTCTGAAAGACACAGCAAGTTCTAAACTTTAGTAGTGCTACCCATACACAACCATCCGGCTTAAGAACCCATTAGAAGAGCCTCCTTTCAAGGGAGCTTCCAATAGCAAAGTTGTGCAATATGAATGTCTCTTACTATAAGGGGGGGCGGGGAAAAAAAATTACACATGGCACATTCTCATTCATATTTTGCAATGTAAAAAGTTACAAACATATCTAACCAAATAAATAATAATTAAAAAAAAATCTGAAATGTGTTTGTTATGCATTCTAGAACCACTACGCAGAATAATGGAAACTTTCACTCACAGACTATTTACATGGTAATACCCAGGTGAGGGTACACACTGCTACAAAACTCATAAAACAAAGGGTAAACTTGAAATGTTTTCCATAGTTAAGGTCTAGCAGCATGACTATACCTAATGCTGTTTTTGTTTTCTTGACAGTTTTTGGAAGTGTTTTTTTTTTTAATCTATGTCTTCATCCAGTTCATAATTGTCTTTATCATAAATGTCTTTTACTAAAAGAACCCGTACGAGCATATTTTCCAAAGTGTTGCGGTCCAGTGAAGTGGCAGTGTACCAGATTGGACTCTCTGTGGAGACAGAGCACTCTGGCTGCAGATAAAACATGTCCGTCCTCTGATTCAGATTCTGTGGGCTACAAGGGAGAAAACATGAAGGGTTTAGAAAAGCGGTCTCATAGGACAAGACAGTATATCAGCAGTTTCAACATCCTGCACAAATTAAACTAACTGTACCTAGGCAAGTTAAAAAAAAAACAAAAAACAAACACACACCAAAAAAAAGATTTCTGTGGAGAAATGTGGTCTTGTTCACAGAAAGAGCCATGCTGGGTTGAGCCCAAGCCCAGCAAGACCCACATCCTCAGAGGTACCAGAAGCAGATGTTTGGGACATAGTAAGCATACAGAGAGACTGCAGACTCTTCCAGATCTCCAAAATTTGTAGATCCATGACTTGCTAAACCAGAAAGTACTTTTTATTTAGAAGACCCTGATTGACAGATTTGCAAAGAGGCCCAACACTGACAGAAGTAACTGCTTGCACAGCTGCCTGATGCAGCTATCTCCAAACGTACAGCCTCGTGTTCCCTTGAAAATCAAGGATGGTAGTTCTGAGAAAGGCACAGAAATACAACAAACTGCTAAAATCCCTCTTCCTCCTATTTTATTTAAAGAGTTGGTCATTATAAGTCTTAAAATCCCTTAACTCCTGACCTACTGTACTTTGGAGTTTGTGGCCAGGTGGCACGGAAGGCCAATGGCATCCTGGCTTGTATCAGGAACAGTGCGGCCAGCAGGAGTAGGGATGTAATCCTCCCCCTGTACTCGGCACTGGTGAAACCTCACCTCGAGTACTGTGTGCAGTTCTGGGCCCCTCACTTCAAGAAAGATATTGAGGTGCTGGAACAGGTCCAGAGGAGAGCAACAAGGCTGGTGAAGGGACTGGAGGGAAAGTTTTATGAGGAGAGGCTGAGGCAGCTGGGGTTGTTTAGCCTGGAGAAGAGGAGACTCAGGGGGGACACCTTATCACTCTCTACAACTACTTGAAATGAAGTTACAGTCAGGTGGGGGTCGGGCTCTTCTCCCAGGCAATTAGTGACAGGACGAGAGGGCACAGCCTGAAGCTGTGCCAGGGGAGGTTTAGGTTGGATATTAGGAAGCACTTCCTCACAGAAAGGGTGATTAAACACTGGAATGGACTGCCCAGGGAAGTAGTGGAGTTGCCATCCCTGGAGGGGTCTAAGAAAAGATTGGACATGGCACTTAGTGACATGGTCTAGTTGATGTGGTGTTAGGTCACAGGCTGGACTTGATGATCTCAGAGGTCTATTCCAGCCTCGATAATCTGTGATTCTGTGAGTCTGATCCAGCTCAGACACATTCTCTAAGCCAATAGAGAAGACCCCTTTAAGAAAAGGGCCCTTTAGGGAATTGTAGCATTCTGTTCATTTAGACAAGTCTCAGAAAATAATTTCAAATTCTGCATGTGCAAGTGCTCACTCATGCTCTCTCCATAATACCTCATGTTTCACTGGTAAAATAAGAATTTTTAACAGCTCATATTCCCAAGCTGGTAAATAAGATTTCAGGTGTTGCTCTTCACCTGCTGGGGTGAATGCTAGCTTGTTCTGCTCTTACATAAATCAGATTAAAGATCAGATAACACGGAAAATATGACTGTTTACAATATTCTAATAATTTAAATATTTTAACGTCCTTCTTACTTTTTTGGAAAGTCAGTGTTTTTACAGGAACAAGCAATGACACAGTGTTCATAGTTGTGAATGAGAGGATCCTGAAATTGCAGCTGCAACTGTCCACTGATCGCTGAATATATTTCAAACTGTTGCCGTAACCTTAAATTGTACGGTAGTTTTACAATATTACCTTAAATTACAACGCTACTTTAAATTTTACAATAGCTTTTAAAGTGTTAACTACTTTTTAAAAATTATTTCATCAAAGATGTGAGGTATATGTTATTAGAAGCGGAACCAGGAGAAGCAGTCTGCTGCTCTACTTAGCAATGGTGACCAGTATCTCTAAGACAGTTGGACTTGAAACCACAGCATAAACAAGCCTCCAAATTAATTGTATTCTATATCCCAAAGTCAAGACGCTTCTAAAGAAAAAGAAATTATTTATTCTCTCCCCAGTACTGGCTGTGTGACTCAGTTCAAAAATTCAGTTTCAACTTTTTAACAATATACTGTCTCCAAACCACAACAGTAGAGTGTGAAGATAAAACCTCCCCCACAACAGCCAGAATTAACTGAGTTTATGACAAACAGGTGCTTGCATTAATAGGCTACAAGTTACTATTTACTTGTTTCTCTCTCTATCAATCACATTTGTGTATACTTGCACTTCTGCCTAGATTGTTTGTAAGCTTTCTCCATCTTTAAGAGTAAGATGCTGTTTGCTCGGATCGCTGTTCCAACTAAAGAAAAGAATTTCCCACAAAATCCTGTTTTTTAATATTTCCAAAACACTTAGCTGCTAAATTATTCTTTTTAAGAGTTGCCTAAACTTTTGGTTTTAGTGTATTAATTTCTGTGCAGATTGGAAGGAAACCAGCTATTTCTCAATGCTGGGTTACTGTCAGTAGTAATTTTTTCTACTACAAAGTCTTTTAAACACGCTTTCTAACGAGGTATCTCAGAAGCATCTACGTTTCAGATTCCTGATGACTTAACATGAAGCGAAACCATTGTCTCAATCCAATTCTTACTGAAGAGACAAGGACCTCAAAACCAAAATCCTCAGTAGCAAAACCTACCACATCCATTACTGGTAATTGTCTGCAGAGGTATATGGTGTTTCCAGGTAATAAAACTGAATCATACTGTCTGTCATTCCCAGATGGAGTCTGTGGCAGTTAACATTGAAGTACTCTGTTGCTCCCACACATTCTGCATGTCTTGTTCAGATACAGAACTGGAGATTTCAATGTTTTCATTTAGGTATTTTTCACCAAGATTTCAATCTATTCCCTTTGCTTGAGCACAATTCATGTTGCATTAAAACATTTCCCTTTTGTTCCTGGTCTACTTTAGACCACTTCTGTATTATCCTGTATCATACATACCTTTTAGATAGATAGCACTCAAACATTTTCACAGGACATCTAGCTGGATCAGACGTGTTTTCAATTTGTTCAAATACTGGTTCATCATCTTCATGTTTCCTTTTTCCAGGAGTAATTTTATCTTTAAGAAGAAAATCAACAACATCTAAGCTGTGACTTAAGTTATTTTACATTTTTCAGTAAACTTCCCAGAGTGGGGAAGTGCAATGTGGTCGCCACAACTATGCGTATGTGCAACCCACAGCTACAATAGTCACAGTATTCAGCGTGGAGACCAGAGGGCTCAAAGGGATCATTTAACACAGAGACCTTGTAGTCTCCGTGGACCACATGCTCCAATTAATGACCTGGGAGCCGTGAGCTGCTCAGCTTTATGAGAAGGCAGACCTCTGGCTCCTGGCAAGGTGCCCAGATGTCCCTCAGAGGAGTGCAACGAATGCTCCTGCAATACTTATTTTGGAACTGCCATAGTACCTTCACTATCAGCTCTGCACAGGGAAGACACTTGATATCGAAGACAAGCTTTGCTTTCCATTGTTAGGGGATTTTTTTTCCACTGTCTAAAAACAGTGCCAAAAGAAAGTCTTAAGTGCTGCTCCACCGTTTTCAGGCCAAAATATTTAGTGTTGAAGTAGAACAAAGTATTCAGAAGAGCAACCGGTGAATGTGATCCTAGCTGTTTAATTCTCCAAAGGTAATCTTCTTCAACTCGAGAGAATATTGATCCTTCAAAAAACCAGAATATTAGAGAAAATATAATGGATTAGCCCATAGACTGTCCGGGTGCAAAAGAATCAAATTTCTGTTTCCTATAAAATTTAACAAAATGCTCATGACAAGCCAATAGTAAGCATACTCAACTATATATTCACACCCCAAAAAACACCTCTTAGAAGACACAGACAATTACTATTTCAGAAACAATCTGTCCGTGGGAAATACCAGTACAGGCAATTTCACACAGAAGACATTTCTATGTAATTACAACAGCATTGCTTACATGCAGCTCCCTCCTGTTATTACATAAAAACAAATGTCCAAGGGGCTAATCTCAATCCCTTTGTAAAAAGCCTATTTTTGAGTTAATTTTATTCCGCTCAGGCAAGGCCTCCAAAGAAGCTGTACCTTCTTCCTCCTTATCACTAACGAACATCTCACTTGGAAAGCACTCCTGCACCATATCAGGATATAGGGAGTGTCCCATACAGAGGCTCTCCAGAGCTATATAGAGAAAAGCCAAAATCAAGAAGAGAGAGGAAAAGGGCTAGTAAGGACAAGCCCTTGTTCAAGAGAGGATTGTGAGAAAGATGGAAGAACAGTGAATTCTGCAGTTCAGTGCCAACATTGATCTGCTGGGGAAAATTCCTGTTTTCTGCATGAACTGATGATCCTCCTGAGCAGAAAGCCCATAGCAGATACTCCTCCCAGTTCATCTGAGAAAAAACTAAAACACAGAGCTCTTTAGCCCTACTCACACATAGCTCAGTCCCTGCATGCCTGCTTCCCATCTGGGAAAAAAATGGGCAAAAAAAAAAAGTCAGTTCAGGTACAAAGCATAGGTTAAAGAGCAGCTGCTTATTCTAACTTTCTCTCCTAAAAATGGATAGTCAATTTAAGATTAACAGGCAGTGGCAAAACAAACTTTAGTAGCATGAATTACCAAGAAACAAGACAATAAGAACAGGTACAGATTTAATTGAACTCTTAGATGATATTTTCATAGTTTTCAATCAATTATTATCACTATGCATAAAACGTTTGTTAAGAATAAAACATGGTTAAGAATACAGAACTATTAAGAGATGAAAAACATACATGACCAAAAAGAAAATTACCATCTGGAAGTATGCTTGGTTGCCAGCTTCTAAGGATTTTATTCAGTTCCTGTTCAAATGTCTGGTAGGTTGGATCAATAAATATGTTGTCTTTTCGATTACTTCCATATAAATACTACAGAAAAAAACGAGACAAAATATTTACAATTCCAGATTAGAACAAATCCTGTGCTACAGTGTTCTTTTTCAATACAATGCTTGCACTTTTATAAAAAACCAGTAAGTTCTATTCTTCTGCCTTTGCTATAAGACCATAAACACACAAACACACACTACTTGCTGCTGTTGAAGAATCTGTCGATGATGTTATGAGTGATAAGACTTCTACAGGCAGTTAGGTTTGGTGAGACACTGGAACAGGTTGCCCAGAGAAGCTATGGACAGCTCATCCCAGGAAATATTTAAGACCAGGTTGGATGAGGCTCTGAACAACGTGGTCTAGTAGGAGATGTCCCTGCCCATGGCAGGGGTGAAATCAAATGATCTTTAAGGTCCCTTCCAACCCAAGTCATTCTATGATGATTCTGTGATGATCTAAAAATAAAGCAATGACGCTTTTCAAATATTGAGCAGTTAAAAGTTACCTTCGATATAATGTATGTTGTTAATTTCTAACTAGTTATGAATCATAGATTAAATATAATTCTAACATTTTTCTCCAAAATTTCCTGTGTGCAACACAGTATTACTGACTGGGGAGTAATTTAACAGCCAACGAACCAGCCAAGTTAGCTTTTCCTCTACCTAGGTCTTCAAAGGAAGAAAAACATTTAGCAAGAATTTGCCATTTTAAATGTGACCTCGGGACACTGACAAAAGCATCTTCAACACAGAAATGAGTGTGAAAAAAAGAAACCAACAACCTGTATATTTCTGGTCATGACATGCAGCAGTTCAAGAAAAATTACAGGATGGCATAAGACATCTGCCTGTTCTGCAATCTAATTATTTTAACCCTCTTGACCTTCCAGGCAGAAAGTCTTCTGAACCTTTACCAAGAATTAACGGCTGAGAGTTATACTAGTATTTGACATTATCCTCCCTGAAGATATTTCTAAGAAATTGAAGATTGGCTTCTTAAATTTTCCACTTCAGTGTTACCTTTGTGTGAACAAACCTCTTCTTAGTGAATACAATAAAAGTGACAGACACAAAAAATGTACTCACTTCTGGAAATGGCATCTAGTTCTGTACATGTACTTGAAATAACATTAAACATAGCCCTCATTTATACTAGGTGGTGCAGCAGATCTTGACTTCCTTATCTCTGTACTTAGTTTTATAATAAGGAAAAATAAACAAATAGATTTCCTTGAAATTTCCAACGCATCATCTTCATTCAGGTAACTATTTTATACGACACATTTAACTAACTCTTCAAAGCAAAATATTCTAGACAGAGTCCAGCAGAGGGCTCTGAAGATGATTAAGAGACTGGAACATCTCTCTTCTGAGGAAAGGCTGAGAAACCTGGGGCTATTTAGTCTGGAGAAGACTAAGAGGGGATCTTATTAATGTTTACAAATATCTGAAGGGTGGGTGTTGAGTAGAAGGAGCCAGTCTCTTTTCAGTGTTGCCCTGAGATAGGACAAGGAACAACAGGCACAAATTGGAACACAGGAAGTTCCACCTCAACATGAGGAACAACTTCTTTCCTGTGAGGGTGATGGAGCCTGAAACAGGCTGCCCAGAGAGGTTGTGGAATCTCCTTCTCTAGAGACTTTCAAAACCCACCTGGATATGCACCTGTGTGGCCTGCCCTAGGTGATCCTGCTCTGGCAGGAGAGCTGGACTCAATCTCCAAAGATCCCTTCTAACCCCTACCATTCTATGAGCCTATGATTCTCCAAAATGTATTTGTTTCTACATGTAAAATCGGTTTTGATTTTATGAAGCAATTATAAATCAGACAATACAGTTTACTATAAGCTTCATGGGGTTTGGCCCTCTCTTCCCTGTCACATTTTTCCTCCATGGATTTTCTTTTTTCTCTGTTTTGCACTTAACACCCACACTGAACGCTGGCAGTAAAATTGATATAAGACTGAAAACTGGTTCAAAACCAAGTCCCACACAAGTCTGTGAGAATTCGACTAAAAAAATTTGTTTCCTTGTTCAGAATAAGTGTTTGGCTAAACCCTAACATCCTCCTTAGAAATCTGTGAAGCACCCTAGACCACTGCAGAGTCTGCAGAAGAATGATGTCAAGTTGCAGTCTCCCCTGCTACACAATAGCCAACATGCATTCATAAATCTTCATTTCCACGCCCTAACACTGTGCTCTGCTACTCTACAACTCCACTGGGCTCAACATTAACATAAGGAGTTTCAACCTGAGATGAGCTCTACTGAAACCGCAGTGAACAGGAAGGAACTGGACACGTCTCTGAGTCCAACAGTGGACAACAGGCAGAATCACTCCCCACAGAATCTTCACACAAACATTTGCCAAGTTCCACCAGCCTGAATTTTGCTAAATCAATCCCACTATTACATGTGCAAAAATCAATCAAAAAAAAAAACAACAACCCACCAATCAAAAAAAACCCAACAAAACCCCAAGCTCTACTGGGACAAAGGCTAAAATGCAGCAGGGGAGTGAGGCAGGCTAACACCTTCTACTCGTTCCACTAGATGCTTGCTTGACCATGCAACAACCCTTACTTTTAAGTGTGATATTTTCCAGTATCAGTACTTCAGAGTTATCAAAACCATTATTGAACCATTTCTGGTTGGAAGCAGAACAATTTCAGCTGCAAATGAACCTGAACTGAGAAAATATACCATTTGACGCAGGGAATAGTTTCCTGGAATAGATTTTCCAAGTGCTTCCTTTAAGAAAAACAGTTATTTTACAAAGTCAAAATAACAACTTAAAGCTTGAAGACTCCTGAACACTTCTCCTGTGCTCAAACCATATCACATCCAGGAGGAAAAGCTCCAACTTGAGTCTGTGCTTAGCCACAGTGAGTGCAGTAATTCTAGTGGAGGGGGAAAGTGCATTTTTTTTTCTAACTTATTGCTGTCATATTCTCCTCCTTTGAAGAGAAACTTACCCTGAGCAAAATATTGATGATCTTTGGCACAACTTTATTCTTACACAGCATAATTCAATCTCCTCTGAGCCCCTTCTGAGTTAAACAGAGCCATACCTTTTAAGCAGCAGAGATAACTTTCTCTTTCAAGAATACCCATGTCAGGGTTGTCAGATGGAAAGGACTACTAAGAAAATACTAGAGGGCAACGGAGCTTTGTTGCACACTGCGACAGCTACACGCAGTTATTGTACCAATACCTTGTTTAAACCTGTTTCTTCAGAGGGGCAACACATACCCATATAGATACAACTTGCCTTTAGCACACCAATATTGGCTGCAGCCCTTGACAGCTCACATTTCTGTCCTTCACTCATCTGCCTCTGTGAAATGCAAACTCCTCAGAACAGGGCACATCTTCCTACCAGTCTGAACAGCAGCGGCAATGAAATGGGGCTGTTAACATCACCTGACTTAAACACTGGACACTAAGTATAAGCAACAATTACAGTAAAATGACCCCAAGCTGTTCCTCTAATGTTCCAGTATTATGTACGTGTATTAGGACTTGTGATAATCGTGTTGCACCACACAGACTTTGGTTCTGATGAGCTAAAAAAATAAAGTTTTAGACATAGCTAGCTTTCACAGCAAACAAAACAGACAATGCCAAAGGCAGGCACAAAGAGAAAGTGGAAAAAAAAAAATTAAAAAAATTAGCAGAGTTCCATTTTATAAAGACCTATCTCACTCTGTGTATCATTAGTTTCATATGAGTATTTTCAATTCAACAGAAACAGACAGTATACCATGCAAGTGTAGAAGCAGAAAGCTAGATGAATTGGAAACGTGCCTCGTAGCAGTATCAACTAAAATGTCACACAATGAATGCTCGATACTCATATTTCAGCCACAGTAAAGATACCAAACCAACCAAGTAAAGTTATCAACTAACTCCTTGATTTTAGATACTCAGAATACAGAAAGAATAGCAAAGCTACTATTTATTTTTAGAATATTTTGATTAAAACATTTCATCCAAGTCTTCTCCCTTAAGTATGAAATAGTTTAAGCCTGATTGCAAAGCCTGTCAACAGCTTGCTTTCCTCAACGTACTAATTTTTTTATTGCCTTTAACTTGAATGAAGTTTTCTGTGTTCTCAGCTCTGAACTTTGCTTATTTAATTTTTGCTACATAAGACATAGATAAAGATATCCTCTGCTTAAAGGATAAGCTGTGGAATAGCTTTTCTAATTATCTAGTGATATGTTATTGCCTTCACAAACAATACACCTAACCTTTCTCCCTTTATCTTTGAAATACAATATAAATACAATTCAGGGCCAGAAAGTAAGACAGTCAATACAGTAGAATTTCCTGCACTCTGCAAAAAAAGCCACATTGTCCACAGTCTGCAATATTCAGTAAATTAAACTCTCCAAAAAAATGACGCTTCAAATAGCTTGTTTTTTCCACAATATGGTAACTGAATTAGCAAAACATTTACAGATCATGCCTTAATTTCATTCTGGTTTTATGTTAACCCATCTTTAGCAGACAAAATGAAGCACAGCATCTGGAAAAGCAATGTTATTTTAGACTGCAAATTCCTTGCTTTAACCCAGCAAGAATCTTTAAATTATTACAATGTACCAGTTTGCATTTGAGTTTTCAGGATAGGTCTGCAAACTCATTTTCTATACAGACAGCTTTCTACAATGTGATTTACAGAGCAGCCTCTCTGTGTTCCAGGTCACAGCCATTATATTAAGAATAGCTCTTAGCCAATAAATCCACATTATCTCCATTCTTTCACTGAAATGGGTTACAGTGAAATCAGCAGCTCTGCTTCGCATCTCTACAGCCTCTACTAACCTCCTGAATCCCAAGACACAGGTAATAGATGCTGTCAGGTGCATAGTTCTCTCCATTTGGCCTTCGAATTTCATGGACAAAATGTGTCAAGCCATAGTTTAACTCAGCTGAAGTATGTGATAAGAGATCTTCCTTTAATTTCACAGACTTTGCTGTAAAATAGAGAAAAAATGCTACATTATGTAACAGAATTATTACATGGTGAAGGCGGGGTAATTTTGGACCAGCAAGCGGGAAAATGGCTTAATGTCCTCTCCACTAACCAATGAATGAATCTAAATGTTCTAAGCAGTTCAAACATCAGGTCAATATTAAAACATGAACAAAGCCACCAGAGTAAAGTCTAGTTAACCAAATGCAGTATCTATCACCCAGTGACAAATACACTGTCAGGCAAAGACTGGCTCAGGATGCTGAAGACAGTGCTCTAGAGGGAGACCTTCAGGGGAAGCAGTAGTTTCCAAAGGTTCAACAGCATAATGCAAGGGTGCTAAGATGCGTGTGGGAGCTGAAGAACAGCAGAAGTAGCAGCCATCCCCCTTTTCCCCTCACAGTATAAATGTGCACAGAAGTATGTGGCCGAAAGAGCTGCAAGGCTCCATGAGAGCAAAGGCCACCTCATGTCAGAGCTCCACAGCCAAGTAATGCCAGTCACAAATAAAGACCTCTTTCCAGGACAAGGAGTAGGATGTCCCTCCCTTGCAATTTAGAAGTCCAGAAAAAGTGTGAACTCCAAGGTGAGGTAGAAATTGAGGAAAAACAGGATGCAAACAAAAAGATCAATATGGTCACAGAAAGTCAGAAGAGCCAGGAAGATGCTGTCCTGGCTTGCACGAGAAGTGTGAGACCCGGCATTTTGAACCAAGTAGAGAAAACTAGGAAAAAAAGAGTCTGGCAACTCTGTGGTAAAATAATCCCAGTCTCTGTGGGAGCATTAGGGACGTATGAAAACTTCTATTAAAAATTCCAGCCGAAAATCACGGAAGTACAGCAATTCTCCCTACCAATTAAGAATCTAGACATCAGATCTTTGGAAATACTTACTTGACTTCAGTTCCTCTAATTCTGGAAGCTCTTCATTTAAGTACCGAGACTTCACCCAGTGCTTCCACGCATTTACACCATATGTGTATTTGAATGGAAAACTACACTCTGAGTTTTCAGAGCTGTCATCGTGAGACTGGTATTCTGACACCGCTTTCCTCTTCACCCCCTGCGATTGATACACAGTAGTTAACACCATCAACAGATGCTAACAGCAGTAACACAGAAGCTGGGCAAAATAAGCAAGCTGCAGAAAAAGTTACAAACTGAATGTTCAGTGTGAAGAAAATAGAGCCTTCATCCACTAGGTAGCTACTGTGTTGAACATCCTTTCAAGGACATTATTCACCTAAGCTGACAGACGTTTCTAATTTGCCTTTCAAACTGGTTTCTACCACAGAGAGAATAATTTCTGACAATGAAGTTGTTGTATTGGTCATTTTGTACTAAGCAACAAGCACATGATGCACCAAATGATTCAGTATGTTTTTGGGATTTCCTTGTGTTAATGCACAGGAAGTTAAAGATGCTACAGATCTATGTCAGAAGGTCAACTTTTAGACCCAAGTGAACCTATAAGTGGAAAAACCAGCGTTGGTTCCACATTAAAGTATGTCCAGCAGATAACACCAACAGTTTAGACTCCAAATTTAAAACTAGAAAGACACATTTATTCTTCAAAAGTTTTATTAGAAGTTGGCTGTCGTTTTTAAAATTGTGGTATCTACTGCTGTTCTTAAAACAAAACCATTTCATCTCTGTGCCAGGAACCAGAAACTCTACTTCCTGCTAGTTTCCTTCTAAATACAAGAATACGGCGATTTTATTTGCAGTGTCTAAACTAAGATTTTTGACTGAAAATAAAATCTGGGAAAAACTACAATAAATAAAAAATATTTTAAAACTATTTTATATAGGAGATACCATAGCTCAAATTATAAGCCATGGTAATGCCAATGTTCTTCTGTTCTACTCCTAAATTAAGCCATGAAGTGCTGAGGTCTGAACCCCGAGCCCCGAAGTGAACTTGACATCCAGATGAATTACACAACCATTTAAAAGGGGCTAAGGCTGGCCAGGTGCCTCCTACTATAATCATGCAGAAGACTGGGTTGGCCTCTGTGTTTGCCATCGAGAAGATCTTTTAGCTTCGCTGCTGGCTTCAACCCAGTAGGTGTTGAGCGATGGGGACACATGCCATACCAGACCTTGATATGAGGGAGGGGGCCCCCTCTGTTGTAAGTGGGCCATGCAGGAGGAGAGGCCAGGCCAAGCACACCCTGAAATGCTGAGAATTAAAGTAAAAATGTGAAACAGCTGCCATTTAGGTGGTGATTCGAGGGTGGAGATAAAAGGCCAGCAGAGCTCCTTCTTGAGCTGCTGCTGGGAGTTGGTGCTGCTGGAGGGGTTTGTAAGAAGGCATTTTGTGGCGCCAATGAAAGAGTCAAGGATAATGAGGGTAATGGATTGGGTAATGTATCTTTCTAGCATTTGTTTGATTGGTTTGTGTATGACTATGTTGGGATATAGGGTATGGTTGATGTCTCCTTATGTTGTCATATTTTTGGCTCAGTTTGCCTTTTCTTCTGTCATGTCACCTATGGTGAGTGGATTTATTGCTTCCTTTGTTCCCCCTGTGGTCTGTCATACTACATAATTTTTGGGGTCCGTAGCAATATGTAATAAAACCTGCGTGAGTTTCTATGTATGTTTTCTGCCGATGGCTGCATCCTTTTTGCTGGGCCATGTAATTGGCAAAATACGCCAAGACAGCTTTGTTCAAAGTAGAAGGCAGAAAATAGCAATTTATGTCATAAAGCTAGGATACTAGGTATGACCAGGCAGTAACATGTTTTAGAGCAGTATGAGAACAGAGAGGGAAAAAAAAAAAAACAAATCTGACATATTTTTGTCCTCTTCAATTTTGTGCATTTTTTTCCTTTTAAATAACATGATAAAATTACCTTCTTCTTAGACCGAGGCCTCGGCTGTTCCTCGTATTCTTCCCCAAAAACAGGAGGTAACAAAAACTCATTTTCTGTATCAAGCTCCTCAGTTGCTGAAAATACATTAACAGACCTCATTTATAAATATCTTTTGAATAATATTGTTTTGAAAAAAACCAATGAACTATACCAGTGTGCATTAACATAACGGCTCCACAAAAGCACATATGCAAATGTTTGCTAAAATCCAGTCTTTGGTAGAGGAAATAAACCTATTCTTATTTTTTAAGTAAGGCAGATCTATCAAAATGTTTATTTCTATATAAATTGCGAAGTACATAATCCTCAACATTTTCAAGCACTATCTTAAATCACTAATGAAGCATTTGGACCCTTACACAACTTTTCCTGCCTAGGCAGCCTTTGGTATTAGGAAGTTTAAGTTATGGTGAGAAGAAGAAGCTATGAGTGGAAAAAACACAAGTTCACTTACTACATGCACTTTGTTCATGCATTTTCATCATTTCATGTTTTTTTTTATTTCATATAGCACAATATACTTGGTCTAAAATATTAAGAATCAGAATGTAAACTCTGTCAGAGAAATTGGTTTCAGTCTCTATTAATACGAGTGGTGGAGACCTAGCTCAAGATGGCTATTTATTACAGTAATTTCACTAAACAGACACATGGTAATATGCCAAAATACTATTTTTTTAACATTTCAGCGGTAGGATGAAGGGACTCTATTTCAGGCAACACGGTGGAATGAGACAACATATGAATGGATTGGATGCTGTTAAGTTCCAACTTTATTTACCACATGTGGTTCATCTCTCATTTAGCCATCAAACCACGTCTTCATTCAAAACTGAATGCTCTTCTCAGAGTCTGATTTCATCACCTTACTACTCAAGGCACTATTTAAACTGGTCCAGATGAAACAGTACTCCCATGCAAAGATTTAAGAACGCTACCCTAGACTAAACACCAGTCCTTCTCCTGCTACCACAAAGAACCTTATCTCAGAAGCACTTCAGTGTAATCAACACCTATTACAAACTGCTATTAATCACTGTTCCACTTTGATTATTTTCTTTCTTTCATGGTTCTTCTTTCTTATGTACCAAGCCTCGCTTACAAAGAGGATTAAAAACCTAGTATGTATCTGGCTAATAAGCTTCCTAAAACTAAGGTCAGATTAGCCCCATGACTTATCTTTAAATCAGACATACAGCAAACTGAGAAACCCAGTCTGGGCATCTAGCGCAGGCATCCATGACACAAGGCAAGAGGAGACTTTTAACATGAGATACAGAAGTTATCCAGAGCAGGTATGGGAGTTAATGTCCAAGAGAAACTATGTCAAGGGAGACACTAGCTATAGCCAGGAGCTATCTTGGATTATTAGGACATGGTATAAGGAAACAGACGCTGTTGCCTGCATTCTGTACAGCAGTAGAAAATTGTAATACCAAAAATCAAGACCTTTTTTCAAGAAAGGTCTCATAGTAGTGATATTCCTGCTAATTCGAATAGCCTTTGTCAAATACAGGTATGGACGTTACCAAGATACTAAAAGGTAACGTGCAGCAGGCCAGCCTCCAATTTTCTAACAAAGCGAAGTGGGAAATTTGCCCTTTTGTTACTTCTGGTCTAATGCACCATTTCCTATAAAAATACCTGGTGATTGAAGAATGCATTCATTATTGTTTGTCATGACACATGCCATCTGAGTCTTTGAGCCTTCAAAATAGCTTTCCTAAATCCATGTCCGAAATCAAGTGCAGGCAAGCTCATTTGCAAAAGATTAATTCCCTGTTTTCTTTGCATTTTGTTTCAAATACTATATTTAGAAAGATGGAGGAACTAATTCAGAAGTCCGCAGTTTTGCAAAGACATGACAAAGTTTTACCTAACAGTCAGTCAAGTAGAAATTTCAATCAAAT
Source organism: Baryphthengus martii (assembly GCA_013396935.1). Lineage (NCBI taxonomy): Eukaryota > Metazoa > Chordata > Aves > Coraciiformes > Momotidae > Baryphthengus > Baryphthengus martii. The sequence goes on from VWZK01004480.1 coordinate 190,030, forward strand.
AAAGCTCTTCTGAAAGGATGATGAAACAAAGTACACTGGTTGCCCACAATGCCTATTTCACAGTAGCTGTTAAAATGACAGAAGAAATACCTCTTGGAAAGTCTATTTCAATATCAAGGTCTGGTTCATATGGAACATCAGGCAAGCTTGTCCGTGCCTCTGTTTCTGAGTTTAGCAGATTTGCCTCAACTATCACACCTGTTAAAAATAAAAGCTCTTGTTATTTTAACCAGTACACGCATTAGTCAAAACAGGGCAGATTTAGAAGCTAAGTGGTTCTAAAACCGTGTGTTCTGCTCATCACCATCCTAGGTTTTGTTGTTCTTGGAATCTCAGATTTACTTCTCCAATCTGATTTCTTTCAAACAGAAAAGACATTTACTATTCCATCTGTCCTTCACTAAGATGAATCAGCAAAACACATGTATAGAAAAATCATATCTGGATCATATCAACCAACCACAGAACTCAAACAAGATTGACAAAGCTAACTATTTTCCTGTATGATTCTGCCCACAACAGAACAGGTTTTCAGGTTTGTGAAAGAAACCCTACAAAACCCAACAAGGCAGGCAGGGAGAAACAAAAGCTTGACCTCTCTTGAGATTTTGGCAAAGACAGACTTCTCCAAATTCAGTTCTCTGCAAACAAGAAAGATCTGATCCCATACATCTACTCATTCAGCTAGCTGTACTTAGCAAAAGAGAGCAATGAACTGCATATGACAACCTTGCAGCATGGCCAGAAATGTTCAGAACTTTAGTGGGGTAATGGTAACAGTCTGGAAAACAGCAGGCCTCCTGGGACTGCAGCACCACTGTCTTCCTATATACTTGCTTGCCATCAGCCAAGGAGTTGGCACAAGCAATGGGAATTCTTGTATTTCTAAAGACAAAAGTCTGGTACAGCACACTGAAGTCATACAAGAGACTTCAAAAAGTTTTTTGTATTTCAAATATGCTAAAATGACCTTTAAAAATGTTTAAATAATTAAGATTTCAATTTAATACAAGAACTCAATAATAGCACTGTTGTACTTGAAGATTCTTTCCCTAAAATAAAAAATAAAACCAATCCTCAACCCTTCTCATTCAGACTCAGGTACACATACACCTCAGCACTCCAAAGAGTCAAAAATTTGGTAAGAAACTCACTCGTCGCATCAGAAGCTTCAGCTTTTCCATCATGTTCAGGTACCATCCCTGAAAAGTTCAGTAGCTCATTCTCCAGAGGATTTGAGGGTACTTTTCCCCTCAGCTCTTCTATTGCTGCAAGGATTTTCTCACTGCTATCCAGAGTGGTGGGTAAGAAAACTGGAACTGGCACCTAGGCACACAGGGAGGAAGAGATAGTAAGAAAAAAAAAAAAAAAAGTGCTGCAACAAAGCATCGAGAGCAGTCAATACAGAAACAAACTCTACACTTCCCTTTTAAAAGACAGTTAATACAGATTAGAAACATGTCACTTCAGTGTGAGCTGACAAAAAGTGTTGACAAGTTAAAAAATTCAATATAAATGATTAAGAACAGAAAAGAAAGTAGGAAATGATATAGAAAAAGAATTTAAATATGACAAAATACAGTGCGTCAAGGTAAGAACAGACAGGATTTAAGAGCTTCAAATCTGTCTACTACAATTTCAGACTAATATTTTAGATAAACCAATATCCTGGTTTAGTGGCTTGCTTGTAAAACATGAAATTTTAGGAATCCACCACTTGGATGAGGGTTGGTGTGTAAGTGATAACAAATTTAATTTTTTTTTGCTGGCACAATGTTTGGCTTTTTTTTCTTCCTTCTGTTTATCCCACTCTGTGCCATCACTCTTCAACACAACCTTTCAGTTTCCCCATAACCAGAACGAATCGTGCTGTTTAATGCTTATTCAGCAAACTCAAAAGTATCACTCATAGTTGTTCCTAAAAAGTTCAGCAGCACAAGATTTTCACCCCGAAAGCAGGCAGATTGGTCCTAAAGAATAACCAGGAAATTAAGTGCCGCCGTCAGATTTCCAGTGCTTTTTCAATACCTAGTGCCAAAGCACCCTAAGGTCCTTTAGATGGACCAGAATCAGAACAGTCAATAACACAAAGTGGTCCCACACATGCAGGTGAGTGGATGCCAATTTAAAAATGAAGCTGTAGTCTCACTTACAGGAACAGGAACCGTTGTAGGAACAGGAACATTTTGACTATACATGTTCATAGGCACAGGAACATAGACAGGTACGGGAATAGGCACTGGGACATACTCTTTTTTCCAATCATCTTCTATTAAAAGAAAAAAGAAAAAGGCAAACACTGCCAGGTACTTAAATATATTTTACACCTGCAGTTTAAGGAAAAAAAATCAGAATATTTGCAATATGTTCCAAGACAGTAACAGTTGAAAAAAATTTACAATCAAGAAATAAGTAGTTCCAGCTCTTTCCAAGAATTACCTGTCTGACAAGATTTTGTCTGCATATGAGGTTTACAGTATGTGGCTTTCGTCATTGTCAAAGGCTTGCAAAGAACTGCCTTGTTCTTCATTTCTCTGTTAGGTGTTGGAGAAGGTGGTGGTGCTGAGCCCTGTAGACAAGCAAATAAAAGAGAATGTGTTGTAGCGTCGCACTGATTTCACTGCAAAGTTCTTGATTTAACATGTCAATCGATAACTTTTCATACATGAGATACTGAAGAGGAAGCTCATCACAGCACGACACCACAGCACCAACTATTTATTCTTTAATTGCAAGCTATTCTACATTTCTAGTAATGAGCTGCCACTGCCAGGAATGTAACAGTTGGATTTTGTTCAATCTGGGCTAACACTTCAATTAACAACTTCTGGCTCATTTGACTTTTTTTTTTTTTTTTTTTTTTTTTTTTTTCCCCTGTATTTCTTTTCTTTTTTTCTGTTATATTTCTTTTTTTAATATTCTTCTTATTATTAAATTTATGATACTCTTTTTTACATTCTTGTTTAAACAAAAGTGCAATTTAAGCTACTTTATAACTTAAAAAAAATGTTCGTTGTGAGAAATTCACCAAAGTAGCATAACTAATTTTTGGCTCAAGGTCTAAGTGTCTTGAACTAGGCTATAATCCAAAGATTACATTTGAAAAAAAAAATGTATTTCTAAACAAAATATTATCTCTAAACAATTTTTTAATACCCGAAGTATGAACTTCGAGCTCCCCCTGCTGGTTCTACAACAGTCACAATATATACTTAGGAACATCCCATAATGCTCAAACTGCATCCTTACAGCCAGTAGGTAAAAACTCTCCTGTACCAGACACGAGTTTTGTGCCTTAGCATCTGTTTTAGAACCTGATTTAGAGTGTCATATCTAGTAAGATTAGACCCACATATCCTTTTAAATACGAAAAGTCAGTCAAGTCACAAGAACAGCAGTATTTAACAGGCATATAGCTTCTAAAAGAATATTGTATCACAAACAGCTTTTATATGATTTAAAAAATTTATGGACTGAATTAACATCATTGGAAGCTATTAAGCATAAAATACTAGATGTTTTTAATCTGACAGGTTTGCTTATCTGGTATCCGTAGTTACCTAAGTAATCTCATTTCCCATGTTTTTTTTATTAATATATTTTACAATGTCATCAAAATACTTCTATTTATATCTAATATTTACCTTGCAGAAGTCTATTTGCATTAAAACAGGGAGTCAAACTTTTCATGGAAAAACAGGCATTTCTCAGATCATCCGTGAGGTGAACAAATAAAAACAAAACTAAGTTTCAAACAAAATACACTAAGCTAACCTAAAAAAAGTATTGTTCATAATACACCAGATAAGCTGACAAAAACGGAAACTCAAAATGAAGGCTGCTGCTCCACTCATGACCCCCACCCTCCCAGACAGGGATCCTACAAAAGGTTATGCTTCCCTGCTTTGTCACTGGCAGCCAAGTCAATCAGACCTTGAGCATCAACTATTCTACCCTTAGAAATTATAATTTGAGATCTGAAGCTTTATTTTCATCTTTTCAATGCTGAGACACCAACTCAATATTCTGATTACTCAATAAATACACTTAAATAGTCTAAATATGTAAGATACACATAGTTTGTGGATTAACTTTAAAGTAATATTTTCATGGACTATAGATGTAAAACATATGGCAGATAATCTGGTTTCCCAGAAGACACTGAAGAAACAAAATATTAACATTAAAAAATTTAATTTCAAGTACTAATGTAAAAGAGACTAAAAACCTCCATAAATTTAGTTTAGTATCAAAGATACTAATTTCTGTGCGTTTTTTAATAATAACCCTTGAAGTCACCAGGATTTCACATTTTAAATGTATTTAACATACATATAACATAACTACATGTATGTACTTACTGTTAGTTTTGTTCGGGGGGTTTGACAGCCCTGATCTAAAAAAAATGCAAGAAAACATGTTTAGAACTCTTTTTCCCTTTTTCAGAATCAAAGCAAATTTCAGTAAGCAGCTCAGACAACATCTATCATGAGGGTAACATTAAATTAACAGCACTGCTTAGGACTGCAAGTGCAAACTGCATGCAAGACTTCCCATTCCCAGGCACCTCACTGCTCCAGAGCTGAACTTTATACAAAGCCAAATGCTAAATCCAATGCTCCATCCAGATATGAATATAGCTTCCTTCAGAAAAGCAAATACCAAAATGTTCAAATATGAAAATGGCCATACAAAGAAGCTGTGTTGCTATAATTACATTAATTGAAAAGCTGATTTATTTGAACTTTGCCTGACTTGCCATTTAAACCACGTAAAAGTGCATTCAGCCCCCATCAACAAATTTACATGCTACCTACTGCCAACAGAAAACCACAATATATTCCTCTTATCTAGATACTTTAATTCCATTCTCATTTAGTTTCCATTTCATTTATTTCTTTTTAATTCCATTTAATGTTTTCTTTTTTTTTTTTTTTTTCATTCGTAGTGCATTTATCTGATCTGTTACCAAAACACATTTTGAAAAGAGGCATTTCCGCAGAGCAGGTAATGACAAACTGGAGCACAATGAAAGAGGCGAACATTTTCCGTCTCCACAAAGATACAACAGTAAAGTTATGCCTAACCTAAAAAGATTTGTAAAGAGTGATTACAGAACTGTTTGATGACCTGGCAATGTTTCAGCTCTCGAAAAAGCAATAAAGAGCTAAGATAAAGAGCAAGCAGCTCAATGGTGCCTCGGATGATAAATGTAAAAAGATTAGTCTCTAACACAGTTTATTACAACAAATAAATAATTGATGCAGCTTTACATTTTTCATGTAGAGGAAGCATCCTGTTTGCCATTTAGCAGCCATAAAGCAGCACATACCATAGTGTAAGTTCTCAGGTCCCTTTTGGGTTGCCAGATTCGGTTCATTTTGTTGACAGTAGAACCGGAGCAAACAGTGCTGATCACAGAAGTGTTTCATTTCGCCACGCCACTGCACTTTCTCTTTGAGAGTTCCTTGAGACTTACAACAGTCACATCGTGCAGCCTTCATGCAAAAGAACATTTTGACATTTTTAAACAAGCCTTGGAAAAAAAAATTATTTCTACATTTTAAAAGTACTGAAGAATCATTACTGCCATACAGTTAAGTCTCTCTGATGTGGGCTCTATGATAGGTACACTACCTTCTAACCTGTGTATACAGGCACATCTGTCACTTGATTTTCAATTGTTTGCTGGGGATTAACATCCAGACTGAATCTGCTTTGTTTCACTAAGTCTTCATCACTAAGTTTTTAAAAGTTGCTCACTTCTAGACAATCAGCACAAAATGGAATTTTATGCATCAATTTTAATTAATTCCACTGAAGCATTCTACAAAACAAGAGCAGAAAGCGGAAAGTGACTGAGACTCCTTAATGTAAGATTTCCTGAACCGAGAACAAGTATGAGTTGGTGGTTATTTAAGTCACAAACATAATCAATTTTCTAGGTATCAAATCAGAGCCCTTTAGTATATACTTCTGTACTTTCACTATTTTAGGAGTTTGACAATTTTATATTCCGGTTATTTAGTTCAAAGTTTCTCTATGATTTATAAGCAACAACAGCTTTCAAACTGAAGAGGTTTCCACAAAATCTAGTTAGCATGTAACTCGGAACTCACAAATTTGTTCTTCTGTATTCCTACACGTAAGTAATGTATAAATGTATCAGTCTACAAGATAATTTCATGAGGCATCACTAAGACACACACTGTTTTTCTCCAAAACTGATTCCACTGAACTTAACCAGCCATGCTATAAAATTATTATCTGAACAGTGGTAGCCACAGTTTCAGATCTTCAAGTAAGCAAAGAATTGTTTGCACTACTGCTCCCTTTCAATTGCTTGCAACCTCCATCCTAAAAAAAAAAACAAAGGTGCTTTAAGGATGCTCCAGAATCCAAATAATCCTAACAACACAGCCAGGAGAGGAAGAGGGAAGTTATGATAATATGCAACACAAAACATTAATACATAAAACTATACACAACACCGCAGCTATGAGCAAGCCTCCAATGGTTAAAGAAATAACAACAAAAAAAACCAAACACCACCCCCTCCAATCCCCCCAGGAGCTGAACTGTAGTTCTCATGACTTCAAAAAATGTATGAGCAGGCCAATTAGTTCAAATTTAAAAATTAATTAAATGTAGAGTTCCTTCTCTGTACTTTAACAGTCCAGCACAATCCTCTGGCAATGTGGAAAAGGTAGGAAATTCAGCTTTCAGTTGTAATTTTCAAATATTTAAGATGATAGAGAGAGAGACTCAATTCTAACAGTATAACCAGCTTCAAATTGGCAGCAATGAAAGGTGGGGCTTCAGGATCACCTCACATCAAGTGCCAGGTGCTCCTGTAAGGGCTAGTACTTCTTTTCCCTCTCCTGTGTGCAGGTGTCAGCAGTAGTGCTCATGCACCTGCAGGGTACACAAGGTCAGAGACCTCACAGCACTGTGTTAACCTCATCCTCCCTCAGCTTTTGTTACATTTGTCACTTCAATTTTCTGCTGATGCTGATCCACAGTTCACTTTGCAGCAGAGGTGTTCTCAAGTGGGGCAAAAGAGCAAGCAAGTTGTATTCTTGGAAGGGAGTGGGGAAGAAGATGAAGTGGGAGGTGTTGTCAAAATAGCCTAGATTTATCAGTTCAGGAAAACTCTGAATTCACACCTTTAATGAAAAATGCATCTTCCAAAGCCACCAAAAAGCTGAAATACCAGTAGAAAAAATATTATGTATAATTCAATCTAATTTTAAATCTCAAGCCCACCTAACACTGATTCAGAATGACAGCTGACCCATGTACAGAAAAGCCCACCTATTCTGACCTGCTGCACACTACTTGACTAACGGAAGCACCACTTTCTGCTCAGTTTTCTCTCTCCTTCAAAGAAAAAAAAAAAAAAGGTAACAAATCTTGTCAAATGCAACAACTACAGCCTTCCTGCAACTGTTTTCTCCCTCTCCTGATTCTGCTTTTTTGTTTAGGCCTTTGAATAAGTGTATTACTGTCTCTCCTAGGTTGCTAAGGTATTTAGGTGAAATAATTTTGGTTTGCTTCCACATGGAAGTTACTATTTCTTAGCAAGCCAAAAATTCCTTTGCAAGGATGCTTCACTTCTCATCTCTACCTTTGTTACACTGTATTTCTACCTTTTCCAGGCTTGCAGACAATACTATACAACTTTCCATGCACCTGTCTGCTCTCCCCATTTACCTGACCATGAAATTAACTGAAAGTGAAAGTGTGAATTAATTATTTTCTCCTTGCCTCTCTCATTCTGTTTGTTTTCATTTGGGATATTGGCACCACATGTTAATTGACACTCCAAAATACCTGTGTTTAATTCTGCTCTATCTCTGTGTTTCCAAAAAGTCCATCTATACTCTCTGTGCTCCAATTGCACGTAACTCCTTTGCCACTCATGACCGCTTTTTGTCCAATTCTTTTTCCAGGTCCAACTTCAACATGTTCAAACGGGCATGGTGATTATTACAAAGCACTAATGTCCACCCCAAACGTGGTTTAAAAACAAAGTTTTCACATATAGGGCTTTTTATTTACACTTTATATCCGCCACTGACCTGTTTCTAAATGTTCTCTAATGGTATGGACTGGTATTAGTTTGACCGTATCTTAGTTGTCTATTCTGAGTTCAATCCGCAATTACCAGGAAGCAAGAGATGTTTGCAGAGCGTGTGACTAAAGGAGATCAACTGCTCTGAAACAGTACCTACTTGAAACCAAGATGCCTAGCTACGCAACGGCTAAATTCTGATAGAAATCCCACAAGGCTGTCTTGCTGCCTTTGCTACTCAGACTAACCCTGGCTCTCGTTTCAAATTTTACCACTGTTGACAATAGTTGCTGTCTGAGCTCACCAGCTATGATAACCTTTCGATGCCTCAGACTGTAGTTTCCCATCTCCTACTTGGTCTTTTCTGAAGACACATGGCCTCCACTGAAAACAGTCATCACTGTACATGCTCAGTCCAATCAATACTCCACCCACAGCCTTGAATCATCTGTAAGAGCATTTCAGCTGCAGTATTTTCAGCAATTTCACAATGTATATTTAAAGAAACAGATTTCTGTGCTGTCCTCAGAACCGTATACTCTTTTTCAAGGTACTTTCAAAGCTCTAGTGTAAGTAACATCAAGCGATTGAAAACTGTCATGAAACATTAGGCTACCTAAATATTGATATTGAAATTTCTCAGGAATTTTTCAGATGAACATCCAAACCACTGCATGCCACCAAGTTTATGGAAGGAGCTCTAATGTTTAGGGAGCTAACCTCAAGACATCAAAAATGTTAACTCTTGTCTTAGAGGTGTGTTGACACCATACAGTAGAAATTTCCTCAGAATTTGGCACCAACTGGTAACTGTAGCTGTCACCCCACAGATGATTAGAACTGAACTATTCTTTTACATTTAAATCCACCATATTAGGTTTGAAGAACATTTCTAGGCAAGTCTGATGTGCTTCTAATATTTCTAGGTAACAGTCTCTTGTGCTTCTACTACTGCTATCATCTTCTGGCATTTTGAGAAGAGACTTCTGGCATTCAGGGAAATTCTCCCACAATACTCAATTCTTTTTTAAAATTAAGATGTTTCCAGATAATGCTACATGAGAAAGATGTGTCTGAAAAAAAAAAAGTAGACAAAGAAGATGGAGACAAACGCTCGTTTAATGAACAGAATGCTAGTGTTAAAACATTACTAGGTTACTACCACTTATTTCTCTTCATGTATACATTCATTGAAACTCCAAGGTAACACTGGACATTGCATAAATGAGAGAAAACTCATACATATGTAACTATTCTCTTAAGAAGCTAACAGGCAAAACAGCAAACGAAGTACAGATTCAGTGAGGGGTTTGTATCTATTCTATCTTCCTATATTTTGATCATTATCTATTTATAGCTAGATGAGAACATCAGCTAACAATGCACTACCAAATCTAAGATATCTGAAAAAACTTTTATAAAAGAGGGAGGAGTTACCAGCAAGGACGTAAAGAAAAAAAAAGACCATTGTAGCAAAGCACACACTTTCCCAAAACTTATGTCTTCCCCACAGAATATATCCCAAACTTTTATAACCAGAACTGAATTAGGCAAAGGCTTTAAGAAGTATCTGAAAAAAAATGAAAACAATTCAAAGTCGTGTAACCAAGTGTAAGATTTAAAAAGTAAAAAAATCTAACACTTTGGTATCAAAAGTATCAAGGGTCATTAATTACCAGCAAGTCTGTTTAAGCTGTTTTCTCATGGCATCATGCCTAGCTTTTTCCTACCACAGTACCAACAGTTTCTCTTAAGTAGACTTAATGAGCCAATTAAGTTACTGCCTCACCCTACAGATCAGAAGGATAACCTGAATTCAAAGTTTTCAAGTGGTTCTCAAACCTGAATCGAGTACAAGCTTCCACAGTGTTATCTATACGAAACTCATTTGGTATGCACAGCTCCAGACTATAGTCTTTGCTGAATTATCAAGAGATTCCTGAAGCACACCAAAACTTTACTAAGTTCTCTATCAGAAGGCACTTTTTATGCAGGGAAAATTTCACCCCATACTCTGAGATTTTAAGGCATATAGCTTAAATTTTATTGTACGAAGTTAACTTCTCAGTAATTTTAAGAACCACGCAGCCAAGCTCCATCAACCTATTTTCACATGAGACAGAAGAAACACATTCTCATCTTCAGTAGTTTTCTTTGAGGAATGTCTAACAGGAACCTACATACAGTATTGTTCAAAATAAAGACTTTACAGTGTTTGGCTGTAACATTTCTGGAACCAGCCATTCTAAAATATAAGGTATGTCTTCAGATTCAGTTCTTTTATGGGAGGTAGATCACCTTGAATTACATGACTTGTATCTATCCCTCTAACATTTCAAGCTTTTTATTGCCTTCCAGGCTGCGTACAAAGTTTCGGTAAGGTGATTAATTTTGTACTGTCTCTTTTTGCAATTGCATCCACAAGTGTAGTTCTTGTTTTGATATTATCAGTGTAGCTTTCCAGGATGTTCACACCAGAGATCAAATATTTTATCCATGGTACTAATTGCAGGTTAAACCCAGTCCAATTTCACCTTTACTTCTTTTATAAAGTGAAAGCAAAAAACCTCTTAGCGTGAACTCTTTGCTGGTTGTGCTTCACAAGGCAGTTAAGCTTCCAGAGATTTAGAAATAGATGCCATCTGTTTGATTTAAACTTTTATTAGAAATCCATTTGGTCTTGCTTTTCCCCTTGGCATCCTTTCCACTGAGAAATACTGAACAATCAAAGTCTCTGCAGTTCAAACTGTGGAAGAAGGGAAAAGGCAAAAAAGGAGGCAAAAACAGGAACAAGAAAAACTCCGCTAACCTAGTTTATCGTCAGTTAACTCAAGGTATCATCCAACTGCTATTAACAGTGTTTTCAACATTCTCCACAAACATTTACGAAGTTTTGACAAGAAAAATACGGCATCAATTGAGAAGAAAAAAACAGAACTGTAAAGTCGCTAATATACATAGTAATTTCTTTCTCTGTAAGTCAAGACTTCCATACCAAATGAATTAATGAAGTCAAATGGTAGAAATGCTGCTCTAAGAGATACGAAAACTCAAATGATGAAATTAACACATTTGCTTATTGTGTAGCAAATGCTTTGCTGAAGTAAGTTGTATTTTCTGCACAGTACTTGAGATAGCCTCACATGTGCATTTTTGGTTTTTTTAACTGTGGAGCTCTCGTCAAAAATGCTGAGTTACTTGCCTTGTAGTACCAGTCCTGAAATTTTTTACAGCACTCTTCACTGCAGAAATCTCTCACTACACCATCAAGTTCCTTAGTTGCTCCCTTTTTGCACAGCTGTGAGCAGTAATTACAAGTAACACATCTCAGTCCTAACCGTCTTGCAAAGTCTTGTTTATATAGCAGCTTGCAGCCTGGAAACAGATTTTAAACATTAGGAACAAAGTAATTTTTACAGAGAGATATCACAGTTAAGAGTTAAATATTGAAAATTAAATTAATACAACAGCAGCTATCAACTGGGGCTTCAGACAAATTCAGGTTGCATAATAAGACTATATTTCAAGACATTTTTACCCGAATACCTTTCCTGCACAACTATGTTTTCACGTGACATCTGCACCTTTTTCAAAACACTACGCTTGAATCTGTGCTATCAAATCCCTGAATAAACAGTCAGAAAAAAATACAGTCTTTTCTTTTCATATGGACCCATGCAAGAGCATTGACTTGGGATTACATTGCTCAGTTACACATCCTCAGAATGCTAGATACCCAGACATGACGAGCACAAATTTTAAGCTAGACAACACTACCCACTAAGACAATACCTATCCTCAAGAATCAACTTATTTCTATTACTACTTTCATTCATATTAACACAACAAACCACTTAGGACAACTCAATTTTAAAAGAACACTAAAAGGCGACCTAAGAACTGAGGAGTTTCTTTTTTAAAAAAATCTAACTATAAACTAAGCAATGATTAGTACTGAAAATTATGCAATGATAGGAGTTTACATATGAAACTTATGTAGGATTTGTATGCAATAAATCTTTTATTTTTTCTTTTTGTATCAGGTGGGTTGGAGTTTTTTTTGCATTTGCTATGCAGTCATAATTTCAAGGTTGCCATAATGAGAGCAATGTTCTTCAGTAATCTGATCCTCCCTCAAGCAAATGAGAAGAGACATTCTAATGTATTAAATGCATTAAAAGATGAATACTATAGCTATTACATAGGCTATTTTGAGAATATAACGTATTTAAACTACCTCAAATTTGGAGTCTATTCAGCTGATGCCTAAATCATGTATCATATAACTCTCTAATTGAGCTAATTTTACAGAAGAGAACAGTGTGAGAAGATGAAGCAATTGTCTGTTGAACACTGGAGGGATGAGATAACATCTACATTGACCTTTAATCTAAGGTATTGCAACTGTTTTTATGATCTCCCAAATATCACAGTACCACCAAGACCAGAATGCAAGTCTTCAAGCGCCCATTCTGCTAGGGTGTATAGTCTGTAACACATTCAGAATTCTGTAATTCTGCTAAGTTATTAAACTCAATATGCAACATACATGCTGCACTTCATCCGCCATACAAAATATAAAAATACTATAATTATGAGGTATTCTGTAGTCTCAATCAAGTGACTTTTGCTGCTGCCTATGAAGACAGAATTTCATATGTGTGAAACTGAGACACTATTTTAAAATCACTAATAGGACAAGAAAGTAAGTGGAAGCGGCAGCAGACAGCATCTTCCAAGACCAAAAAACTTATTAAAGAATTTTAACTTGCAATGCTACAAGATTTGCTAAGAAATTAAATTCGCTACCAATGTCTAAAAAGACAACTACAGAATATCATACAAGTAAAAAAATATAGGAAAAAAAAAATCATAGAATCATTTTGGTTGGAAAAGATCTTTAAGACCATTGAGTCCAACCATGAATCGTCAAGACAATGGAGGTAGTAACTGTGTTTTAAACTGTTTTCTGAATCTTTAGCAACAGAACAATGGATAATACTAATACGCAAAACAGGCAGTGCAGATCACTGATCAACGGATCACCCTTACAGTGCAACTGATTTGGATGTTAAAATACACTGCTCTGAAAGAAATAATAATCCCAAGGATAGTGGCATGTGCAAACTATCATCTAAAAGCACCCATTAAAGCACTGAAAATTTCTTGTATTTTTTCCTGCTGGCTGTATCTCTCGTTGTATGTGGCATAAGATTCTTTGCATTTCCTTACAATTCAAGAGATTGCTCAGCACCACAACTTCCTCTTCAGCTGTACCTTGAAAGAGTCGTTCAACATTGCATCAACCTTTCAAGACTATAGATTAGTAGAAGTACTTTACTACTAATCAGGTAAGCTACGTGCATCTGGCTAAATAGCCTACAAAAAGTTATTTGGTATGGAATTTTCCATTCTACAGTCAAACATCTCCCACATCTCTGTGACTCATGGAAAACAGCGAGCAGTGAACATTAAGTAAGAGGAAATAAAAAGTTCAAAATTCCAGTCCTGAAGACTAAATGCCTGAAAAAAACTGGTGTTTTTTTTTATCATTCACAACAAGGCTTCTTGCTGAAGGAGGTCTCTAGAGAAGGTAGAGAATACATCCTTATAAAACTTCAGATGTTGTTGGAAGGTTTTTACAACCCTGAAGACTTCTAAAATGGATGTAGAGGCTTTTCTTTGTGCAACATCATGAGCAAAATTCTTCACATTTGTCTGTTAGGCTGGACTTGATGATATTAGAGGTCTATTCCAGCCTCAATAATTCTGTAATTCTGTGATTTTTTTTTTTATGTCTCTATAATAGATAAGTTAACCCACTTGGATCAGGAACATTTGGTTGTTTCAAGATCTTGTCACTTTGGACAAAGGAAGACAAAATGCCTTTCTTTTTAAAGGATGTGTTTTTAATTAGGTCCTTGGCACTCTGTACATGCCTAGGATATAACTTTATAATAATGCTGTATTTTTTACTAGAATAGTAAAATTCTCTTTTAAGTATGAAAAAAGGTTTGATAATACAGACTCTAAGCTCACCCAACTTGGTCTTCATGGAGCACAAAGCAAATCCTGAATCAACAGAGCAGCAGCATCCATGTTGGTTTTCCAGATGTCACCAAGAAGTGGGCTTTGACTGACAGTATTGGGGATGAGTAATACAAAAAGCAATGGTTGTTGATATTGGAAAAATCAGCGACACTAAAATCCTGAGGCCAGCCTAACTCCTCTCGGGACCTGGGGTTCATGAGTATGAGCACTGCCTAAGACAAACAGCTGGCAGTCCCAATATTTTCAACAAAAACATATGAGTAAAATTCTAAGTTCTTCAGGATTTCTGCTGTTAACATGCAATACACAAGTTACAGTGTGATCAGGCAGAACTCTCTAGTGCTGTAAAGTGCCTCTAAAAGAAAACAGCTCCTTATTTCAAAGAAAAATATAAATGCAGGTCATTTGGCTCAAGCTACACAGAGAATCAATTATGTCTTTAGCAAAGTTCTAACAGAATACCACCCTGCAAGTCAATTATCTCAGAGACACCATTAAGGAGCATTTACAGACCAAGTACCTCCAATTCAAAATCTGAACCAGGCAAAAAAGAAATAGCTAAGTACCTGCTAAATCAACATTACGTATCTTTAATTATGCTATTAGAATTCTGGCTTCCAAGCAAAATGCAATACAAAACCTATTCCTCCCAACAGCCCTGAACTTTGGTTCCCCACATAAACTGTACAGAGAGAATAGGGGTCTGAACACACGCAACAAAAGTTTACTGACAAGGCACCGCACAAGTAGTTCCTCCAAACCCTTACTTTAGGCATGTTCCAGGTCAAAAGAGCATGCTTTCTCTTGCTACACCCAAGAACTGCCAGGTCCAGCCCCACAGAGCTACCCACAGTAGGAAACATGCTTCATGCAACTGTCTCCAGACTCAGTGAAATATCAAAACTAAGAACCTAGTCCTATTCTTCCAGCAGCATCTACCTGAATGATGGGGAGTTCAGCACATTTACAAATCAAGCAGCTGAGAAAAAAATGTGAAATTGAAACCCTTCAAGTTCTCAACACCAGTCTCATTTATCATAGAGAATATAATCCTAAAAGCAACTAGTTTTTTAGCTCTGAAAGGCTGTACTTAGCAAACTACCTTTCTCTTCCTTCAAGCTACATACAAGACTTGCTGTTTTCTCATCTTGTAATGACTTCAACTGTTATCTTTTAACTTCATCTGGAGAAGAATAACAACAGGTCTGTCATATCACAAGGCTGTAGTATCAAGAAGTCTGTAGCAGCATCACCAGCTAGGTCTTGAAGTTTCTGGAGCTATGTTCCATTCATTTCTGTTACCTTTCCTTGTATTGATTCTAAAGCAAGTGCCACCTCTTCCGTGCCCACATTCCTATCATCCACTGTCTCTGGCTTCACAATAAACATCAATATCCTTAGGAAAACAGATGCAGTGCATCCAATTTTGGATCCTGCTTGGATTACAGAGAGGCCATGTATCCCACTTCCTTCCTTCTCTTGTCTTCTGCTTAAGAACCTTTCATTATCTTACTACTTTATTCAACTTTTATGAGTCCTCAGTTTATCCCAATATTTTCTGATATTAAATACTAGTTCCCTCCTTCCTCTTCCCTCCTACTACTATCCAGTTACTCAGTTGTTGCTTTTTCTTAAATCTTCAAGTTGATTATACTTTCACACTAGTAAGCAGCATGTTTATAAACTGTCTTCTTCTTGTGCTCATAATCTCAGCACCTTAAATTGTCATCACCCCTTAGCTACAATAGCCAATGCTGTCTTCACTTAAAGAACTGTCTCAAACCTCTTCAAAAGACACAACAGTGGAATTAACACTGAAGAATGTCGATCTAACAAGAACCGCTGTAGCTGAACAATACACATGATTTCACTTGTATACTTCGCCAGGTTAGAAATTAGCTCTCCATAAACAACAAAAAAATCTCAAGATGCACTACAACTCAAAATTTAAATTATAGTATTTAAGACATGTTTTGCTTTTCATCTGTCCCCTTTAAAAGTATCAGTGTTCTCTATTGACAGAGGGAAGATAAAAGTATAATCTCTTCTTCAGACTAGCTATATCTTTTGACTTTTTCAACTATATGAATGCTGTTTTAAGTATCAAAATCCAGGTTAAGATAAAATTTTCAAGTCATTTTAGAAGATAAGCATTCAACAAGCACTAATTGGAAACTACACTTATAGTATCAGACTCTTCCATAAGTGGAACACCACAAGAACTAACTCTCCAGCTCCTCCATGTGTGTCTGGCAAGGCACAGACCTGTACTTTCCTTCAGCATAGCTAAGAGCATTGACTTGGAGCTTCTGCAGCAAGGGAATCTGTTAAAATATTTCACAAGGGGCTTTTCCAATTTGAATATGCTGTCTTTTTTTACCTCAATGCATTTATTAATCAGCAGAAAAGTATCTTTGAGCTTTTACAGCAACAAAATTTGTTCCGAATAGTCATCTGCAGCTCAAAGGCTTGATACCAGACTACTAGGTAAGATGACATGGCCTGAACGACCACACTGCGCCAATCAGCATTCTCTAATAAAAAACTGCTGTGACTCAAATACATGCAAGGGATGTCCCATTGTAACTTTTGCCCATCGCAGTCAAAGGAGATTGTATTCTCTCAGAATATCTCAGGCATCTCACAGTCCCTCTGAAGCTGACTTCTGCTAATCTCCTATGTGGGAAAAGAATACCTTTCTTCAGTGTAACAACAGGACTCTTGCAATTGTGAAAGGGTATTTTTATGGATCATACATTTCAGAGTATTTAAGACATGTTTTGCTTTTTATTTGTCCCCTTTTGCCAGGACATTCTAACTCATGACCAAACAAAACTTCAAAAGAAAGCCACAAGAAAGCTGACATTTCAGATTACAATTTATCTCAGTGGGACACTGCCAAAGGAAGTGGTCAGAAGTAAAACCAAAACTGTCTAACATGGTAGCCTGAAGCTGAAAAGGCACCAGAGTAAGCACAAATTATTTTAACACGGTAGGTCACCATCAGAGCTGCATCAGAGAGGGAGATAACAGCTCTGTGAAGCCCAGGAGGTTGTAACAGCAGATTTTTATTATGCAAAACACTTAACTGTGATATGAAACTTTACATATAATAAATATTTTCCCCCCTCTAACCACATTCTATACCCGTTACCAATCCTTGACAGCTTTATGAGGTTCTATTGCAAAGCAGCATACTGCTAGGAAATTGCATTTACGCCATAAAAGTTTTCATAAAAATGGGAGCTTTATTACTGTCTTCAAAAACCTCTGTATGCTAGTCCAAATTCTCTACATTTTACTTTTTAAAAAGTGTGTGTCTGTGTCTATAAATAGATAGTTGATAATGTAAACTATATTAAAAAAGTGCATTTAAACAGTTTCTGTAGCTCTCCCATTTAACGATAAAGAAATCAAACATCAGGAATGAAGAGGCTCAAGCAGACTTAATGGCAACCCCCTTTACCTAGGGAGCCCAGTAGCTCAGCATGGCAACTGTTGCCTCAGGGCAGTCCTCCACCTACCAGGGACGCTCAGCAACTATAAGTCATAGTAATATCTCATATCACACATCAGTTTTGAAATTAGTCAATGTTTCTAGTAACAACAGGAGATGCTATAAATTCCAGGTAGTATCTTGACTGGTTACTAAATATTTGTATGCAAACATCTGTATAAAATTTAACAAACTTGTGTTTATTTCCAGTATCTGTAATGTTTCCATAAACATTTTTTTCTAAACATTAATCGACTAAACATGTAACAGTATAATTTACTGAACAACCTCTGCAGAGCTGTGGTTGGAAAAATGCCACTCTAAAATCTATAATGCTGTAATTAAATATACACCTTTCCTAGACACACTCAGTTCTGAAATCACTTAATTTCCTAAATTTATTTTCCCATTTGTCAGCTCTACAGTATTTCAAAAGGTGTGATCTCTACTTAGATGAAAAATGAGAATTGCCTGCATTGAGTTTAATTTGCAGAATCTGTAATTCTCAGAAACTTATTAGCATTCTACCAAGATAATAGTACAGTTGCTAGTTCCATAGCTGTCTTATCTGTACCATCCATTTGAAAGGAATCCTCAAGCATCAGATAACTGAGTTACTCCACAGCTTACTGACCCTCTCCTACCAAGCAGCAGATTTCTGGGTATGAATAGGTACTACTAAAATTCACTTTATAAAGTTATTACAAAGTCTGCGTTACCTAAATCATAACACTTATTTCTATCAAAAAAGATTAATTAAATGTAAAGCAAGTCTACAAGTAAAGAAAAAAAGTTATGTTAATACTCATCATGAAATACTTCCATTACCGGATTACCAAACACTGCCTTGTTCTCCTCAACTCTGAGAGGGAATATATATATATATCAAAAAAACCCAAAAGTCATTAACTTCAAGATCTCCTGAGGACTAAAAACTTGTACAGCCTATCCTCAATTGCCAATCATGCAACTATACACACATAAGAATTCACAAGCAACTTTTGATCTTCTTGCTTCAGCATATACATCTTATGTAATTTAGATACTGGTATTTTGGAGTGAGGCATTCTAGTGGCAAAATACCAGGACGGTTTAATTTCGAAAGCCTCAGCACCAGAGGAACAGATTAAACTGTTTGAACTAGTCCATTCAGCTTGTTCATCCTCCACCTAGCATCTGAGTTTTGGACAGAGACAGAAAGGAACACTGTACTTCATGGAAGAATTAATAACCGTCTTCAGCACAAATGAAAGGTCAGTCCTAATTACACCTTATTGCAATGGAATTTTCAACTTCATTGCACACATTTTTTTAAACACCTCAAGAAAAAAAAAAATACAAAGAAATAGAGTCAGGATGAAACTGCACAGAAATATTGATCCGAGACTTTAATGTGAGTGCCAGGGTTTGTGTGTAAACATGGATGCGCATGTGTAAAAAAAATAAATAAATTAAAAAAAATGTAGAACAGAGGAATAACATCTTCAGTACTCTGGCTAGGCAGGCATAAGCTGTCAAGGGGTATCTGTGGTTGATGTTTATACATATGCTTTCCCATTAGTGTGCTTGAAGATGAACAAATAATTACTCTTGCAGAAACTTCACCACCAGTTTAATTTCTGTTGATTTTATCTAGGAGCCTTCATTCACAGACACCTGAAATTTTCCAGCACTTTCACTTGAGAGTCCAATTTCTTCCACAAACATCAGCAACTTTTGTGACTGAGCACCTTAGGTTATTCCTTCGCAAATCACAATACGTTGTCTTCTGATGAAGAATAATTGCATGTCCAACAAGATAATCTATTTTGATGAAGTTATTTGAACACTTTGCAATATCAAAATCAGAATGGCCTCCATGTCCAACAAGTTTTTTTGATACATTTACTAGTTTTTCTACTTTACAAACAGTAGGACACATTCTTGGGGAGGGAAAAAAGAAAAAAAAAAAAGCTATGACATCAAGGGAAAACTGGTGCTGTTTGGGTGCTTGGAAAAGCAGGGAGAGAAATCCATGACCTCTGATGATGGAATCTCTATTTCTTGATCTCTACTCAGTCCATCTAAAGATCTGGCCCTTTCCTCCCCACATCAGAACTAAACACTGTTAGCTCTTGGATTCCACAATTTCTACAGCAATCAATGACAATCATTGGCTTTCCTTTAAAATAGAGGGCCTAGGTTGTTTCTGCAGAGCTTCTGTCCTGGTCAGCAGTTTATTTTCATCGGGTTATAAAGACAGCTTTTTTTACATGCCTCAAAATGTAGACCTAAGCTACAGCTAGCAGATGTGTGCCACATTTATTCAAATTACATTCTACATAATGGTGTTGTTTATTACCTTCTCACTATTACTCAGTGGTTCAGATCATCATAGTAAGCCAATAAACTTTGTTTTAATGGTAACATTTGGTGTATTCATCCTCTTAAAGATCATCTTTGCTCTCAAGCTGTCAGTCCAACACATGTAAACTCAGGATTCACACTAAGATGTCTGCCAATGAATTACCCCCATTTAGTAACTGTATGCATGCAGGAGAGAATGTTTATATTTCCTTCTGTCCCCAAATTTTTCAATAGGAAGTAACACTCCTCAATAATTTCAAGCCTCCTCATACAGAAAATACCTACAGTAGCAGTAATATGGCATAGCTCACATTATGAATCTTACTGATTTCGTTGTGGCAGTCACCAGGCTTCAATCTGAGTGAGCCATAAGTATTCACAGTGATACCAGTGCATACTGTAACTTGCAGGCCAAAAAAAGTTTGCTGTTATCTTTGAACAGATTCTGTGGAATTGTTTTATTCACAGAAAAAACTTCTAGCTAGATGTTACTGAATAATGACACACTGTAAAACTGGTCCTTGCTTTGTCCTTTCTGTCTTTTCCAGCTATCACTTTACAGTCCAGAACACAAGAAGAAAGTAATGATGGCAAAGAAACCTAAACCACCACACTCCATTCATCAGTAAAAGAAGACTGCAGAGTCCAAAGCTACAAGGGAACAGCCTGGAGGGCAGGCTGCCTCCAGCCCCACAACTTCACCCCTCTCCAGCTTAACAGGGTCCTGCCACAAGCAAACTGGCACATCTGCAGTTTAATCTGACTGAAAGCAGAGATCTTCATCAAGGTTTATCAAATGATAGTGAAAGTATTATTAGTATAACTAAAGAAATAAAAATATTAACTATGTCCTCCAGTGATGTGTCATCCAAACTTGTAGCTAAACTTAAACTTCTATGATTAGAATTGAATACCAGTATTGAAGGACAGCTCCCCGGAAGTGGAAAGCATAGGTTCTTGTTAAGACTGTATTTTGCTGCTTCTATTAAAACAATACTTTAAAGCAACTTAAAAGAATCCTATGCTGATATACCTCTTTCATAGTTTGTTTTCTTATTGAAAAATCCGTATTATTAGTCAGGAAAATTATAATGACAATAATCAGCATACATCAACAGGCATCACTGAGTTATTCCTTGAATAACCATTCTAAGCCAACATGTAATTTTCACTGCTGTATTAAATTTTGAAAATACTAATCAAAGAGAAAGCTCGGTATTCTTCAATGCAATTAGCATTGCTATAGGCTCGGCTACGTACATTTTAAAAAAAGAATTTAGGTGTATTTTTTTATGTTTATGTATATGCGCACATGCATATTTATGTGTGTGTACTTATATACACACGCTTAAGAGCGTGCCCCACTTTTCCTTATGTGGAGTAAGCGGTAAATACTCAAATAACCACGAAAGCAGTTTGGATAAATTAAAAGATACAAGTAGGTCATTAATAATGAGAAACTTCTGGTTTAGCCTCAAGTACAACAGAGTAAGCTGTTACCTTAAATTCTAACTCTAAATTTAAATTACCTTAAATTCTAATTTTAAATATTAACATAGGAAGTCAACTGCAGTAAAACTACAATGACCAATACCTCACAAAAACCCCAAATACATACATACCTTCACTACAAAAGGGTCTTTTGATGCCAGAGAAATTCACCGTCTCGTGTAATGTTTTCTCTTCTTGACAGTATTCACAGTACGTAACTATGCAGTGCAGTTTCTTATAATCATCAGAACATGCTCTGCTGCAGAACTGATACACTTTGTTCTAAATGCAAAGTTGCAAAGCATCATGAATCGGGTTAATGGAGAAAAATCTTAAGGTCTGGATAGTGCAACTTAAATAGTAGTTTGCCATGACGATACAATCTTAACATGCAAAGTATACACAAGTGCACACACACAATTAGAGTATGGCTTCTAATATTAAAACAAACAAATCTCTTTCAAGCTGACAGCAGGTGCAATAAATACTCATAATTTCTTATGAAAATGCTAAACAAAAACATGCCAATCAATCTTAGCATATCCTCTTCAGATACTTCTCTCACTTTATGGAAAAGTTTAACAATGGTCCACCAAATCTATAGCCATGCAATAACTGAAGATGAAAGCAGATTTCAAAATTTATTTTTTTTTTAATTCCACAGGTACTTTTTTGTTTATTTATGAACAAAGATTTCTGGTTTTATCTATACTGAAGTTAAATGATATTCTACAAAGCCAGGTAGATTTTAATAATTTAAATTTTTAAGCCTCAATATCTTAGAAAATAGCTGTAGAGAGAAATTGCATTGGAGTTACAGCCTTAAACTTTTAAACACACTTCTTCATTCTAAAAGTAACAGCAAAAAAACCCCTTACCTCCCATTCCAGTACTTCTGGCTTTGAACAAAAAGAGCTTTTGCAATAATTACATTTCAACTGAATATCGCTGGGAGAGACAAACTGACCATTTGTTGAAGACTGCACACTGAGAGTCTGAAAAACATAAATATATATACACATCACTAAAAACTAAAGTTACTTTTAAAATGTGTCGGTTTGGTTTTGTTTTCAATTAAGCCTATAGTATTTAGGCTTAATTTGGAAGTTTATAAATTAAATCAGGAGCATTTCTGGCAAAAGCACAGCAGGTTAGTCTTTTCCCTTACTTTCATTTCCCTTGACACCTCACGTTTTCAAATCTCAAATCTTTACCCTGGCTTCCACCATAACTACTTTAGGTCATGTTTCTTTCACCTTACCTTTCTAATGCCTGTTACTAAAGGGTAATAATAAAAGCCAAAAAATAGTCTCCCAACACTGAATACTTGTTAATCACAAAACATGTCTTTTCAGATAAATATGTTTCACATCTTGCCTTATTTTGGTCACAGAACTTCAGAAAAAGACCTACAAACAAGCATTTTTAAATCCAGACCTCACCAAGGCAGATAATCAAAACCTTACCTACGCATACCATTTGAAAATACAAATACTAAAGTAAAAGGCCTTCAGTGACAAACTCTGCATCTACTCAGACTAAATGAAAACTAGCTAATAGTCTTAAGTGGTCTTAACCACCGTGGTGGGTAGATGCAATCAAACAGCCAGCCCCTGAACAATGAAGGGTTTTCAGATTCAGATTTGATTGCATGTGTAGGTATGATAATTTACTTCTGTAACAGAGTAACTCAGTTAATGCATTTCTGATGAAATCATTAGATAGAGATACCACAGTATCTGTGGTCTTCCAGTAGGCCTGAAGTACCTACAGAACAGTCTGGATAAAGCAACAACTACCGGTGTATTACACGAGAGGTTCAAGACAAAATTTGAGTTAGTACTCATCACAGTCCCTTGAAAAATCCTGAGGGCAAATTTCTTATGTCCATCTTCTCAAACTTTCTCACACCATTTGCGACATGACAAATATGTTTAAAGACAAGTTCTCTTCAGGCAGATTAGCTACTACCTCTCTACCTTGTAAAAGCGAAAACATGAAACGTTTCTGTTAGAGGATACTTTTCTTCAGACTCTCATGTCGCTATGGGTTCACATACACTAAAAAAGATAATAGTGATGAGACTGATTACTGATATAAACCCTCATATAAGTGGACCAGTACTGCTGCGTGCTAGCTAGCAGCGCAAACCCTACCATTTCATGCAGATGCACCGATTCTGCATCAGGAGTTTGCAGATATGAAGTAAGTCATGCACATTTCCCAAGCACGGATAGGGTCTGAGAACAAAATGCCACACAGCAGAAAATATGCCACTGGTCCATTGTCTCCTAATAACTTTAACAGTCTGATGCCCACATACAGCACTGTTATATTTTTCCCACTATACCCAGTAAATGTCCTTGTGGTTGAGAGAGGTGTGCTAGACTTTGGCTGCTCTCAATAGGTATCTGAAGACTTGCACTAACATAGGAGCCACAAAGGCATTTTAAGTTGAAGGTCCAGTCTGCACATTTGTGCGTTTGCAGGTATCTCCACAGAGTAAACACAATGCTAAACACGTGCTGCCACATTGGTGATGTAAACACAATGAAAGCTCTAGAAGTCCGAGTTGAAAACAAAAAGAAGTCAGGAAGCAGGTATAACCACCATTTCCAGTTCAGGACTGAAGGAAATGTTAAGGAACTAGTAGATGTGACAACTGGTACACAAACACTGAAGACAGAGGTAGGAATGAAGATGAAATGTATTTCAAGTGCTCGTCAAGTGAACAGCAATCATCTTTTTTTGTTGTCTGTAATGACCTTTAAAATATTGGACCAAAACACCCTGTTGTGAGGGCTACAAGTTAAAAGTAAAACGTGTTTTTTGTTGTTTTCTGATGTATGGCACCGTTAGCTGCTTTTATTTGTTTCTCCCAACTGTTTGCTGTGGTAAAAATTCAGGCCCCATAGGGAGCTGGTAACTGAACAATAACAAAAGGCAGAGATGCAGTAACAACGGAGGCTGAGATTGTTTAAATTAAAACTTACTTTAAAGAATACCTACAACTAACCGTAGATTTAAAACCCCACAATTTAAGCATTACTGTTTCTAAAACAAACCCATTCTTTTTTACCATAAACTCCTCAAGTCAACTAAGTATCATCCACAGAATCAGTAAAGAAATTAATTCATAATACTAAAATCTCTAAACCAAGCAGAAGATGGTTGCAAAACCATCAGTTAATGACAAGATGATTTTGCATGTCACCTTGAAGTTTCTATTATCCTGCTTACAGTTAAGGACTGCTTCTGTATAGTATTTTAATGAGTCAAGATGACATCCACATAGTATTTTCATCATCTTGTTTCACCTCTTACAAGATGCTTTGAGCAGAAAGTATTTTTAGGAATTATTTGGGAGCATTATTACACACAAAGAATAAAGCAGCGAAAAGATAATAAATTTATTTAAATCTTTCACAGGTCATCTCAAACAGCAAGGTTTTATCGATGCTGCGCTTGATCAATGATATCTTTGAAATCATGTATATACACATATTCCTTTGAATCTTATATTTAATCAAAACTAAGTTCATTTTTTAATCTGACTTTTCTTGAGCCTGCCCTGACCAACAGGGGCAGGAGAAGCACCAAGCAAAGTGAAAAATCATTGCATAGTCCTTTTCAGCCTTCAATGAAACCACCTCAAATTGCTCTAAGCTGCCACATTATTAATGAACCATCGAGAGACATGGCCTCGGACTCTTCTGAGAAGACCAGGGAAGTAGCACAGCTTCTGGCCTGCACCTGCCAAGGGCCCAAGTAATAGAGGGGATTATCTTCACTCAGAGCAACACAAAATCAAATTGTGGCAACATTTCTTTACATAAATGTACACATGGAAGTGCTAGTAGGCAGTCAGGTCATGGTCATTTCTTCCCTAGTTGAGAAAAAATAACTTTGAAAGAATAATGTTATTCTTAACATGAAAAAGAAAAAAAAAATATGCAAATACATACAAGGAACCTTTTACATACAGCCATTCGCTAGGACTGTTCCATAAGCAAAGTCAAGGGCACTAGGTTAAAAGGAGAAGGAATCAAACACCATCTCTCAGAAAGAGAGATGTAAGGGATGCAACAAAGAACATTTACAGACACTGTAATCGTGGTGAAAGAATAAAACATGAGTGAATAGCCAGAGTGAGTATCCTGCTAAAAAAAACATTGTATTTGTAATACTTAACACATACTGGTCCTGCGACTCTCCAGATATATCCACAAATCAAAAGAAAATTTAAAAAAAATAAAAATAATCCAAGTTTTAGCACACATTTTCTGAAAATTTTGCACAGACTCATGTTTTGCAAGATACCTTGTATGTTAAGACACTTAGACAGTTGCTAACTTTCGGAAAACACCAGAACTACAGTCTCTATGCTTACAATAAATAATCGGTTTATTTCTCTTTATGAGAGAAGTTCAGAGCAAGATCTTCAGCTGAATCAGCAAAGGCACTGATAGCAAAACTGGCTGAAAACAACACAACTTTGGAACAGTAGTTCTGTCCTTAACTCTGTAATAACATCCTGCAAGACAGAGAATGAAAAAACTGACAAGATACAGTCAATTATTCTACTACCAACTATCAAACAAACAAACAAAAAAATAAAATCACATCAAGCAGGCTATTCTCCCTCTTTTACCCTCTTTTTTATAAGGACAAATGCTCTTGCAAGCTGTCCGTACAAAGGAGAATGTAGATATAAAGTTCCACATGCAGCATTTCATCTGAAACTCTGAAATAGGTTAACATAAAAAAACAACAGTTAGCTAGAAAAACTATTATTCATAAGATAAAAATGAAAATTAACCCTAGAGTACTTAAATGAATTGGGAACGTAAAACATTCCAACCCACTTGTAAACTAAAAGGACTCAAATTTTTTGCTGAATGGAGACAGGCCTGAAATAGCAGTTATTCTGTCCTGAGAAGGGTAAACTCTATCAAAGAAAAACGTACAGGAAGAACTGGCATGGTAAGAAAAAGACACTAATATAATACCAGAAAATTAAAACAGGAGTTACCTGCATTGATAAACAGTGAAAAATATGGAGCACCATAGAATATCAGTTATTTTTGCAAAAGATCATTGCAGAAAACATTACAATTGATGAAATGGATTAAGCTGTCTTCTCAATTCAGGTTCAATCCCTTGTGTGCCACTTAGGTATAAAAAAAGCCTCAAAGAAACACAGTGCAATGCTCACAGGGTGACATACTGTCCTTTCCACCTAAATACTACGTCAACGGAACAAAGACGCTGTTCTCATACAATTGACTCACGTGTAATGGTGAATACATTTTATTTTTCTGTACATTGAATATATGAAAACTATCAGAAGTTAGAATGCCACAGAGATGTCTGAGTAAACTAACCATAAGAAAGTAACCCCCTACCCATTCCTGGTCTTTACTGAGAACTCACAGAATGCATGGCTGCTCTAATTAAATTCTACTATAACATTAAAGAGGCAGATCTACATGTAGCAGAAACTGGAACAGAAGCATCAGCAAGGTCTCCATCTCAAATCCACCACCAGCATCAACTGATGTGGTAGTTATAGCAAAAAATGTTGCTTAATGTTGACCTATCTGCAAATCCAAGAAGGCCCAGGCTGTATTTGTCACTCACTAGCTTTATTTATACTTCTCCCTTGGATAGCAAAAAGTTTTTATTCTGATAGCTCTTGGGGCTGCAATCAACTGTAAGATCACGTAGAATGAAACAGATGCCAAATGAGTTTGCAAGAAGTATTACATACTTGTCATTACACACTAACAATCTGTATCTATTTTGTTAATCAGTTCCACTGACAGACACTGACTGAATTGGTTAGGATGGAAGTCCTATCCAGAGTACATTAAGGAAGCTATTAACAAACTGATTTGCTTTCCAGTTGACAGAAAAAGTTTAATGGCAATTGGGCAAACCCTGTATGGGCGCAACTGTTCAACAACACACAAGGTGGCAATTACCAATTATACAGCGTACATCTAGGTAAACTGTCTTTACATACAGAATTGAAAACATTTCCTTTAAAAATTTTCTCTGATCACCTTCACAATACATTTTATATATGCTTTAACCTTAAGTCTTATGCAAAAAATGACCTTTCAACAAGCATAGCAGCCTCTTCCAGCGTGCCTATCATTAGGCTTGCAGCACTACAGATTCTGGACATAAACGAAACATCTAGTTTTGTCCACAAACGTTCTAATGGTTTACGCTCCAACCTTTCATTTCAGGAGACAGTCACTTTTCCCCATGAAACACTTTTTGTTAGTACAATATTCAACATGAGGGTTTTGTTACTGTATTTAGTATAAAAGAGATGAAATTTGTTGACCTTCAACATAAAACAGCAAGGCTCATCTCCATAAAGAGGCTAGGGTGGTAAAAGTAAGACGAGCTTTGAGTTTTCTTACAGTACCAAAAAGAAATGGGTTGTTATCACCCAACTTTCTAAGTTTAAGATAGCTAGTTTTATCATCACGAAACAGTACTTTGATCAAAGAAATTGTTAGATGCTTCTGGCTTATGCTATGTTAATTATAGCTCAAACATGTATATGCAAGCAAGTTAGTTTAATATGTAAATACTTAACACAAACACAGGTACACAAATATTTAGGGAGGAAAATGTTAACACAACAGCTAACCTGAAATTTAGCTACACAACTGGAACTGCAAAAGTTGTACAGTTTTCCATCAGGCATTGTGGCTTGATATTGAGGTAAAGAGTTTCGTTTACAAAAGTGGCAAATAATTCCCATACCTAAAAGAAAAACGTAGTTTACAAACAAAATAAACACAAAATAGTAGCGCAAAAAAAAAAAAATACTGAATTACAGATCAGTATTTCAGTGTAAAAAGGTAAGGTTTGTCTGGTTTCCAGTCAGCTTCTACAAGTCACATGAACCAAAAGAAACTGCAGAGGTTTTGATGAATTCTTCCATTAAAGACTGGCATTAAACATGAAATCGAACATTCTTCTATAAAAGTCACTAGATCATTTTCAACTTTGAGCTCGCTCAAGATCTATGCCTGCTTTGCATACTGAAGAACACACATTTTTAGTTATTACCAGTTCCTTTCACCTAGATTAAAAATTTTACCTAAAGAATATCCATATACATAACAACTACCTCTATCCTTCTACAGTTTTTGCTTGGGGAGATAAAATGGGGTGGGGCTGGATCACAGACAAAAGAATATTAATTCATACGCATGAAAATTGTACTATTGTTCTGTGACACATCAGAGCACATTATGTCTCAAAAATCTATCCCCAAAAGTCCTAAGATAGATGAAAACTATTTCCAACATCAAACAAAAAGGCCAGTGGGGAAAAATTATCTCTCATGGGTCCGTTTACTAGTGCTGAATATAAGACAATCTTTTTTTTTTTTTTTAAGCAAGCTTAAAAACCGTACGAAGTCACATCTACATAGCTTAATTCTAAATGAAAATCACCCACCCCCAGTGTTCAAGCTATATAAAAAAAGTCTACTCTTATCAGTGATGAAAATCCATCATCCTTTTCACTTACTTTGTGATTTTGCATATTTTGATTTGTGTGTGTTCATGCATGCAGTTGAGCAGTATGGCTCCATATATCCATTAGGTCCTATGCACTGAGTCATGTCAAAAAACCTGCACTGAGCTCTGCAGCCAGTACAAGATGTTAATTTGCCATATTTCTAAAACATAAAACAAAGCAAAACAATGTATTAGTTAAAACTATGTTTGGCTTTTCTTTTTAAATTACGGTACAACAAACAGAGTAAAACTTATTTACTTCTGCAATTTGCACCCATATCAGAACCTTCCTGTATTAACTCACTCTCATAATTATCCTCTCAATGGATTATGATCATTCAGCACTATGGCTGGGTCTCTTAGTCCT
Organism: Baryphthengus martii; assembly: GCA_013396935.1. Taxonomy (NCBI): domain Eukaryota; kingdom Metazoa; phylum Chordata; class Aves; order Coraciiformes; family Momotidae; genus Baryphthengus; species Baryphthengus martii. The sequence goes on from VWZK01004480.1 coordinate 219,402, forward strand.
GGAGGAAAACTGCCTGAAACTAAACTTCTGTATAAAGACAAAACTCGAACACATCCCCCTCAAAAAACCAAAAATCAAACCAAACAAAAAAAGAAAACCGATCATACCAAACCTCATAATCTACAAACTGTGAACTGCGGTAAGAGTATACAGCAAGTTGTGCTGAGTTGGAGAGTTTGAAACAACTCTGTTCCCCTCTCCTTGATGATGAGACAACGCTTCTAAGAAATGAAACAGGAGGCTGGCACATCAAAGATGAGAGACAAATAAGGGTGCTAAACTTTGCCAAACAAACTGTACTCTCCAAATGGCGACATCCTTAATATGGTTCGGTGTAGTGCCTTCTTGGTAGCGACACTGTTGGGAGAACCTCTAATTTCCCAACTCTCCCAGTTTCAGACAGGAGAAACAATACTGCAGAGTTCCTACGCTCCTCATTGGATCCAGTGAGGATCTGTGACTCCCTGAACCTGCTAACACACTTGGTTTTGACATCTCTCAACAAGCAGTCAGTCAATCAACAGTTTTCCACAGAAGGGAACAAATGTTCAATGAAAGGCACAGAAAAGTTGCACCAATTAGAAATACCAATGTCAGAGTTAAAACATAAAATCCATAGTTGTGACTTCCTACATCCTAAACACTTCAGTGTCAGGCAAATATCTCAAGTGCCATGGAGCAAGTCAGAAAAAAATGTCTAGGCACCTTCCCCGCCCATAGAAATAGTATCATGGCTTTGACAGTGATCAAAGCATCCCTCATTTGAACAGTGATGAGTCTCCTTTCAGGCAGACTCTCTCTACAGAATATTAGAAAATACTCTAATTGACACCTAGGCACTTAAGATTTCTTCACTTCTGTTGAGGAATGATTTTGGCACTACCTCTGCCTCTTTCCCTCTTCTCAAGGGCTGAAGGGGGAAGGAAAGGCAAAGCGTATTTCATAGGTGCTTCGTTTTGTTCAGAGTTACAGAAACTTCAGTGGATATCTGCTCTCCCTATCTTTAACTACTTCCATTTAAGCACCACCTAACTCCAGTCGTACCGACAGCCAGAGAAGAAACTTACAGTTTTATAATGTGTATCATCTTGCCTATATTGAAAGCATGTACATAAAAAAGTACAAATACACATACCCCTGACACAAATTGAGTGTAGCACCTTGCAGAGATCAGTAAAATTTCAAAATACCACACAGCTTCACAATTCCTATATGCTGCTTTATTGAAACCTTTCCTGTGGATTTTCTCCAAAAAGGAGTAAGGGTCAAGATAGCAAGCTCCTCTCTAGAGGAGGGTATTTTATAGAACTCCTGGATCCTTCCTTCCAGTCTCACTTCACTATGTATCTTTGCCTTTAAAAATGTTACCCAGCACCTGATAATGCTCCCAACCAGCCAAAGCTCACACTAAGAACCAAGACCAAAATGCAGGAATTACACTGTTCTGTGAGTTGGAGCTATTCTGCCAACACACATTCATCTCTTAATCTCACAGGCTAATAGAAAAAAAGCAAGGCAGCAAGAATACTTCAAGTTATATTAGCAGTGACAATACAGGAGATCCAAATTTACAAAGGACTTGCAACAAGCTTAATGGACAACAACCATCGAAAAATCTGTGTGCACAAATAGTCTTGGTACCTCTAGAATAAACAAAAATATAAATCTAGAAGCACTGATGCAAACATGCTGGCAAACACGTTAACAGAGAGCGTTCAGGAACATATTCAGAAAACAACGCACTAGTAAGTGAAGGTTTCACAGGTTCTAGGTTTGAAAGGAAAAAAGTCAAACTGAGGTCAAGATGACGTCAAGAGACAACAAGATGAAAATACAGGTTATAATAAACAAATTTATAGTAAATTGATTACAATACAATTGGAAAAGATTCATTTTGTCAACAGACTATGTTTCAACAAAAACCCCTTGAAAGCAGAAATACTTTTGCTAACCAGTATCTCAAGTATCTCATTTAACTGATGTCAAGAAAGGATCATACACACAAACTGCAGTCCAGCAGCATGTCCATCACTTCCAAATTTCAAAGATCCTTATAATACTGGAATTGTTTACTGATTTCACCCTAGATCTTTAAGACTTGAAAGCAACAAGAAAACTCTTTATTAATATCTAATAATAATCTAGCAAACCTAGATCTAAATTTTAAGTTCTACAAAGAACCACATCTCAAGGACACAGAAGATTCTGTGGGTAAAAATAAAAGTGTAACAGCAAAACTCTTTCTGTCACAGAAACTAAAAAGAGTGGTTTGAGCATTTCAGCATTATTAGAAGTTTAAACACGCTGCTACACAAGCGAAGGAGATAGGGTATCAGTGAAGAAAAAAAGGTTAAAAGGCCTGAAACTTCTTCAAATGTGTTGCTTCCAAAACATCATAATTGTCACCTCCTCCAAAATTTTTCCTGCATTTTTATTACTCCTGCCATCACTCCCCAAATTTTTAAGTCATTAAAAAAATCAAGGAGTACAACACTATCATAGGAAAAAAAAAAAAAAAAGAGACTAAACCATACCTGAAAGTATTTAATCAGCATTATACAGGTCTCTCAAACATAGACTGTTTAAAAAAGTAAAACTCAAAGGCATCCTCCACTAACACAACAGAAAAATCTCATACTGTACTATCCCATGCTTTTAGATAATCGTAATACAAATCAAGAATTTTCTCTTGGTGTCAACTTTCCAGAGGAACCTTTCTCTCTTCCCAAAGTTTTCTAGCAACTTACATTTCTGCACTTGCCTTTATCACAACATGCTATCTTTCTTCTCTAACAATCTGCAGTATAAATTTCACCTTGTAGAAAAAGTAATACTTGAGAATCCTTTCCCTAGAGGTATCCTTTCAGCTGGAATAAATAAGCAGAAGATTCACTAAAACTAAGAAGAACTACAGTAATACATAGGGTCAAAGCGTGTTCTTATGAGATAAGGATTTTTGGCCTGGAAACAAGGTAATTTAAGAGGATAACAACAGAACCAAAAAAGGTATAGTGTGGGGCACTATGGATCAACTGTTCATTGTCTTCTCTAGGAAAAACAACTACGAAAAATCACATGAATATCAACAGAAGAAGTTTCAAAACATGTAAGAGGCACCAGCTCTTCACATAAACAGCAGATCAGCAGAACTTCTAACCCAAGAGCGTGATGGATGGAAAAACTGTTTGTTATTGTTCACAAGGAGACTGGAACAGCGCTAATTAAAGAGATTCACTAAAAATAGCGTATAGGAACATTGCATAATGTTCAAGAGATCGCCTGACCTCTAGAGAGTCAGAAGCTAAAAGAACACCCAGAGGAAAACATCCTGAAGTTCTTGCTCTGCTCTTACTCTTCCCTGCATGGCCACTTACATACACTGCAGGAATCTCAGTCCCTGGATCAGCTGTTCTCACATTCTTACTATAGAACATTTTTCTTTTTAAATTTAAAATTTTAACTGTCCTCAAGGAAAAATGCATGTTCAGATAAAAAAGTCAAGGAAAACATAAAGCTGTGTCAATGTTATTGGTATTTCATGGTAGGAGACAAAAGAATTTTACTGGTAGAGAGAAAAACAAAACAAAAATCTTCATTACTAAGTAAAGAAGGAATAATAATAAAACAAACAAACAATAAACAGAATACACCACCACCAACACAATTTCTTGACTCCTTATTTTTAAAATCACTACTTCATTCTTTGTTTCAGAAGTATCGAATCGTAGGATAATGCAGATTGAAGGGGACCTCTAGAGGTCAAGAGCAACTTCCTGCTCACAGCAGCTCGAGAGCTGGTTGCTCAGAATCATGCCCAATCAAAACTGAGCAGCAACAAGGATGATCATTCTAAAATCTCTCCGTAGGGTTTTCCCACTCTCACAGCAGAAAATAGCTTTTGCTTCAATCTAAATCGTTTCCCCTTGTTTTCAAGTTGTCTGTTGCCTCTCATCTTTCCACTGTGCACTTCTTCGAAGAGTCCAACTCTGCTCTCTCCATAACCTCCCATTAGATAACTAAAACCCCTTTTAGCCTTTCAAGGTCCAACAAACTAAGGCCTCCCAAGCCCATCCTATTATGTCATGTGCTCCAGATCTCTAACCATTTTGGTAGCTCTCCACTGAATTTGTATCAGCATGTCAACGCCTTGCATCCTGTGGAATCCAAAAGTGGACACAGTGCTCCAGATGCAGTATCAGAAATGCAGAAGGATGGGGGGGCAGGGCACGGAAATTGCTTCCCTTTATCTCCCAGCGACACTCTTGCTGATATAGCAATAGGTTGCCCAGAGAGGCTGTGGAGACCCCATCCTTGGAGATATTCAAAATTCAAATGGACACAGTACTTGATTACTCTCAAGGTGTAATCCCCACATAATTGCTTGCTCAAGATGACCCTGCTTAAGCAGAGGAGTGGACAAGAAGACCTCCAGAGGTCCCTCCCAATCTCAAGCATTCTGTGATACAACCCAGGATGCAGCTGGCCATCTTTGCTGCAAGGGCACACTAATTCCTGTTCAACTTGTTGTCCACCAGTACACTCAAGTCTTTTCCTCCAAAGCTACTTTTCTGGCAGTTATCTTCTATTTTGAGATGAACTACATGGGGAGCACGTGACGAAGCCTGATATTTCAATGGTAAGCAAAAATGATTAGAGACAAAATCCTGCACATTCAAAGCAGTCTCAACTTCAGGTTTCCTTCGAAGACAGAATTAACTCAGAACCAATCCAAAAAGAAGTAGTATCATGTATTTTCCTTCTATGCATCACTTCTTGCAAATTCAAAACTATGGTGTCCTATGAAAATACATGCAAATTTAAGGCCTGCAATTTTAAGGAAAACTGTAAGTAAAAACACTGCTCTCAAATTAGTATAGAAAATTGTATCAATTAAATTACTAAATAAAAAAAGTTAATCCAGAGGCAATTTCTAGAGAATAATGGCCCAGTGCCCTCTGAGAGGAAGTTCGACGTGAAGTAGTCTGACTAAACCTCTCACTACTCTACCTAGATTCTGCATTGAGATATCTAATTTTAGCTAGATCTCATTGCATATTTGAACTCTTACAAAGCATAAGTCAGAGGCAAATCCAGAAGCCTGGATATTATTCTGTTCTTACTATATTTGACTCCGGATTCACTCATTCTTTCATGACTTGTTTGTACATCCCATTAGAGACCTAATTCTAGAAATCACGTCTCCTTCATGATAGGTATCTCATTATAAATAACCAAGAAAAGACATATTATAAACCACTTCATGTGATTTGAAAATTCTTCTGAGTTACTAGTTCTATAGACATTTCAAATCTTCATTCTGTCCACCAGGACAATGCTGAACTCAAACTGGCAACTACAAAAGTGAAGGACAAAACAGATGAATGGAATATATTCCAGAAATGCAAGTATTGATACAACAGAGATCCAAATTCCTAGAAATAAGATCCAACGGGAGGGTTTCTGAGGAATTTTTATTCTTGCCATTATCAGTAACAAATGTTTCAAAAGGAATCTTGACCTTCCTTTACATCTTGCTGAAAAGATCATGAAAGTTGAAGTCTAGAGCCCCTCCTGCATCCTCCCTACTAAGAATAAAGATCAAGCCCCCAGACTAATATTATAATTTCATGGTTTTTTAGACGTAAGCCTCGCTTATGTTCACAACTGAAACTCAAGAAAAGTCTCTGTTCTTGAACTTTCTAACTGCAGGAGTATTTCAATAAAGCTATCAGTGCCTTGAATCTGAGCATCTGTGCTTACAGACTTTTAGTCTTGACTGAAAAAAAGGCAGTATGATCTGCTTCACAGACCTTCAGAAAGATAAAGAGATGGATGAAGAACATGCCTGCAGTGTAAGCGAGCATTCTTGCTACAACTTCTCCCATGCAAGGGCCAGTCAATTGAGAACACCAGAATATCAGCTGATGGCTACACCACTACGTAGCAGCCCAAAGACTTGTCTTCATCTGCAGGAAATGCTTTGCAGTTGAACTCATACAGTCCACGGAAAAACAGACTGGTACAAACTTGGCAATCCAGGGAAACTTCTCTCTGGTAGCTTTACAGAGTAACAGTTTTGGATTAGAAATAAGATAAATATCAGGAAAGCTTCTAGAAAAGAATATTCTGGGACAGAAGCACAGTCAATCTGTGTTCACATAGAAAAGTAAAGGAGAAAGAGGACAGAAATTTTCTGTAAGCAGAGATAATCACTAAATAGAGTTCTATGATAGAGATCCATTAGTAAGGCAATCAAGAAAATAGCAGCTAAACTACTTCAGATTTATTTGAAAAAAGCATGGTCCAGATGGCTCAAGAAGCAACACATACATCTAAGAAAAGAATCAGATGTCACCAGAATCTGTAACAGCAAAGAAGAAACCGTACGATTTATGCAGTCTTGAAATACTGCACCCAAATCATCACTCCCCTAAGAACAACAACTGTAAATTCTTTCCTACTCCAACAAAAGAAATTAAGACTCGAAACACCTCAAAAGCATTGCTCACGTCTTAAGTGCAAAAGCTGAGGTAATTGCTTTTGTGGCCCTTGAACACCAAGTGATTTGTGTCTACATTCCATCATCTAAACTCTGCCGTCAAATCAGTAACTTAACCAGTAACTTTGATATCTCCAACTGTCAGAATTTCCTCTTTTTGCCAGTTTTGTTCCCACTCTCAAGACATTTGCCTTCATGGCCTGAAGAAATGTAGAGCCGAAATCCTCTGCTTCAAAAAGCAAGTTGTTTTTACACGTACTGAATGTTTCAGCTGTCCTGTTTCACCTTCACTCACTCCCTCTTTCCCTCAACCCTGCCCAGTATTGCAGGTACAGTAGTGCATGGATGTGGTCATAACCATCCCAATTCCGATATCTAGTCATATCACCTCCTTGCTGCCTCTTCCTAAGAATTTTCTGTGCTCCCGCTCACATCACACCTCAATTTTCACTGCCATAGGTACTTCACTTCAGAACTACAAAGCTGTTTTAACTTCTCTGAGGTACCTATCTCACTTTATCTTCCAGAATACCAACAAAATAACATCCTGAACACATACTATGAATGATGTTCAGGTGCCTAAGGAAGCAGATTATACAGTTATTATCGAAGAGCAGGAAATTCTACAGTTGAAGACAGATGTTAGAAGTAGAAATGACAAAATAAACTGTTCCAGAAAACAGGAGTAAATAAGAAGTAGAAGAGGTAGAACAGGATAGTTTCTAGGACTTGATTTGCATCAGAAATGCAAGAAATTTGAGGCATAAATACTGAGGCCTTAAAAAGTTCCCCATGCCACTAAGCAGGAAGGGGAACTTGTTATTTCTTGGTTGATAAAGATTTCTGTCACATTAACCATGGTAGATTGGGTAAAAAACATCTAACTATCTCCATCTGTAGAAATGTACATAGGATCAGACATCAGTATTATCAGATTACTTAAGATCAAACTAAGTGTTACACAAACTGAGACAGAAGTGGATTAGCATTTGAGGAAAATACTCCACTATTAAACTATAGTTTGCACTGGCTGAAACCACATAACTTCTTAAAAGTCATGAGAAACTTAAAAATAAACTGAAAAGTCAGTATTTCTAATATTATAATGTAAAGGGGCTGCTCAGCTCTCACAATTACTGGTTTTGTCAACAGCATTTACTCTCAAAAGAGACACTTGGAAATGAGAGTTTACAAAGCATTAACAATGGCAGGAAGCAGTCGATTTTGTAGCTAACTTTACTATCAAAATAAAAAGAACAGACCTGTCTTAACAGCAAAAAAGCCCAGAAAAAAAACAAACAGGTGAGGGACTTTTGAGGATGTCGGGTAGAGGACTAGAGGGAATGGATTAAAACTAGAGATGGGTCGATTCAGATTGGACATTAGGAAAAAATTCTTCACCATGAGGGTGGTGAGCCACTGGAACAGGTTGCCCGGAGAGGTGGTGGAAGCTCTACGCCTGGGAGCTTTTAAGGCCAGGTGGGATAGGGCTCTGGGCAACCTGATCTAGTGGGAGGTGTCCCTGCCCACGGCAGGAGCATTGGAACTAGATGATCTTTAAGGTCCCTTCCAACCCTGACAATTCTATGATTCTAGAAAAAGAACAGACACTGCACAGGACAAGATAAAGTTGATGCTTCCACCTAAGTACTATGTGACAAGACATTCTATGATAGCGCTTAGCAAAATTTAAACCAGTAGACAACAATACATTTTGTGAGACTAAATACAAAGTCTGCACAAGCAACGAATCCTAAGTTGCAGAACTGATGTGTGTATTATTGTATACAGTGAAGTCTCCTAAACCTCTGCACACAGATAAAGCAGATGAAACGTGTTTTAAGAGTTTTCTAAAAGCAGATGAAATGTGTTTTAAGAGTATCATGAAAGTAGTAGTTTGGCACAAAGCAGAATGTGAAACAAGGTAGCAAAACTGCCTAGGTTGGCTTTTTTTTAATATATTCACTTACAAGTAACAGGGAAGAGATTGCATAGCATCTAAGCACGTTCAGTAGCAAATCTTCATCTCCTCAAGGAAGTTAATTAAATGTACTTTTATTTAGTACTGAAGGAAAATTTTCACTAGATGAGAAGACCCTGCAAGCATCCTGTCCAACTAGGAAAATACTCCTGTGGCTTACATTCACCTGGTACTCACTTCATTTCAGAGCTATTAAGAAGCCTATATAGAAACACCTAGAGCTCCTTCTCCATTTTTTTTTTGACAGCACATGAAGACCATCACTTTTAAAAAGCACACAAAGCAAGCGAATCCCAGGTCATATTCTAACAAGAAGTTAGTTACAGAAGCAAAGCAAAAAAAAAAAGTAAGAAACATTTTAAACTAGTAAAGCATCAAATGCTTTCATGGCAAAAAAAAAAAAAAGAACACCGTGGACTGATCAGACCCGAAAGTAAAGCAGTTAAAGACTCTTATTTTTAAAAGCAGACATAGAATCAAGCTTTATCTTAGTTGAACAGCTAAGAATTAAAAGGCATGGCTGGTTGCACAAGCCAAGTCACAGAATTCACCTGTTCCTTAGAACCAGGTTGTCAAGCCTGTACCCAAATCGAGCAGACCAGGATGCGAACACTGCAACTGCCCTCAAAAGGAAGCCAACTAATTTTGTAGATACAGAAAACATGCAATAGTTTCAGAAAAATTGAAACAACGTACGTATGTGTGGTTGGTGAGTATGCCTCCATGGCAGGCATATTTAGGATCTGTTTCAATTTGTCCACAGACACTCATTTTTAAATGAATCGCTAATTTTTTTGTTATGGTTCTCATTTTAATTAAATGCGTACTGGAAGAAATATTTCAACATCTGCACCATTACACAAACAATTTAGCCAACTCCTTCTCAGATGACCACATTCTCTTCTAGTACTGTTTGTTTTATTTGTTTTAGTTAGCGCCATTCTTTAAGTCCCTCTTGCCCTCTACACGTGAAGAGTTTGAATCTCAGTGCAACAGGTAAAGAATTTACAATCTAATAGTCGTAGTAGTCTTCTTCAGTTGTGTTTTTTTAAAAAAACAAACAAACCAACCAACCACACTTCCAATAAAGGGTTTGTTTTTACACTTTATCTAAATTAACACAACAATTTTGTTTCTGGATGAAGGATTTTTATCATTGTTTTCTCTTTTTTAAAAAAAAGTCTTGACTTGCACTTAGCTGTCTTCATGAATGGCTGTTTGTCATCACAAAATTAATGTACTCTTGCATAAAACCACAGTGTGCATTAAGCTGTATTTCTTTTTTTTTTTATTCTTAAACTATTTCTTAATCTATTCTTCATGTATTTTTTTAACATGAAAAAAACTCTAAGCTCTTTATTACTTCAGTTTTAGGTAAGAAAGAACAGTCGTCACCTCTCAAAAGCAAAACACTGGATGCAATACCCAAGATTATTTCTGTCTCAGTTTTAAAGCAGGTTCTGAACCCGGTACATAGAAAGCTAAGTGCATCCATCATCTTGAAAGGTGACTTACTGACACTTCAAAAACAAACCTACTCCCCATCCCAGGAATGACACTGTTTGTTACTCCCACCAACGGTCTAAAACAGAGGAAGGAAACCCTTGGTAGCTAACGGATTATATGCACTCAGTGGCCATTCCAAGAGCCACAGTAATTTTTATTGCAATTTTAATTCTTTTTTCATTCCAGGAAGAAAAAATGTCCATAAATTATTGAAAATTAATTCTTCAAATCAGTGTAATATTTATTCAAAAAAGTAGGGATGAAGTATAGATAGGTACAAGTAATAAAATCAGTTTTCATTTATTACTACTACAAATGTATAGCATATTGATAGGTGTATGACATTTACAATAGAAACTGCTTAATACAAATCTCATACCGGTAAGACCTGTATATTTTACAACTGTTTGTAAAAAAACATTTGCTAAAACTTAGGTGACACACAATAATCAGTTGTACAACAATGCTGTTATGAAATGATACATCAACGTTTTCTATATTGGATTCCATTAAGTTTAATTCAGTATGTAGTAGCAACTCTCCCATATTCTCTCCTTCACCAGTTCACCTTTAAAAGCAAAACCTAATAAAAAGTATTCAAGAAAACATTTTTATGACTGAACAAATCAACCTACAGTTTACCAGTTGCAGCCCAATGAGTCATCAGTGACATTTTTCAAAGTCTAAATTTCTTTTTCAAAAACAGAATTCCTTGAAAACATTAACTTCAAAAAAACCTTAATGCAAATGAAAAATTCAAACTTAAATAAATCCTGTTAGACAACTACATATTCTCAAATAATAGTGTCCTAAGCAACTAACACCTACAACATACACTAAAAAACTCCTAATCTTACAGTTTGAGTTTCTCTTAATATCAAAAATACCCCCAAACCCGTTACTCCAGAAACACCTGAAACCTACCAGTTAAGAATTATACTTAATCACCACTCCAAACCAGATGCACATGAGTACTCAAATTAAGTTTCTCCCAGACTATTACAGTTCACCAGTAACAAATATTTCCACAAGAGAATTAAGAACTTGCTTGAATAAAGTTGTCTGTCAGAACCGAATGCACCAAAACAATGTGTCTCAATTTAAAGGTTCTCTTAAGGATCCTCAGATAATGCACTATGCTTGTGAAGATTCCTGGTACTGCAAACTGCTCCTCCACCCCAAATCCAGCCAGAACATACAACTTGCTACCCATATCCTCCTCATTCTCAAATACATATCTAAACACAAAAATACAACAATTTCTGAACAAACAGAGTACAGTGTGTAATGAGAGTTAAACACAGCTTTATCATTCGACCTCTCAAAATTCCACATTAATTTCTTAATTCCATGTGCAGTGCATGTTAGACTGGTTGTGTGGGAGTGTCTCATGTTCAAAGTTAATCTCATGCCTTTTTGTTTCTTCAAGAGACAGTATTCAACGCTTCTTCAAGTCTTTCCATGGCTTCTGGGCATGCCTATGCTTTTAGTATCTTGGAAACCTATCCTGTCCCTTTTGGTATAGCTGTGACAAAAAAATAACGCTTATGTTACGTTTTCAGTTATGCTGTTTGCATATGAATGTTTCCAGATTTGCTGTTTGCACACTGCATATACACAAGAACAGCCAGCCCCAAAAGCATCAAAACTAAACGTCCAAAGCAAAAACACACACATGATGCAATATTACTGAACTTAAAACCATTCTGCACCACATAACCTTTCTCTTGGATCACTGGTTTCTTAAAAATAGATGAAGAATCCAACGCAATGTGTAGCACAGGGGCCACTCATACATTCAAGTGTAAACTTCAAAAAAACGAAGAAATTTCTTGCTAGCAAAACAGTACTTTCAATATGTCGTAACGCTATCCCTACAAACTCAGAGCAGAATTTATCAAGACAAAAAAAAAAAAGAAAAAACCAAACCCCACGATCCCCAAATAACATATCCTCCCCCAAAATATTAATATTTCAGAGCTATCCTATTATACCATAAATACTGTGATTAACATTTAAACTTTCCAGCCAGCATTAGCAACAGCTCAGAGTTAAGCTGGCTCTGTAATACATAACACGTCAGCATCAGATTTCTTGATTTGGAATTATTTTTAACCATAACAATTACTACCATCCTAACGGTTTTAAGAATAAATAAGAAATAAGCCATGTAAAGAAAACGAAAGCATAAAATTTAACATATAGAAGGATGGAATTAACAATAAATTTTGAAATCTCGTGCTATACAGTGAAAGAGATAAGACAAAGTACAGGTACACAGCCAATGCGATCAGTTAGAGCACTCTCACAGCAACATCCAATCTGCACGCTCTGCACATTTTTGAATGTTTGATTGCATACAAGTTGAGCTTTTTTAGATATGAAAGACCATCACTTAAGGACCAGTAAGCCTGTGTGCTGGACTTGGTGTTAAGATACTTATGATACATCCATTAAAAAGAAATAGAAATTATTAACAGAAAGTTTAATCTCAATTACATTTTCATTAATAACAAACAAGTATTGCTATTAACAGCAATATCAAAAAAAAGTCAGTAGTAAAAGGTCCATTCTAGCTAGTCTGTCCCCCCCAGCATTATTTTCATTTTGAGGAGCCTTTGTTTCTTAAGACTTCTAGTGAGAAGTAAAACTATGTTATGAACAACAAGATAAATTTAAGGACTATTAATGTCTATTTAGTTTCAACATATAGGTAAAGTAGTAATTACCTGCTTGTATTCACCAACGCAGTTCTGACAGCAGAATCTTTTCTGCTGACCATCAATAGTAAGAATATTGTTTCCAGCTCCTTTACTGGGCAAATACTCCCCACAATGCTCACAGCAATTCATTATTAAACCATTTGCCATCCTGTATCTATTGAAGCAATGGTCACTGCACAGCTTGTGTGTCATATTTTTAAAGCTAACTTCATGACGAATCTGAAAAATAAAAATTAAGAAGTATTCTATCAGCACACAAAGTTTCAGTGGAACTACTGACAAGCCAACAGTCTCACATTCAAGTGCAATAACTAAAACCAGATTATACTAGCTCAGTATTTAAGACAGATGATTGAAGTGACCATGAAATACAGAAACAGAAATTGGTGTTGCTGTTGTCTCCAAATTTCTTGAAAAAGAAAACTTGGACCTATCTACTCTTGTAGCCTAGAAGCAACCATCACAGGGAAGGATGTAAAAATTTCACATTAGCACAGAAAGTCAACTTCTGCAATTTTATAAAGTGCTCAATCCTTAGGTTAACAACATGGCATATAAAGACTGGCCAGACACATATGCTGTGTGAAGTAGTAGCCTGAACTATGGTAGGTCCTGTAACGGCATCAAGAGTAAAATAATACATTCATGGGAATTTAAAACTACATATATTCTACATATCTCTAAAAATATTTGCATCATCTTTCAAAACAGAGTAAAAAAGTAAATAAGAGTAAATCTTGACTTTTTTTCAAACGGCAAATTCTTCTATGTGGGTGATGTAGGTTATAATTACAAGATTTGATGCCTAATAAAACTGACAGTAGCGACAAGACATAAGCAAAAGCACTTCCAAGTTCCTGAAACAAAACCCAAATATGAACCTCTTTGAATTCTTTCTTCCTTCAGTTGGTCTTCATGAATATTAAGCTTGCATACCTTAACATCTCACTGAATATGAAAATACTGAATCAGACTTTAGATTTCCTTACTTTCAGTTCTCTTATTTCAGAATATTATTAATATTGCCATTATTGAGAAAGATTAAGAGAAAAAAACAAGTCAGCCAGACCTCAGTTAGTTTACCACAAATAGTGCATCTTGACTTATTCAAAACTCCTTTTGAGGGATTCTGTTTATCTTCATAGAAGGATAAACACGATGTACTGCAAAACTCCTGGAAAGACTCACTTGAATCAACCTGAGCAACAATGGTACCCTTCATTGTTGTTATATCTCTGAAAGACAAAAAAAAGCCTCTAGTGTGTTTGTGTATAAACACATATACATATATTTAAACAAGGACACATTGAAAGATTCATTCTTCTTGTTAACACATTTCAAACCTGTTTTGTGAGTACATAGTTGCTAGTCACACATCAAACACTAAGTTCAATAACATTTTCTACAACTGCCGTTAAGTACTTCAAATACAGTGTCTTTCCTGTGTAAAAACCTTTAATTTTAGGACTGGTGTTATCTTTTCCCCATGACGTTATTCTAGAACTAAGTGATGTTAATAAACTGTTAGGTACAAATCCAATATTATACAAGAAATGAACACAGAAAACTAGCCCTTTTGCAGCTTTACACAAAAGCTATACTTCTGAATTTTGCATATGAAACTGATTTATAGTAAAAGGCAAGAAATTGTCCTTATTTTATGTAACTCCACCATTTCCATGCTAATCTCAAGACAGGAGAAGGAGATGAGAGATAGTTGTTTTCTGATAAATAAAAACAAAAAGCTTAAAACTCTACCACTAACTTGCCTAGAAGTTTCATTGTTCAAAACTTTAATTCAATCATTACTTTAAAGTTCTAAAGCACCTGAACAGTCCATGTAGTTGCCTATGAAACTGCACCAACCTAATGCATTAAATCAAGGAACTATCAATAATATTAATTAGAAATTGAATAAACCTTCTTCTAACCAAACTGACTTACACTGTTTTTCATTGAAGTTGATTAATTCTAGACTGCCTTGATTTTCAATGGCATGCTGAGCATGCTGCAAACTTAGGGAAATCACCATACCATGCTTGTCAGTGCACTATCACAATCAGGTCTTCCAAACTTCTAAGCTCATTTCTAAGGTGGTTTCACTCGTATGGAATCACATAATGGTTTGGGTTGGAAGTGACTTTTAAAGGCTATCTAGTCCAACACACTGCAATGAGCGGGGACATCTTTAACTACAACAGTTTTCTCTGAGTCCTGTCCAATCGGATCGCGAATATTTCCCAAGAATGGGGCTTCTACCACCTCTCCGTGCAACCTGGTTCACAGTGTTTTATCACCCTCATTGTAAATATTTTTTTTTTTTTACTTACACCTACCTAGTCTAAATGTCTCCTCTTAGTTTAAGACCATGAGCCCTTCTCCTGTCACTAAAATTGAAGTCCTCATCTTTCTTACAGGAATCCTTTATTAAAAAGTTGCAATAAGGTTTCCCCAGAGCCTTCTCTTCTCCAGGCTGAACAACCCCAACTTTCTCAGCCCTTCTTCATAGGACAGGTGTTCCAGCCAAGGGCATTACTGTGTCCTCCTCTGGACCCACTTCAATAGGTCCGTGTCTTTCCTGTGCAGAGGACTCCAGAGCCAGACACAATTATTCCAGGTGGGTCTCAGAGCAGAATAGAGTGGCAGAATTACCTCCATCAACCTGCTGGCACCAGCAAATTTCGTGAGGATGCACTGGATCCCACTGTATTATTGATGAAGATATTAAACAGTACTGGTCCCAATACCTGGGGGACATCACTACCCTCTGGGTGTGACCACCCAACCAACTGCTCATCCACCCATCAGTCCATTCATTAAATCCATATCTCTCCAATTCAGAGAGAAGGATGTTGTCAGGGACAGAAGTCCAGATATACAACATCCACAGCTCTTCCCCTGTCTACTGATGCAGCCTCTTCACCACAGAAGGCCACTAGGTTGGTCAGGCAGAACTTGCTACTGGTTAAGTCCTGCTGGCTGTCTCAAATCACCTCCTCGTCCTTCACATGCCTTAGCTTAGCTTCAAGAAGGATCTGTTCCATGATTTTCCCAGGCACAGAGGTGAGGCTGACAGGTCAGTAATTCCCAGGGCCCTCCTTTATATCCTTTTTAAAAATAGGTGTAATGATTCCCTTTTTCCAGTCATCAGGAACTTCACCTGACAAATCTTAATCCCAAACTATCACATACCATAAATTAGAGAAGAAATAAAAGCCTCCCCCTCTGCCTTCTAAGCAAAAAAAAAACTTCTTGACAGAGAAAATGCTATCGGGCAGAATAAATGAAAACACTGGACTGAAATTTAAAAAAAAATAATAAAAAAAAAGAGTGGAAAACATTAGACAAATGCTGTATGCTTCCCTAGACAGACTTCCTTGAAAATAAACTTATACAGCCCCTGGATATTAACACTTGTAAGTCTGCCTTCTTCCATCAAAGGCAAGCCAGTAGATTTTGGTTTACCTTTTGGCAAGCTAGTAAGGATTTGTGTTGGGGAGAGTTATCACTTCTGTACTGCAAAACAAAGTCAAAGCTCCTGCCCTCAGGAGCTTACAGGTTCTGGCTGGATTCTACCAGGACTTACAACACAATTAACTTTTATCAAAGCACGTCTTAACTTGTATCAAAGGAGACAAGTGCAAAGTCAAAGAGAGTAACACAAGTCAATAAAAGTTACAAACAGTAAAGGGAATGCCAGGTATTTCCTATACTTTCCTTCCAATAATAATTCCTGTGAAATTTCTGTCATTACAGAGATTCAGAAAGTGCTAGAAGAGTGTTTTATAGTAAAATATGTAAGAATTCTGACTTAAAAGATAGGGTTATATTATTTTATTTTTTTTTAGAAGTTATTACAGGCTTCATTTTATCCACTTTTAAGTAATCTACGTATTTAAAGATAAATCCGAACATTACTCTGGAAGTCTGACCCATGACATACCAACCAGCCTTCTCAACTACAGTGAAGATATCCTGAATTTTGCTGAAGTTCCCTTATCCTTTCACTGAACTGTAATCTAACAACATTATGCCTGTTTTAGTAGAAAAAAAACACAGAAGCAAGTGCAGAACAAACAGTGACTGGTTTGCTATTACCAGGTAACAAAAAATTGGCATTAGAGAGAAAAAAAGACTTGGCTTCACAACGAAGCCATGCTACAAAGGAACAATTTCATGTGCATATGGCCTTCTATTTAATTGTGACTGAGCAAATAACTGCATACTAGGGGAAAAGAAGATCAACATCACCTCAAAAACTGTCCAAAGTGACTTCAAAGAGGTTCTCTAGAAATCCCGTACACTAAATAAGCTATTTTATACAATGCCAAAAGCTAGAAAAAAAGGCATTTTCCTCATTAATAAAAAATAAAGCCTTTTCATTTAGGGCAGTTTTGTATATAGCCTCCTAAAATACACAGATAGGCTTCTCTGAAGTTGCAAGAGAGCACAGATTTAGCCAAAAGTTTTCAAGCTTTCAGTCAGAAATTAAAAGATCAGACTACCTTCATCTTTATATATATAATACAGCTAGCTGAATATGGCAGTCATCAGATTACTTCTAAAAAACCAACCGTGTAGGAACATATACAAGTTAACAGAAAACTACAGAGTGCTTTTAACTAGCCCTGTAGAGGCTAGGGTTAAGAGAATCTGAGCTTTTATACGTATTTTAAAAAGCTAAAACACATCCAATCTGCCAGTGTAAGAAGGTAAGAATACAAAGGAGATCAATATTTTCTATAGCTTATTTTCACTGAGTCTTAAGGAAAAAAGAAAAGATACTCAGATCAGTAGCTTATGCCTGAATATAAGCCATTTATCCACCACACTGCATAGTGAAGTAAAACTTTTTCACTATTTTAAATCTGCGGTTGAGCAAAGACCACTCTCTCCAAAACATACATTAATGAAAGCAATCTTTACTACAAGCCTTCTTCAGTTCAGCAAGAATTCATCATTTAACCAGTGTCACTGCACGAGGTACTGGATTTAGACTTCACTGAAAAAAAAAAGGAAAAAATCCAAGTATCTCAGTAATCAGTACACTGAAAGAAAGAGACAGTACAGCTATTTCATACACCTAACACTACAATAGTCAATTACGGAAGACATCTCTCCGGCAATTTTTAAGTTTGGAAAATAATAAAAAATTAGAAGTCAAACCTAACAAGTAATTTAGAAGAAGTCATTTCTAACTGTGCTTGTCACTTTCTCTGTACTGCCCACTTAAGCTATCTTCAGCTTCAAAACTCTTCAGTTGCCCCTAACTACAGGGAAAGTCTAAGGCTTCTACTCTCCCTGCACTGCCAACAGTGGAAGAGCTCCCAAATTTCTTCCTCCTTCTTGCAAGTATCAGTTTCTCCTTTCAAAGCATCTTGATTTTGTACCTTCATCTCTCAAAATGAATGCTTTCTGTAAAAACAGGTAGATTTTTTTCATAAACGACTTCAGGTATAAAGAATGTACCTTGTCATAGGATACGTAACTTGGACACCTCGTCTCTAAAACCAACACCACACACCAGTAATTTTTAGTGCATTTGTTTTCATAGAAACAATCCGCCCTACTCATTTCAAAAGCTGGTAGTTTTTTTCCTTATTGTAGCAGACACAGTAAAGGCAACATTTCCGAACAACATTTAGGTGACGCTATATAAAGTACTTGCATAGACAGACTTCCTATCATTAAGGGAGCAATTCTCACACATGCATGAGAATTTCAAGTATTACTGGATTTAGCTGCTTAGTATGAGACAAAATTTTTTTTAATTCCTTACTTTCTGCACATAACACAAAGTTTCTTTGGAGCAGGTTTGTGTGAGAACGACGAGAGGCAGGTAGTAGAACAAAAAAGGTGAGCTGATCCTTTTCGCTGATATGCAGTTTGTCCCTTCTGTAAAGGCTTCTTGCAGTTTGCACAGGTGACTTTAACCTGTTTAGAAGGCTGCTGCTGGGCAGAAGGCTGGAAAATCTGTTTAGGAAGTGATGCTACAGGTGATAAGGAATCCACACCTGGTTGCTTCTGATTCCTAGGGAAGGAAGCTGACTGGGATATCCAAGAATCTTCAAGACAAAAAAAACCAAACAAATATAAAAGTGAACAGACATGTACATATATAGAGAATAATATTCATGGATAAGATCATAAAATCATTTTTCTGTTGGAACTGACAATTAACAGAAGCAAGCTGGTATTTTAGAAATTCAGGTTTAAAGTAAAACACTGTTTGATGGTACCACTCTCCATTGGTACAAAGCTTCAGAACACGAACAAATTTCAGGATGGTCCCATCCTACATCCAATGACAAGGTTTGCAGATATCAGTTCACTTGCACTGGGTTTGTAAAGTGGCAATTTTATCTACAGAAAAACAAAAGTGCAACTAAAAGAAAAAAGAGACCAACAGACAACATGGAATTTCTAAGCTAAGGTTTGAGATACTATCTCTACAAATTTAGAAGAGCATGAAATCTCACATTTCCATTAGTTACTGCATTCTAAAGCTTTACCAAGCACCATGTGCCTGGCCTCAGCGATAAAGCCCAGACTTGGGGTTCCCCATACTAGTTTCCTAGCCCAGCCTGCAGCCAGAGAACTATACTGCAGTTAGAGCAAAGCACAGTGGCTCCACATCTGGGATCTGCATCTATGTCATCGAGTCCTGTAAAAGTTCTTGGTTTTCTCAATAACCTTTTTTGAATGCAATGATGACCACTTAATGTGCAAACTGGGAAAGTCATGAGAGTTCCAAGTCTTCTTCAGTAGAAATCAATGAACCTAGAAAATAATATTTCATTAAGTTCTGGCAGTACACAAATACATGTCCCCGTGTTCCAGACTCCACTCGTATTCCAGTTGTGTTTTTGGGCAATGGACTGCTAAGGAACAAAGTCATCTTTGCTCAATT
This sequence comes from Baryphthengus martii, assembly GCA_013396935.1. Classification (NCBI taxonomy): domain Eukaryota; kingdom Metazoa; phylum Chordata; class Aves; order Coraciiformes; family Momotidae; genus Baryphthengus; species Baryphthengus martii. The sequence goes on from VWZK01004480.1 coordinate 239,021, forward strand.
GTTTGTAGCAGGATGTGTCACAGAGCAACCTGCATAACAAGAACTTAAATAAAACTTTTTCTCCAATAGAAATACATCTAGAGAGATCACATGTTTCTGTTAAATTACACGCCTGGTATCTTAGTTTGGAGCAGAATATACAAATCAGAGGAAAAAAAATGCCCAAATAAAACGTAACTTCTAGGCTTTTCTTTGGAATTTAAGCTTTCATTTTAAGTAATTATCATCAGAATTTAGGAACGCTGAGCTTCTGAGGAATGCCAAGAACGATACATTACTTAAGCATGAATTAAAATCTGAACAGGAACTTCTTTCCATTATAAAAACCATTTACGCACATTTTCAATAGTATGTGTAAGCTATCCAAATACTGTCACAGCACTTGGGACTTACCTTTCAAGTTTTATATTCCCAGCATCTTGAACAGTACTTCACTCTTACTGAGTAGTGAACACAGCCAAAATATTACCGTATTGGGTAGTACTTGTGCTACTGCTTTTAAGTAAACATGCTATATATTGTAACTAAATAAAAATAGTAAAGCCTTGAATGTCTTACTGCAGTAAGTTGTATTCCTGGAGTGTTATTACAACTAGTTATTAACAACCAAATGTAAGAAATATGACTTTACATTCTACAACTTCAGATAACAAAAAACCTTAACCTATAGACCTCATCAGCTCCCCATAACTTATTCTTAAAGGACGTTATCTTGGTCCATAATCATTCACTAAATAGAAGGCACCCTCTTTCCTCACACTATTTTTTTTAAAGTCCTCTCTTTCCCCGAGAGGGTTTTATTAACAACATACTCCACCTCACAGTTTTAAAATTTTAGGGGCAAACTTCCAAGAACCCTTGTTACAGCAACAAACAACGTACATCCCTTAACAACTAGAGGATCATTTTCTGGTGTGACTTTGTAGCTGACAGTGGTATTAAGTGGACCCTCAGCAACTTTACAGAACACACCAAGCTAAGTGATGCAGTTGATGTGCCTGAGGGATGGGATGCCATCCAGAGGGACTTGGATAGGCTTGAGGAATGGGCCCACATGAACCTCATTAAGCTCAGTAAGTGCAAGGTCTGTCACCTTGGTCAGGGTAATCCTCGATACAGAAAAAAACTGGGGCATGAATGGATGAGAGCATCCCTGCAGAGAAGTACTTGGGGGTAATGGTGGAGGACAGGAGCAAGCAAAGTGTGCTTGTAGCCCAGAAAAGAAATCATATCCCAGGCTGCATTAAAAGAAGTGTGGCCAACAAGTCCAAGGATGGGATTCTGCCCCGCTACTCCACTCTGCTGAGACCATCTCAAACCCTGTGTCCAACTCCGGGGTCCCCAGTACAAGACAGACATAGGCCTGTTAGACCAGGTCCAGAGGAGGGCCACAAAAAAAAAAAAAAAAAAAAAAAAAAAAAAAAAAAAAAAAAAAAAAATGACACAAGGCTAGAACACCTCTCCTGTGAAAAAACACAGAGAGAGTTAAGATTGTTCAGCCTGGCGAAGAAAAGACTCCAGTGAGATCTTAATTCAGCTTTAAAATAAAGAGAGCTTATAAGAAAGACAAAGATACTCTTTACCAAGACCTGCAGTGACAGAGCAAGATGCAAAGGTTTTAAACTGAAGAGGGTAAATTTAGATTGGACATAAAGAGTAAGTTTTTTACCACGAAGCTGGCAAGACACTAGAAGACGTTGCCCAGAGAAGTTGCGGATGCTCCATCACTGGAAGTATTCAAAGTAAGTTAAGATGGGGCTTTGAGCACTTGATCCGGTAAAAGACCTCTCTGTTCATGGCAAGATGTTTGGACTAGGTGCTCTTTAAAGGTCCTTGCCAATCCAAACCATTCTATCAAATATACTCCAATGCTTACTGAGGACATTAGGTTCTGAATTAATGTGTTGGATAGAAGTTTCTGTTATTCATCTACTGCTTCCTATACAAGCGGAGGCACTTAGCTGAGGGCAATAGAGTAACACTGACCCAGAAGAAATCTTCCCAACCATGCACAGAATCGTTTAGGTTGGAAAAGACCTTTAACATCACCAAATCCAACCGTAAACCCAACACTGCCAAGTCCACCACTGAACCATGTCCCTCAGCACCGTATCTAGATATCTTTTAAATACCTCCAAGGATGGTGACTCAACCATGGGCAGCCTGTTCCAGTGCTTGGCAAGTCTTCCAGCAAAGACCTTTTTCCTAACATCCAATCTAAATCTCCCCTGGTGCAACCTGAGGCCACTTCCTCTTGTCCTATTTTCCTATTACTTGGAAGACCAACCTCCACCTCACTACAGCCTCCTTTCAGGTAGTTGTAGAGCGTGAGAAAGTCTCCCTTCAGCCTCCTTTTCTCCAGGCTAAACAACTCTAGTTCCCTGTGCTGTTTCTCACAGGACTTGTTCTCAACACCCTTCACCAGCTTTGTCGTCCTCCTCTGGACACACTCCAAGCACCTCAATGTCCTCATTGTAGTGAGGGGCCCAAAACTGAACCCAGTATTTGAGGCGTGGCTGAGAACAAGGCACTACCATCACTTGCCTGTTCTTGCTGGCCACATGATTTCTGATACAAATACATATAGTGTGTATTTGCCAGGGCCTCACTATCAACACTTCTTGTCTACTGTTTTTCTAACAATATGCAGATGCAACACGTCCTAATTCCTTTGTCACTAGGGAAATAATATAGAAAACAGCACATGTTTGCATCATCATGGATTCAAATCCTCTACATAGGAATCAAACACGATTAATAGGTCTTGTCCAAGATGCAAGCTAGAATGTCTTTAGGTAACAGATCTGAGTTCACAGTTCTGAGATTTGCAAAACTGCTCTGTAAATTGATGTAAGTTAAGTCCTTATGCAAAGTTTTGACGTTCAACAAGTGCTAACCAGTAAATCCCTAAATAAAGTTGTGGTAACTGGAAAAAAAAAAAAAAAAAAAGTTGGGTTTGCTATCCAACTTCTTAGATCCTATTTCTGAACTTTAAGTGGTGTTCTTCAATCCACAATCTTCAAATTATATCAATCAAAGCATTTATCATCAGTAAGTTTAAATTAGCTAAGCAAGAGACTCCATGCCCATTGGAATTATTTTAGAAATCTAGAAATCAGAGCAGATAGAACACTACCGAGCCAGAAAAGATTATTTTATTTAATCTATCCTTAGCAACCTTACACTGGAATTGTGTAGAATATATTAAGCATATTTAAGAATGCTTCCTCTCATACTATCAAAGTTTCTAGCAGGCAGAGTTAACTTCTACTAACAAGATTTTCTAGAAGAAGAGGAAGCAACTTCCAGGGAAATAGACCAAAATTTAAACTTGTATCTTGAAAACCTTTCCCTCACATCTTTTTAAGTACTAAAGTCTGTAAATGATCCACACCTACCTGTTTGAGACTTTTCTTGTGTAAAAGCCACTTCCACTATGGCCGTCTTCCTTCCTCCTCTTGTTTCTTCTTATGCTCTGTCATTTTCCTAATTACTCTCGCTTGGTATTTTTCTTCCTCCCTTTTACCTGTGGCAGCCCTTCCTGCTTCCTTTCAAGCCTAATGCCCTTTGTTTTCCACATAGAAAGGCTACAGTCATAAAAAAACCAACCCTATATACGTACACCTTGAAATACGTATCTCAGGACCGCTTGTAAACTTACTTTTCCTCCTTTCTGAGGGAGTCTTTTTCATCAAGTCCCTAAAAGGGCTTCCAGACACTACTGTTCTCTCTGAACACTATTTCAATACTGCTATGGTCCCAGCCTATCAGACTTCATACTGGAAGAATTCTGGTGCACCTCTGTTCGTCACACCAAAACAAAAAGTTCAGTAGTTAAGAGAATGCACATACCGATTGTCTTCGGATGTGCTTTCCCCAAGAAAAACAAAAGGCACTACTTAAAGGTAACAAATGCTTTAAGTTCTCATCCATGACTACTTGACCACCTATGATAAGACAGTAATCATAGCCCATTTCTCAGGGATCAAAACTAGCAGTAGTGGGAATGTCAGTTTTAAAAGATTTGGAACTGAATTTCTAAATTATTCAGTGAGATATATGGACTACGAAAGCTTTGCAGGTTTCAACTTCAGAAGTCAAATTCTGAAATCAGTTTCAAGATTACACTAAAATCTCACAGCCTAACACCCAATTTAAAGCTCAGATTCATACTGACATTTCCATAATACAGTAAGAAAGGTATTAATACTTCTGCAAAAATACATTTAGTAGCATACAACCAAAATGAAGAACTGTGTTATTGAAAATTCATTGAAAAACAGGTTAAAAAAAATAAATCCATGTTTTAATAAGCATATGAGGAGGTTAAGAAATCGTGCACTAATAAGGGTCTACTGTACCTAGATCACAACTATTTTTAATTTTCCTTTTAAAACGTCCCTAACTACCCTGACGTTAAAACTGTGACAATTTGGCTTTTCCCCCCTACTTCTAGCCTAATAGGGCAGTAGAATACTCATCTATGTTAGAGCTTGGAAGGTTTTAAATTCCTTACGTGAAAGCTTAAATTCTGTAGAATAGCAATTCCAGAAGACCACTCATGGCTGCTCTGTTTAGCTTTCAGCAATACCTGCTCACTTGCTAAATCAGGAGACAATGTTCTGCTATTTACACAGAGATACAAAACAATGCCAGCAAATTCAAACTAATTAATATTATATGATATAAATACATATTATCACAGGTGACTAAATAGCAATTACACAGTGTGTATAACTTACTGCAGGAATATGTGAGTTCCCAAGTAACTTGGACCCCGTTTTGTTAAGCACTGTAAATACCAAGAATTGCTTAGTATGCAATGAATTACGACAGCTAGTTACTCCAAACTCTTAGACTTTCAAATTCAGGGTTCTTTGCATGTTAAATTATATTCAGATAGCAAGAAAACAGACCAGTAAAAATACTACTTAAGTAACTTTGATGCATTATACTTGTCATAGAACTCCATGAAAAGATAGAAAAGTAACACAGAACCTTTATTTGTGCCAATTAAAGGGGTATACTTAAGTCACAAAGAAAGCTTTGCTTCAGATACAAATAGTTGCTTCTCAAAACATCTGAAGGTATCACTAACTCATTGACCGGGATAGTTTACCTATCTAACACACTACGTCTTTGAGCCTATTTTATTCTGGAGACACAGAGATAAGGTTGTGATGGAGATGACAGGAACCAAGATCTTCCATATGAATTAAGCTAGAAAGCTAAATAGTGCCACTGCCAAAAATACCTTAGTCAAATATTCTATTTATTTCCAGCTTTTAAGAAATCGTTCAGAATCGCAACTTACCAGGATTATGATGAGTCACAGATTCTCCATTTTGAAATACATCTCCAGCCACGCTCATTCTACCAGGATTGAAAGGTCCTACACCAGTCTTGGTCTGTGAAGTCAAAGATGGGGTGTATGTTTGCATGTTAACACCAAAATTACTTGACTGCCGTCCATTAGATACATCTCCCAAGCTGGCATTCTGCAGTGATGTTACATGTGTAATCATTAAGTTCATGTCACGCCCTTCAGCACTTTCTAAACGACCATCACTCACAGAGCTCATAGCACCTGTTTCTAATGTAGTAACATTAGCAATGCGAATTTCAGAGTCTGGTTCTGTGGTTATACCACTATTACCTATTCCTGAATTTACCTTACTTCTTGAAAAACTGGAAGCTGAGAATTCCATATCGTTGGTTCTATTTTTACACTCTGGAAGTCTTCGTTCACTAAAACTGGAAGCATTCTTCTCTTGTTCTTGACTTGTTTCAATGTCTTCTTCATCATCAATAATAATAGTTTCACTTATACTCCCCTTTTGAGAATTTAAGTCTTTTGGAGGAGGAAGCATTTTGCAATCATTCCCTTGAAGTTCTTCATTTTTTGATGATGTAAATGCAGCGTTCCTTTGATCTGCTATCAGTGACGCAGAATTTTGTGGAGGTTGTACAGGTTCAATAAAAACTACATCATCGTCATCTTCTATAGGCGAGTTTTGGAATTTATTAGGTCTAGAAACTAAAGAACTTGGTGGACCTCCAAATGTATTTCCCACATTTGCAAGACCTGCTGCCATGGTGGTATTTCCTAGTAGACCAGGAGTATGTTCAGACAACTCTAATCCTCCCAGAGGACTCGTGTCCATGCCAGATCTGCTGTTTAAAGAAAAACACAAAGCAAGAAAAAACACTTAACTTCACAGTAAGATATAACTTCACAACAGATTTTTAAAATAGCTACAGAATTAATAATTCCACTTTTTACTTTGTTTTCTTCCTGAGATACAGAAAAGAAACTCAAATTTTCCCCGTGCTCTTCTCTGAATGTTAAAACATTCATTTACTTTCTAATCCCATGCCAGTAAAAAAATACTGCCATCACCAACATTTCCCACGCAATAGCTACACATCGTGTTTAGCAATATATATACAGTTATGTAATAAATGCCACCAAAAAGAAAAAAAAATCTATTTTCTGATTTCTCAGTCCCTTTCCCACCCCCACATGCACACAATAATCCTCTAACACTGCTCCTGCCAGACTGCAAGGTAAGATCAAAACTTACACATGCAGAAAGAAAATTTGAATTCCTATTAAATTTCTTTCTTATTAGAATTGTTACAGTTTCAATATCAATATATTTATACAGTAAATGACCAAAGCTCGTATACAAGTGCCTAGCAAATTAAAAAAAAAAAAAAAGGAACATAATTTTCCATATTAACAATTCTGAAATTTAACTGATTTTCCCCTAACCCCCGAATGCCAAAGTTCCTTATTTGGCCCCAATATGACTGGAACATGGAAGTAAGAAAAAGAAATATGGAACTTCTGCACATGATGAGAATAGATATATTATTGAGCAGCAGAAGGTGCACAGGAACCTCTCGCTTCCAGCCACCACCAGAGGCAGCTCATTTGAGGTCCAGACTCTCTACACCTCGCATTCCACTGAAGCTTTCAACAATTTTCTCTTTTTTAACCAGCAAGTGATGCTTCTTCAGGATCTTTCACAACAGCTACTGTGCCTGGGGGGTTCTGTTCACATTTTAGTAATTGTTCAGTCTGGGGAATCTGTTGCTTTTAATTATCAATTCTGCCATCAATTTAAGAAATTATAAAAGACAGCATGGACAGCATATAATTGGTGCTAAAGGACCTACGATATCTCTACTCTGTACTAAATATCAGTAAGTTAAATTGATCTTGATGGATACAAGAAGAAAAATGCAGATGTAACTACATGATAACTTGGGCATGTCGGAGTATACACTGATGTGTGATATCACTGAGCTTTTGTAAAAGGCTAGAAGTAGCTTTCTGTATAAATCCTTTATAAAGAAACATAGATACAGAAAGTAGAAATATCCTGCCCATCAATACTTACCCATCCAGAAATCCACTGCAATCTGTTTACCTTAAAAAGCTGCTCCAAGAGCTCTTATTTTCTTTCCCGTGGGGAACCTGCTCTTCTTGTATCAACTTGCTACCCTCCACAAAAGTAGTGTGCTCTGAAACAGGATTAAAACAAACATTAGACATCCAAAACAGTCTCTCTCAAACGACTTTGTCACCTATGTTCATTAAACTGACTGCCTTCTAAATTTTCAAACCCAACTTTTACCAGTATCAACCTGCAATGTTAGAGAGAGAATGTCAGTCTATACAGTCATTGCCATGAGTAAAGCAACAGTACTGTTTGAGATTTTCCACTCGGTCACATCACATTTCCAAAATCCTTTGTTTGAGGCTTTATACATAGATGGAAAAAATACAGTGTTTGCTAAGAGATAGACAGTCATAACTGCAATTAAGTAATCAAGCACTGGAATTAGTAAGTGTATTTGTAATAGAAGGTTAAAGAAATAAATGGTTCAAGTAAAGCGAGCTATTGAGAAAAAAAACCTCAACAGTTAAATTTCTTGGTTTTTTTTTTTTAATTGTGTCAACCTCCTTGATGCTAGTACCAGAATATAATTTGCTTAAATTAAGATATAGCAAAAGAAAATTTACAGAACATATATTATAAATCACGCTTACAGTGTAACATAAACCTTACACTGCTAATAATTTTCAAATTGTATAGATGCATTGCAGCGATACTTAGCACAGGCCCAGGCACCCATAGCTGATATTAACATGTGACTACTCACAAGAGGCTGAAAATGTTCAAAGTTCAAGTCTATATTTATTCTCCAGGTTTTATAACAGTCATTAGTTTTCCCAGACTTGGCAGCATTTTTAAAATAGAGAGTATCAACTTGTGTAGTTACCTCCTGTTTAAGGACAGCTCTTAAAATCCCCAGAAAGTAGAGGCACAGAGGAACAAAGCCCAAATATTCCTCTACAAGTTGGCAACATTATTCAAGCCCTCCTGTGTATCAACTGAGTAGGAGCAGGAGGTGGGGGGAACGGGATGACCACACAGCAAAGCTGTGAACCAGATTAATCCTAGAAGAGAGGCGACCACCTTTTAATTCCTTCATATGTTAGTCTGACAATCTAATGACATTATGTAACAGCATATGAACTGCAAAAAAAAAAGGTAATATTCAACTGGAATGAAAAACAGTCTCTTATCAAAAATAATAATAATAAAAAATAAATTGTATTATCAATGCAGTTGGTTTGTACCTCCCTGGAAATCAGCCAGTTACAATGAAGATTATTTTAATCCAATATTCTCTTACCTATCTTATTTTTCCTTCTAGGGATGACTAAGTCAGTTTTCCTACATCTCAGCTTTTGTTGGAAATAATTAATTCAGTTCTTAATTCTTAAAGTTTCCCAAGTTTATTCCATATACTTTCTCCCTCTACAAGGACAAAAGCATCACAAGCACATAAAGCTTTTAATAAAGTTTTAAATATACCTGAACAGATGGGAGCCAAGAAGAAATGAGACTACGCCAAGACTATACCTCAGGCCTGACTCAAACCTTTACTATTCCTATTTTTACAGATCCTTAGCAGAAAGACAGACCTGGGCTGTATTACCATACATACACAATATGTAAAAAGGTAAGACCCCAAAACACAGCTTTCTGCTTAAATAATTACTTTTTTTCCACAAAGGTTTTTAAAGAGGTCTTTAATGACCCACATTATTAGTTACTACATAAAAATAAAAAAGGTGGCATGCTTAACTGTTAGTGCATAGTCAGAAGTAAAATCTGCAGACATTTCCTCACAAGTACTGGCTCCTACTTCTGTAAGACTCAGCAACAGAAGTACTTTTTCTTTTAAAAAAAAAAAAAAAAAAATATTTTTTTTTTTAAAAAAAAAAAAAAAAAAAAAAATCTACAAAATTAGGTAGCTTGTTTTCAAAAAATGCTAACACCAAGGAGAAACAAAAACTACATAGGCAATGTCACAGTACTTCTAATTGAAAAACTACTCAAAAAGGAGGGACCTACAGAGTGAAAAAAACAGGTTTAGAATGGGAAACTAAGAAAAAGCTCATCTTGCAAGTGGCTACAGCGGATGATGCTTAACAACAGAAATACAATTGCAAGAAACCTGCAAGACTGATTAGACTGATCACTGGATGAACTGTTGAGACTGTGAAAGGGAAAAAAAAAAACAAACCCAAACCAAAACAAACAAACAAACAAAAAACCACACCACCCATACCACAACAAACCAACAACAAACCAAACTCGTGAGCCCTAGTCTGCAGCAAATGCATGTTTAATATTGCTGCAGAATGAGCTCAAAGCTTTGTGCTAATGCACCAGGCATCAACATTATAGCTGGATGGAAAGAGAGGCTCTACCAACATAAAGCAGCCCTTCCTGAACCAGGCTTTGTATGTCCTGCTTTTAAACTAGGCTACATCACTCGTCTATAAAAGTCTTCACGACAAAATAAATTACAATCCCATACCTACATTCAAGGCTTAATTGCTGGAAGAAATAAAAAGGCAAAATGTAGGCACTTCACTAAAAGGATAGCAAATACTACACCAGGTAACACTTGGCCTGTGGAGCATTAACTCCATTGCTGAATGAAAACAAGAGATGTAAATTTATAATGATTTGCAGAAATTGAGGTGAGGTGTGTGCCTACCTCAAAAAAAAAAAAAAAAAAAGAAGAAAAAAAATACCAACTCCACTTTAACAAAAGCCTTTACCAAGTGCCATTAATAACACCAGGGATGAAGGTGACAGAAGAGCAGTCATTATATACACTCAGAACAAAGTCACAAAAATGAAAAGGAGTCACTGAAATTCAGCCAAAACAGTTCCACCAACACAGAGCACTTGAAACAGACATCTAAAGCAAGATCAGTGTGTGCAAGTGCTGCCACATAAAGGCTAGAAGCCTAAAACCAAAAAATGGAAAACCTGAAAGACTTGTTTGTGAGAAGATATGTAACAGAGATCTTCAAAAGTGAAGAGATGCAACAGAATTCAGGACACAGTATTATACTGAAGTGCAAACACAAGAAGAAGAGAGGGACTGATCAGCCCCACTCAAGGAATACTACTTGCTGCTAGGAAAGCACAACATCCTAAACTAACTTACCTCAACAGGTACTGTGCTGCATTTAAATTCCATACTCAAGCTCGAAGAAACAGCATACTATCAAACACTTCCACTAAATAGTGACAGCATGTGTGAAATAAGGGGAATGAGACTACAAAGTAGTAACAGAAGACTTCAGCTACTGCTGTGCAGACTAGGGGAACAGGGCAGACAAGACAAAAAAAAAAAACAAAAAAAAAACCCACCACACACAAACCAAACAACATAAATAAAACAACCATCCGAACAAAACAAAGACCAACTCCTGATCCAATTCTGAGCCACACAACACAGCTCAAGATGCAATTACCCAGATAGCACATTGATAAAGTCCTAGGGGAATTTAAAAAAAAAACGAAAAAAACCAACAACAAACAAAGGAACAACTTTCTTCTATTAGTTCAACATTTGACTTCAGAAAATTAGAACAACATACGTGTAAGGAACTCAGTTAAAAGGAAACAAAATGGAGCATCTAGAACAAAAAGCTTCTTGAAAGCATGAAGGCCATTTAAAAACTCACCACGTAAATACACAATCAATCTTAACAGACCTAAAAAATTCTTAAGGACTACAAATGGGAAGTCTCCAAGCTACAAAGATGCTGGAATTGCACTAGGGGAAGTTTCATATACATTTGCCCTATGCTTTACCTTTCGCTAGGCGTGGTTCAAGACAGGCTACTGAGTTATGTCAGAGCAAAGGTTGGTCTCAAATGCCAATTATTGCCAACTTTACATACATTAAAATCTTCCTACAGAAAACAAGTACCTGAGAATCCTGAACCACAGCAGAAAACAAACTCTGCACTAATGTTCAGTAAGGAAAAGGTCAAGACCATATCTAAGCTCTTTTTCTAGGTGAGAAGTCAGGAAAAATATCGTACCAAAGTGCTAACAGGAAAGTATTTTAGAACACATCACTAGAGCCACATGGCATTCACTTAAGATTTCTAAAGACAGTCAGCAATTTTATATTTCAGTAGTTGTAATCAATTACTTAAGCAGAAGGTGGTAACAATTACTCACAAAAGTACAAACTACAGTCCTATCACTATCTCCATCCTATCTCTTGATAGGTATCATCATAGTAGAGATCATCACTAAACAGGCTGATAGAAACTACAGCTGAGTAAATACACAAAAGAATAATATACGGAGAAAGAATTAACACGGATTTTGCAAAGAAAAGGCAATGCCTCACAGGACTACTGGGTAGATCTTCTGAACTGTTCATGTACTTGTGACTAACCCTGATTAAACCAGTATACAAACACTCAAGACTTTCAGAAGGCTTTCAAGCATGTTACTCACCAAAGACTGCAGGGGAAATGATCTACCATAAAGATTTGAGAAAGGGTTCTCTGGTGAATTTAAAGAGAAGTTACTACGAGAGGGGTGGGATTTGGGGCA
>VWZK01004481.1:0-44957 GCA_013396935.1 Baryphthengus martii
AGGAGAGGTGCTCCAGCTCTCAGATCATCCTCGTGGCCCTTTTCTGGACACATTCCAGCACATCCAGATCCTTCTTGTCATAGGGACTCCAGAACTGGAGGCAGTGCTCCAGGTGGGGTCTCACCAGAGAGGGGTAGAGGGGGAGAATCCCCTCCCTCGCCCTGCTGGCCACTCTTGATGCAGCTCAGGCCAGGGTTGTATTTCTGGGCTGTGAGCGGGCACTGACGGCTCATGGTGAGCTACTTGTCCACCAGCACCTCCAAGTCCTTCTCTTCAGAGCTGCTCTCAGACAAAATCTTTCTAGTCCAATGGATTTGCATTTTCCCAAGTAGATGACCTTGAAAGCTCCCTTCCAACCCAAACCAGTCTGTGATTCTGCCGCAAAAGAAGGACAGTAGGAGCAGCAAAGTCGATTCCAGGGAACTGCCGAGTGCTGAAGAAGGAAATAGTAAAACCCAGTGGTGCCTGTTGCAGAGCATGACCTAGTGCACCTGAGTGTTTGAGAGGGGAACTCAGCCATCTAGCGTCTGGATTGCAAAAACAAGCAGGATTTCAGCAGCTGAGAAAAGAGTTTTCTTCCCCAAACCCTCATGCTTGTAGCTTTAAGCGATAAAAGATTTGGGCTCATCCCAGCTCTCTCCGTGTGAAAGATTTAGAGAGCCGTGGCAGCTTGGTGGAACTGAAAATACAGATAAACCTCTGCACCTTTTGATGCTAATTCAAGGAGAGCTTTCTAACGTTGAAAGTTCAGCGTCATTATTAATATAAAACCCGCCGAACGCAACCATACGCCCCCAGCCCTGCACACCACACACCATTGTACTTACTTTACTTTTACTTCTTCTAATTACAAAGCATTACTCACAAGACTGACAGATTTTATTACTCACTATTATACAATTTCTTTATTCTCCAGTCCTAACAAAAAGAAAGTACAGAAAAAGAAGTTACTTGAGAAAAAGAAAAAAGAATACCCCAAATAACAAATGACTTAATTTTAAGAAAGAATTTTGATGCCAAGACATTACTTTTGCTGAATTTGCCGGTTTGGTTCAAACTTTTGCCGTGTTTGACTCCTCTAATAAATGCCACATGAAGTAATTTTGTAGTTAGCTCAAAATTTGTCACTCTCGTGACTAATTTCTTTTAATTAGAGTTAACAACATTTGAAAAAAAAGAAGATGTCATCATTCAAAGTGAAGTCAAGTAATGTATTGATTCGATGAGAACTTAGCAGCCCAAGTAATCTTATAGAAAATGATTCGAGTGAGCACATTTTTTAATTTCACAAAGTTTTCTCTCACTCTCCTGGGTCCTACTGTATATTACATCTCACGCTACAATCCTGCCATATTTTCTGTATTTGTGCACTGACAGTTACACACACACATTAAGCAATTCTACTCAGGCAGACAGTCACGCAGGTGAATTAAAATATTTAACCATGAAGCCTTTTGAGAGCATTCCAAGGGGAAACAACTATCTAGTCTATGCTCAGGATTTCTCTCTTTTCTGTGACAGCTGCCTTCAGCATCGCACGAAATACAGAAGCAGAGAACGGTAGGAGTTGGAAGGGACCTCTGGAGACCACCTAGTCCAACCCCCCTGCCAAAGAAGGGTCACCTAAAGCAGGTTGCACAGGATTGTGTCCAGGCGGGTTTTGAAAGTCTCCAGAGAAGGAAACTCCACAATCTCTCTGGGCAGCCTGGTCCAGGGCTCCATCGCCCTCAGTGTGACATCTTAACTCGTATGTTTTCGATATCTCATTGCACTTTCCAGCATCGTGACGGTCACGCAAACAGCTACAGCGCTGTATTTTCATTGTACTATTACCCATGTTTGCTCAAAAAGACTTCCCCTGGAATCCCTGCTTTTTATGTAGGAAACCTAACGACATCTTACTGGGTTGTCACTGAAGGTGGCCTGAGGAAAACACGTAGATCCTGTAAAAACTATCCAGATTAAAGCCATCCTTCAACACCTACAGTACATAGGTAGGCCTTTCCCAGGCAAAGGAGCCTTGAGGGATGGCTGGTGAGCCTGCAGGTTCTTTCAGAAATTCAGGTAATTGCCAACGTTTATTTGCAAGCAGCTAGTCTGCCCTGAGCCATTCGGGTCTTCAAACAACTCTTTCGGGAAGAAGGGTAGGAAATGAAGCAAGATTGATGATTCAGCCTTACTTTTCTTCTTCTCCTTCCTTTCTTCCAAAAGCGCTGAATGTCTACTCGTGTGCTAATGATCATCATTATCATAAACATCTGAGTGATCTCCTGAATGACTTAGCAAAGCAGCACATTTAGCTCCCGTGTCCATGGCCAACAGTTGATTTATAGTAGTTTGTGAAGCCAAGATGAGCAGGGATAGACCTGAGCCCTGAGGCAGGCCGTTATTTCAGGACTGTAGTTCCTTTCGTGCTGAAACCTGGAATTTCTCAGCAGTGGCTCCACAAGATGTCAGCTCATAACGCAGAAATAATGAGCAATGTTTATTAAACCTACATGACATATTATGACACAAGTTATCAGGTAAACTTAATAATGAGATGGCAAAACCAAAGGTTTCCATTTCCTAAGCACTGTAGGCTTTTGGGACTCCATTAGTACATCTGATGCCCAATACACTGTGTAAAGGATCTAAACTTGCCTCCTGTTGAAGAAATAGGGGTGTAACTCGTAGGCGTCCCTGCCTGCCACTATATGTCTAGGCCTGGTGTTCTTTCTTGGAAGGAAGGTTTACTAACTGCTATCAGAATATCCGAATATCTGATAACGACCTTGAAGTACCTGAAGGGGCTCCAGGAAGGCTGGAGAGGGGCTGTTCCCAAAGGCCTGGAGTGACAGGACAAGGGGCAAGGGTTTTAAACTAGAGAAGGGCAGATTTAGATTGGATGTTAGGAAGAAGTTCTTTACCACGAGGGTAGAGAGACACTGGAACAGGTTGTTCCAGGAAGGTAGTTGAGGCCCCATCCCTGGAGATATTCCAGGTGAGGCTCGACAAGGCTCTGAGCAACCTGCTCTAGTTGAGGATGCCCCTGCTCCCTGCAGAGGAGTTGGACCAGATGACCTTTGGACGTCCCTTCCAACCTAAACCATTCTATGATTCTATGATTGTATTTTCCTCAGGTTGTTTTCAGGAGCTGAGGGGAAATATTACCAAGACTGTCAACTTTGTCAGTCACTCATTTTGTCGCACTCAGTCCATTCCTTCTTTGCCTTTGTTTTGTTTGTCATACAGTGGCAGCAGCCTATGGGAAGACTTGGTGAGGGTGCTGTAGCAAGGCAGGAATATTAACTGCTGAGGCTTTGGGGTTCGTGTTGATGTATTTAATTCTGAAGTAACTTGTTCTAATACGGCCCACTGAAAGACTTCCAACTGTCCATGCAACACAATCTGCCTGTGACAATATGGACTTTTGGAAGAGTTCAGTGGCTCCTGCAGAAACATCTTTGCACCAACTTTGGCAGAGACTCGCCAATGCCTTTTGAGACTCCCATCTGGGCTTCTTCAAGAGCTGCCTAGGGAAGTGGTGGAGTCATTATTCCTGGAGGGATTTGAAAGACATGTAGGTGAGGTGCTGAGGGACATGGTTTAGTGGTGGGATTGTCAGTGTTAGGTTAATGGTTGGACTCAACGATCTTAAAGATCTTTTCCAACCAAACTGTTTCTATGATTCTATGAGTGGTGTTGTACAAGATAAGAATTAAATGAATCAGTTAATTCATAAAGTTGACCAGATGGCTTTTTTGTTGCTCCAGACAGAGTTTCTAGTGATAATTAGTTCTTTGCTGACTGTAAAAAAAATCCCACTAAACCTTTTTGATGCTTTATTTCTAGCTTGAAGTTCATAGTTAACTCACCTATTACCCCAACCACGGTCAAGAGTTTTACCCATGTGGTTGAACAAAGACACGATAAGATTTGGAAGCAAACAAGGTCAGCACTATGTTGATCAAGATGTGAATTCAAGCCTTGCTCAGGACCTGTGCCAACAAACCACTTCAACTCATTGTGGTTGTAAAAAGGTGCCTGAACAATAGATTGGAATTGTAGGGTGAATCTCAAATTGTTAGATACTTGACTTGGACTTACACAAATTGCTTCTGGCAAGAAATTGAGCTTGGCTGGTGCAGAGCTCAAGCTGTTTTCCTAGGCACTGGACAAACCTTTTTCACATTAAGCTATCCCTTTGTTTTCCTTATGTTTGCTTCCCAAGAACACGCACGCCGACTACAACTGGAGGTTTCTTGTAATGTGGGACGCAAAGGTGATGGCTCTGCTGACGATGTTTGCAGCACCAAACAGCCAGCAGGACTTGCTTACACTGCTAACATGTATTAATACGTACAAAAAGCGCAGTCCAGCACATAGCTATGGCAAATTTTATCTCCTGAATTCTCTAGAAATTACTAAGGGAAGTGTGTAATGCCCTGGTGAGGTAAACAATCCTCTGGAAGTGAGTCCAAACAGCTAACAAGTCTTCTTTAAGTTTTACACAGCCATTCATTCCCCCTAGTGCAGAAAAAATTCCAGACATAATCTTCCACTCAGCCTCTAAATCTCCAGGCAAAGCCCATTGGGTCACACTGCTCAGCATGGCTGAGGGCTACAGGAGCAGCCTTTGATTCCTCCTTTGTGCAAATGTTTCCTACGAGTGCATTTTTTGGAATCAATTCACTTCTGGGAATGCTCAAATGTGAACAGAATAACCACGGGGAGGGTACTGAGAGGTTGTTTCTTCTCTCAAATGTTAGCATAATCACCTGAGAGTTCCTTCTGCCAGAGAATCCATCAGAGGCAGGCGTTCTTTGATGAACTCCAGGAGTTTTTAAGGCTGATTGCAAAGACCTCAGGAATGGGTGGAAGTTGGGGGGGATCTAGAGAAAGGAAAATGTCACCCTCCTGTGCAGCTGGAGTTCACAGTGAGTGGTAACAACGCACCATTAGCAAGCAGATTCTTTGTCCCTACAGCTACAGATCCGTGTGGAAACATAAAATTCATGGTATGCCTCAACGTGATCTTCTTCCTTGGAGGAAAACAGCTGACAGAGACTCAGCAGCATCAAATGATGTTTTCTTTTTTTTTTATTATCAGCATCCCATGTTGATTTCAGGGAGTGATAAACAGAAACAGTTTCCTCGGGCATCAGTTTGCAACTCACCTGGTATGGCAGTAAAACAAAACCTCGGCAGAAAACAGAAGCCCAGGATTTAATGAGTTTATTCCATCCAGACACCCACAGCCTCTTTCTCCGTGGTGACCAGGTCCAGATTTCAGAGTTGAAGGTTAAAGGACAGAACTGGAAATAGTTCTTAAATAATGCATGCCCTCCTAAGGGCAGCGTTTTCCTGAAGGCAAACCTTTCGAGCTTTATGTCTCCCAGCGTGAATATCTTCTACTTCCTTTATCTCTTCATTTTTAGTTTCAGGTCCTGATGTTGTACCATCTCCCTGTACATCATCCTCCATCCCCCCAAACAGCATTGCATCCACTTGCCAAATTCCACTCCATTTGAAGAGTAGAAGACATAAAGCTATTCAAACCCTACAGTAAACCGATTCTGTGGGTTGTGTGCATCTCCTTCAAAGGCTCTTGACTTTGTTCACTTGAAACTAGGACACAGTGGACACTATTGGCGTGATTCACCTCCAAAAGACCGGGCCCAGTTGACCATTAAACCCCGTGGGGAGCTGAGTAGCTGCAGCACAGGCAGCGTTTGCCCTGTTGCCTGGTGGCACACTGAGTAGAAAGAGGCCATGAGTAGATTTGACTATGTTTCTATGTAAGGGAGGAGGTTGAGAGGACTTAGAGGCATTGCTCTGGAGGATCTAGGGTACCTAGAAAAGACTTGGAAGGAATAGAAATCCCGATGAAAGAGCCGAGCAAACAATAAAGCATTTATATGTCATCAGGCTTCTATAGCCTGCTTCTTATAATGATGATGTGTTTTATCTGTGCTGGTGATCTCACTAATAAAAGGACAAATGAAGATGGATTTCTAGGATGCTGATCTGTGAATGACCTGAACAGACATTTAAAAACAGAATCTAAATATCTATATTATTCCATTAATCTTGTTCTATAAAAACATCTGTGAACAAGTACTGGAAAGAAATTGGTTACTTGAATTATAGAATCATCATAGAATGGTTTGGGTTGGAAGAGACCTTTAAGATCATCTAATTCCAACCCCCCTGTCATGGGCAGAGGCGTCGTCCACTAGATCATGTTGCTCAAAGCTCCATCCAACCTGGCCTTGAACAATTCCAGCGATGGAAGTGTGTGGAATTTCCACAACCTCAAAATTCATGAAAGAGACAGAGCCTGAGAAAGCTGTAGGACTTCATTCAAATTTGATCGTTATTGGATCATTTCACCGGGTAAGCTCTGTCACAGTGGTGTGCTGCTGAATGATACTTCCAGGATGTCATTGTGGCTTTTTACAGCATCCTGTGAAGGTCAGCATCCCTCCAGGCCCACGAAGAAGAAACGTTATGGAGGGATGCCAGATGAATTCTCCTCATTAAAGCCTCCTGAAAATCTTAGAGCCTAAACTCATCACCAACTATTGGTAGAAACAAGGGAATTCAAATAAAAGCTAAGGAGCATTAAGATGCACTGTCTGTGCAAAAGCAGAGGTTGGTTGCTTAATGAGCTCACACTAAGTTCACACCTTTAATTAAGTGGGAACAAGAAACAGGAGGGATTTTCTCAGTCATCAGTGCAAGTCCAACTACATCCAGAATCAGGTCACATTTTGTGAGCTGATGAAGCTCAATTTTAAAGCCAGCTCCGACCGTTTTGTACCACGTGTGCCTTTATACATAACAGATCTCCTCAGCCTGAGGACAAAGGGAGAAAACCTTCCTGAGGACAACATCAGCTCCTTTGAAAAGAGAGAACGCCGTCAGCTCCTGGAAAACAGGCTCGAGGTTTTTTTATTTGTTTGTTTCTCAGAGAAGAGGTGTTGTTTGCTTGTTTGTTTTATAACTGTGGGCAACCAGCTGCCTCCCAGAGCGCTCCCAGAAAAAGAAAATGCTGTGACAGACCACACAGAGCAACCTGAGCTTCAACGGGGAAAAACTCTTCTGAGATATTCTTAAGATGCGTGGCCAAGCCAAAGCGGCTCTGGCACTGCATTAGAACGGAGAAAAACAGCACAGCAGGGAAAAACAACCCTCTAGAAACGGCAGCCTTGTGAAAGGCCGTGCCCACCAAAAGCTTTAAACCGACCAGCCTGCTACTCCACAAGAACAACTGGCAAAACTGCAGTGCACGAGCCAGAAAGAAGAGAAAATATTCTGAGGTTTCGTTTGCTGATCTTCTGGCAGAGGGACGCTGGGCATGATGTAGCATCGGTCCGGAGAAATATGAGGTTTTATGTGTGAAAAGACAGCAGGAGATGAGAAAGCAGCTCCTCTGATGGATTTCCTGATTGCCCTGCGCCCCCCAGAATGTAAAGAATGGTATTTTTATTGTTTTGCCCACTATCTTGGCCAGAGATTTAATGGATATCATTTACAGAGATGATAGGATATTTAATTTGCAGCATAGGTTTCTTTCAACTCTCTCTGTTTTTTTTTTTTTACATTTTTAACTTTAGTTCCTGTCTAATCTTCACCATCAATACTAGTATATAGAAGTGCTCTTTCAACAACCTGGTCAATGGAGAAAAAAAAAAAAAAAAATCCTCAATAATGAACTTCAGGCAGCGTTAAAGAATCTCAGTGACCCTCCACTGAAAAGTCCTGTCTCCTGAAGTCTTAAGGCCAGCGGCTGAAGACTACAGGACCCTTCAAGAGATACTTTTCTAGCCTGGTTTCCTCAGGAAACAAACACGGGCAATTCTTTTTCACGTGTGCAACCACGCAAACAGCCATTTGCCCAACTGTCACCGGCGTCACAGAAGGAGGCAGAATTTCCAAGTTATACTGATTTCTTCCACCATTTCCCAGTGAGCACAACCCTTATCAGACATCAGAGGGAGCCACCACATTCCTTCGTGTTGAGTAAAAACTGCACTGGAAACCGTATTATCACAGAATTAAACAGCAGCTAGAACACGTCCAGGAAAATTAAAAAGGGTCTGGTGCTAAACGTTGTCCATACATGTTATCAAAGACTGTCAGTATGTCCAAGTATTTGCAAATGAGGAAGAGAAGGTAGATAAAGAAGGTGAAAAAAACAAGGAAGCTTTGTTATCCCTGTTTTAAGGATATGCAGCAGTGATGCAGAACTATTATGTGATTTGTCCAAGGTTATATAGTCAATGGGGAAAGCTGCAACCACTCTGAAATTTCCTAACAACCAGGATAAAGTAGGAGACTTATTTTTCCTTTTTTTTTTTTTTTTCTCACTTGGGGATCTAGTTTTCCATTCCAAATGAGTTTATCTGAATGAATTAGAGACCTAGCTAGCATATTGCCACATAACTCCCAAATCTGCTTCGACATTTTGAAGGAGTAGATTCCTTTAGCAGCTTGTACACTTCTTCTGAGAGATGAGAAAGAAGAAAAAAACCACTCTTCCTTTTCCCCTCATTTCCAATTCTCTGGAGGTCTGAGCAGAAGACTTTGGGAACTTCATGCCTGTGTTTGCCAAAAGGAAAAGCAAAGTATAGATAGCAGCAGAATTTCCATTCTGTGTGCAGCTAAGAGGAATTTGAACCAAGCATTTCCTACGAACATCCTTCCTTTTGTACAGGAAGGACGTTCCAAACAGCACTGGCTTCCAGTGACCCCAGGTCTGTTAACAACACCTTGGTTTGGATGGATCGGGATCTAGCCCAGTATCCCAGCAAACATCCTTATCTCAGCTGCCTTGCTTATCACACTGAATCTGAGCTACAACCAGGTGATATTCTGCAGCAGGGACAGTCCGTGCGTGGGTGTCAAGGTTTAGGGTCAGAGCTGTTCACTAGACAAGCGACAGGCACTCTCTATTAACTCCTCTCCCTTCCCAACAGAGAAAGGGAATATGGGAGAGAGACTTATGGATTAGAAAAGAAAACCAAAACAGCTTTAAAGAAAATAATAACAATAAAATGGAATATATACTAATTCATACAAACCCAGTATTGAACTCAATGCCCCTGATGGCATCACCACTGGTGCTGTGGAGCAGGCACTGGGGAAGTCCCAGACTGGACCCAGCAGCAGATGGAAACTGGATTCAGGAGCTGGGTTCTGGAACTGGATTCAGGAACACATGGATTGGGATCAAAGGCAAGGCAGGCAGAGCCCTCGTCGGACACCAGCCACTGAAGAAGAGGCTTAACCCTCGTGATCCCTCAGCTTTATACCGAGTTTATGTGGGATGGAATCCCCTCCTTGCTCAGTTTAGGGTCACCTGTCCTGGCTGCTCCTCCCCACAGGTGCAGCCTTTTACTTTCTGCACCCCAAACGTGGGGCACAAGATTTTGCTGTGACCTTGGTCTGCACAGGAGCAAGGATAAGCAAGAGCCTTTCTGCTCACACCAGCCCTTGGTAGGAACTCTAAACCTGGAGCGTGATCGCTGCTGGAAGCTGAGACGGCCTGTGAAAATCTGCTGTTAACTTCAGAAAGTGCAGTAAGTGAGAGGAGACTGAGCTGAAAAGTAAAATCACTGTACAGAATTGTTCCTGTTCTAACTCAAACCAGGACACTAATAAATATTCTACCCAACAGGCTCTGTCAGCCAAGCTGTTACCAACGGGAAATGCCAAATGTGAAGCCCACTGTTTTTTTCATCATTAGCATTGGAGCAGCAATGCTGGAGCAGAACACAGCAAGGCAGAGTTTCCCCAGAGAGGGGGAAAGAAAAATCAAAATTTTGCTGCTTCTCTTTTCAGCCTTTTAGTCTGGAGCAGAAAACTGAAGGTGGAGACCTTGAGGATTAGGAGGGGAAACGCAGCATCTCTGTTTTGTCTTTCATGATGGCCCACACCCTTATTGTGTGTCAGGTGGCTCAAATCAGCTTCATCACTAGGAAGATGTCATAGTCCAACAGATCTGCAGCACGGGGATGTGCCGCAAGAATGTAGGACACCAAAACATATTATTAGGGATGTATTTCATGACAAACTGCCTCCTCAGCTGAATCAACCCCTCTGCCAAATGCCTCTCTCATTGGATAAATTGGAAATTCTTTCAGTTACTGTAAGATGGAGCTTGCTTCTGTTACCTGGATGTGATTGCTCTCTTCACTCCACCTTCATTGCTACCTCAGCAACAAAACCAAAGGCACAAATAATAATAATAAACCAAACCCAAACCTTTTTCTAGCTCCTCCCAAAGTAGAATGGCCTCTCTGAGAAAATGTGTTTGCTCAAGTCCAGGTTCAGGTGCTTGGCATCACACGATCTTGGGGTGACACACCTGTACTGATTTTCTCATTTTTCCCCAAGGTCCTTCCATAAAAATCTCTTATTTTGTGTTTTCTAGAACACGCATCTGGTTTGGGCTGCTTCCCTCCCTTCCAGTTTCCCGCAGAAAAAAACAAAAAGGAAAAAAAAAAAGGGCAATTTTTTTTATACCATGTTATCTTCTAGATTTATAACAAGTCTTATTTTGTCAGCAAAGTATAAGAAGCAAGTACGCTTTGCAGATGGTGTAATTTGAGGAATGCCTCTCACCTCTTCCTTCAGTGTGTAAGATCTTCTCTTGAAGCAGACTGTCCCACTCCCACTCTTGGATTTCGAGAGGGTTTAGTCTTATTATTGGACTTACTAACTGAAAACAGTGCAATGAAGTTTCTGATCATTGAAAAAAAAAAAAGAAAGTTCCACCAAAATGTAAACATTTGGATTAATCACACTCATTTCCATGACATTTTCCATTTTGTTATGAAAAACATTTCAACCAGCAATTTAATGAAGGCTTTTGCAGCTTGTTTTTACTTTCCAAAAGCTGTATACTTTCGTTTCTCTTTGAGAGGTCGATTTTCTCACTTTTCAGCTTCATGCCGCCTGTCTTTTTGCCATGGAAATTCAAGAAACGAGGAGCGGAATTAAAGGCATCTTTATTACATTTTGCCAATTCTACTTCTGTCATTCCCATTCATTTTTCAAAGAAAAGGGTGAATTAAAAAATTAAGACAAAATTAATACTGTAACTACAGATTAAATACTTATTTTTTTTCCCCTCCTGAAAAGCTGAACTATTTAAATTAAAAAATTAAGACAAAATTAATACTGTAACTATGGATTGAATATATTTTTTTTTCCCCTCTGAAAAAGCATAACTATTTCAACCAGTGACTGTAAAGAAAGTCTTCCTCTGTTTGCTTGTTCTTGCCTGAAGTTCTAAGGCAACTACATTTAAACAACTGATGATCACTTGGCACGTGCATCTACTTCCTTATATTCCATTTTTATTTTCCTCCATGTTCTTCCTTTGTCACTTACACAACCAACAGACAATTTCAATCTAATTTGTTGGGAGAGATAATTATTAAGGCTCCTGAGTTTCACTAAAACGTGTGGCTCAAAGCAAGGAGCAAAGAGAGAAGTGTGAGATGGATCAAACCTTCACAAGCCTGACTTGATAATCAGACTATCCACCTCGGCGTAAAACCCCAGGATAGACATCCTCAGGAAACCGAGGGTGGGTTCATCTGATTTCGGGTGTGCGTTTCTAAGGAACGTGTTTCCATCTGAAAAAAAGTCACTGGAGGCTCCTTGCTCCGTCTCTGGTGAGCAAGGCAATGGGGTCAGTGAAATCTGGGGCATAATCTCCACCGGACACTGGGGCTGGGTGAGGCAAACGCCGTCCTACCCTCTGCTGACTTGCTCTCCGGAGGTTGTAACGCCAGGGAGCTCAGTGTGGCGTGGGGAGATCTGAGGTTAGGTGACAGAAACCCAGCCCCAGGCTGGTTTGGTTGCCTTTACAACTGTTTTGTTGCTTTCCTTTTGGAGACAATGCAGGAAGCTAATTACCTCAGGGATTCCTAGAGGTAGTTCCTACGTCAGAAGCACATTCCTTCCAGCAAAACATCTAAACAAACCACCTCCCTATGACTAATTCATTTCTCTGATCGCAGCTTTCAGCAAGTCCTTTGCTGTTTTTTTTTTCCCCTCAACTGAAGGTAAAGAGAAGAAATTCAGCCCTTTCCTCTCCTAACCCTTCCTCTTCTCTGACTCACCACAAACAGGGAAGTTTTGACATCAGAGTCCATCGGAAATGGAATGATGTCACAGACGCGGGCTGCTTTTGGAAGTGAGTCAGGTGGGAGTAGGAGGAATGTGATTGTTAATATACAATAAGAGAGATACTCCCAATTAGTAGGTAGCCCACTCTGAAATCACTTGTGATGAGAACAGAAGAGCAGGAAACGGTGTCAGGGAGACGATGCAGCAGGAGTGGTTATTACTACCTGTGCACTTCAACGGAGAATTAAACCCACGGTTCCCTTCACGTGACATTCTCATATGAATGATACGGAAGGAGAAAATCACGAGAGCAAGCTGGCTTCACCATGGGAACTACTTCAGCTGTCAGCGGTTCATCTCAGAGGTCCAGAAAAGGGACAGAGGTGAGGAGTGAAGATTCTGACAGCTCCTCCAACTAGCCCAGCTTCTGCCTGAAATGGTGTATGGATGGCTTGAGCCATAATCATCCCCTAATTGGGCTTTTAGATATCATTCTTCTCTCGGCAGGAGTTATGTCAAGCAGTGTTATGTCATTTTACATCGCTTCAGATTCTCAGAGGGACTTCTCTTAAACTCTGCTACCTGTATACTGCAGGTAGAACAGAGCAATTAAAGTACCTAAGAACTGAAAAAATATTTGCAGGGAAAAAAAAAAAAATCTCCTCCATTACCACAGCTCCCTCTCAAGGAGAGAAAAAAACAACCCCAAATGCAAACCAAGACATCAGGTAGATAAAAATTATTTCTTTCGAGTCATAATGAAGTGCTTGGATCATCTTCAAGTTACTTAAACTCTATGAAGATCGACCATTTATTTTACATGGAGGTCAGTTTTTCAAATTAAAAAAAATGCCATTTTGAAATTAAGGGTGAAAAGGTTTCACTTAGAAAAATGTCAAAACAAAGGGGTTTGGTATTTCCAAAATGAAATGTTTCATTTAGAAAATGTCAAAGGAAAATACCCTGACATTTAAAAAATTATTACCACATTACTGTTTTGCAATTTTTTTTTGGCTAGAACGTCTGGTAAATCCCACCTAATTCTGTAAAGATTTTCATTCCTCTAAAATTTAGTTTTATTTGGAACCATTATGTAATGAAATAAAAAAAATAAAAAATAAAAAAAAATCCCTGTGTTGACTTGGAAATAATTTATAATGAGTTTTATGAGTGTCTATCAAAGCTTTGACGTACAGGTGTTCAGCTTGAGGCCGAGGTGACCTCAAGTTTGCCGATCAACCCAGAAGATACGCAGGTCATATTGAAAAAAGTCTGTATCAGTCCCACTTTTTGATCTGTTAGCTTCTGATAGACATGCATCAAACAAGTCATCTCAACGCCAAAATATCACCTGGACCACAGTCTTGAGGGAACTCTCCTAGGAAGAGGTGGCCCAGATGTATAACCTCTCATGACAAAGGGCCACTGTTCCCAAAGACCAATCTAAATCCCATCTACAAAAGTGGAGATAATAAGTAAACTCACGGAGAGTCTGGGATATTAGCGTGGCTTCCCGGCAAAACCGGGAGAGTCTACGGTAAAAAATGAGGCCACCAAGTGTAGGGTTGATAGGGACTGCTGGGAAAGAGTCATCGTGGCTCTGTAAAGGGAAATCAGCTGCAGTTGAGGAAGGTTAAGAGTCCACTGGAAATCCACATGGAAAAACTATGTTTGGACTTCCAAAAACCCTCCACGCAAAGGGTTATTAGAAAAAAAATTAATTATACACCACAGGATTGGAGAACAGCTTCTTTCATGGGCTGAAAGGAAAAGTAGGAGTGAATGGTTCCTTTTCAGGATACCGAAGAGAGAGGTGAAATGCCACGGTGCTGAGCTCCGGAAGGACCTCACTGGATTGCATGAGTGGGCAGTGAGGTGGTGGATGAGCACCAGGACAAATAAATGTTATGTGCCTGGGGAAAAGAAATCTAGAAAAAAAAAGCCTACGAGCTTCTGTGCTCAAAACTGTCAGTTAAAACTCAAGAAAGACAACCTGGAGTCCTCACTGGGAGTCTGCTGAAATCTCTGGCTTCGTGTTCCACGGCGGCCAAAAATGCTGACAAAATGCTGGTCATCTTGGAAAATGTTTTTAAAAACAAGACAGAGGGAATAATTTTGTTAATACATAGAAATTTGATGCACTCGTATATTGAGTGACCTGTGCAGTTCTGGTCTCTGTCTCTCAAGAAAGTCCCAGTGGAGGTAAGAGAAGGTCCAGATAAAAGCCAGTAAGATAATCAAGAGGATGGGGTAGCTGCCTTAAGAGGAGAGACTAAAAATGGGGCAAAACTCTTCAGACTGCAGCTGGGGAAGTGGAGGATAAGGCTGAGGGTTGCAAACTCAGGGCTGACAAACCAAAAGAGGAAGTGTTTTTCAAGAAAATTTGCAGAAGATCAGAAACCAGGCCAAATCGCTGCTTAATCCAGCAGGCAGAATATGGGACTCGCCGCTGCACAAGGCAACGGAGTCAGACAAAATTCGAGGGCCGTAGTTACTCAAAACAGACGGAAAAAGGGATTGGCAGAGATATCCCCTCAACCTTCCCTAATACCACAGCTGGGGAGTAACAAGAGAAGGTTGCAGAAAGCGGCCAAGCTTTTTCACCCCCTCAACGTGGCACTTTCTAACCCCTCATTCCAAATTCGAGTGCTGGAAAGGGAATCCTGTTCTAGAAGGACTGGAGCTCTGACCCACTAAGTGATTTCTTACGTCCTCCTGCAAGTAGTGGGCAACAGCAGGACACGCAGATTGTTCACTTCATTGTGAACGAGCACATTCTGCTGAGGTTCGATGGCAAGATTTCCCTTTTACCAGTTTGAATACGGCTTGTTTTTAAAATAAGATTTCATCTGAGGACTGTAGTGGCCCGATTACAACGATGGAAATATTGTAAACGCATGAGTAACAAGTGCATTCGATTGTTCTCTGTGATTCTAAGAAGTCAATTTGACTCAGAAACAACTGACAAAATACGTATTAAGCCATCTATTAATCATTATTTCTTGTAGGTACGGTTTTTTTATAAATTCTAGAATAAATGACCTAGATTTCAGTGGCTTTGCATTGATTTTATACTTCGGGTACTGACATCGGGAAAAACAATGGATTTGTCGACCCACTTGAAAAATTAATGTGGAGTTTTTTGAATTGGATTCTCTGTTGTGGAAGAATTCTGTAAAATTTCAGTGCCTTATTGTTGGCTTTGTCATCTTGGCACTTGAATTTTGCAGAAAAGTCCCCCAACAGTTAATCCTACTTACGTCAGGCATTTATTTTTTTTTTTTTGCTTAGAAAATGCACACATGGAAATTTAAGAAAATCCAGATGAACTTTCCAAGTGGGCTAATGGATCCACACAAACTTCTGTGCAGGTAATCCAGGCAACCAAATCCCTCCATCCGTTTCCAAGCGATGATTACTCATTTCTTCTAACAGCCAAACAATCCTGCGCAGGTCCCGCTGCTACCATGGGAGTCTAGACCTCAGGAATACCTTGTGCAGACTCTTTAGTGGCTCTGCATGGTCCAGGCTTTTAGTTGGGATGCACCTCAGGTCCATCTGAGGTTGGAACCTATGACTGATTTTATCATTGCTTGTGACCACCAGCTCACGTTCACAAATGTGGGCTTCAGATTCAAGCTGCCTGAAACAAAACTCAACTCAAACAAATCAGGTGAGATTTCCCTCTGAACAAGGGCATGTCCACTTGCTTGTTCAATAGATTTACAAATCTTCCAAGTCACATTTCCATAGGATTTAAGTTCCTGATGGTGCCTCCTATACAAGCTCTTGCACATAATTATATCGTCCTGAAGCTTGTACGGATTCCTTATGGCAATTCCATCAACAGCAGGCATGGGACTTTTCCTTCTTCGTTTGGATGTCGATCTTGTCTCTCTGTGTGTGTGTGTCTCACTCTCCATCTAACTCATGTCCTGAGACAGACGTGCTTCCAGATGGTCCTGCGTCCAAATGTGACAGTGACAGCAACACTTCCAGTGCCTCCACGTTGACAGGAGCAGACGTTTGGCACAGTCCCACACCGGGAGAGGTGACAACATCACAAGTTCTCCTCAGCTCTGGGTATTATAAACAGAGATAGATGCAAAGGGCCTACAGTTTTCTGATCTGTCTGGGGATGGCTGGGCCATCTGTGTTTGTCATCAAGGGCTAAGGAAATAGCTTCACGTGGGGACCAATGTGCAGGTAGAAGAAGAGACTTGAACACTCTGCAACTTTTTGCCCTATATTTCTCCTGGAAAAGTCTTTTTTGGTTTGGTTTGGGTTTTCTTTGTTTTTTGAGAGTGCAACAAAGCAACCAATAAGCAACTAAAAGGAAATCACAGAATTAACACAGTTGGAAAAGACCTTAAAGATCATCAAGTCCAACTGATAGCCCTACACTTCTGTAGCCTCTAAATCATCTCCAGAAGCAGCGCAACTGTTTTTTGAACACCTCCAGGATGGTGATTCCACCCCTTCCCTGGGCAGCCTATTCCAATGCCTCACCACTCTTTTCATGAAGAAATTTTTCCTAACATCTAACCTGAACCTGCCCTGGAGCAACTCCAACCGTTTCCTCTAGTCCTATCACTAGTCACAAAGGAGAGGAGGCCAACACCGGCCTCGCTGCAACCTCCTTCCAGGGAGCTGTAGAGGGCAATAAGGTCTCCTCTCAGCCTCCTCTTCTCCAGGCTGAAGAGCTCCAGCTCCCTCAGCCTCTCCTCATAAGGCCTGCTCTCCAGAGCCCTGATCGGCCTGGTTGCTCTTCTCTGTACCCTCTCAGCACCTCCATGTCCTTCTTATACTACGGCGCCCAAAACTGCGCACGGTACTCGAGGGGCACCTCACCAAGGCCGAGTACAGGGGTAACATCACCTCCCTGTTCCTGCTGAAAATGAAAGGGTGGTGATTGGGTAGAGAAGTACATTAATGTTTTAACTGTATTGTGCCTGGGGAGACGTAGGAAATCTGACGTCAGTTTGGATGGAGAACAGTCACTTGTGCAGCCTGCTAACCCTGCAAACTTCGCACAGCCCAGACGGTGCCAGGGATCCTGTGGCAGCTTTTCAAAGGCTATAAACCAGCCTAATTGAGGTCACTGCTTCACTCCCACCAGAAACTCAGCCTGCCACGTGCTGGCCTGCACCCATGTTCCCTGCAGAAATGGAGAAGGTCATCATGGTGAAACTCATCTTCCACAGCAACCCCAGGGACTAGGAAAAACATCGCTTGCTTGGACAAGAGAGGATTGAAAGTAAAGGTCAAACAGAAGCACGCCGGGAAACATAAGGAGATTCTTCAAAGCAGGCGTTTTGTTGTTCATCTCCTCCTGCAGTAGCAGCACTCCGAGTACGGAGCGTATATCCTGGCTCTCCACCAAGAGTCTTCCCCTAAGTAGTTCACTATTCTCACATTAAAAGCATCTCCAGGGACTACGTTTCAACAGCATCCTCATCAGGTTTTGCCGCAGGGCAGTCCACCCTCACTTGCAGTTGTCTGCACCAGGATATCCAGAGCCTCGCTCCTT
Organism: Baryphthengus martii; assembly: GCA_013396935.1. Classification (NCBI taxonomy): domain Eukaryota; kingdom Metazoa; phylum Chordata; class Aves; order Coraciiformes; family Momotidae; genus Baryphthengus; species Baryphthengus martii. The sequence goes on from VWZK01004481.1 coordinate 17,657, forward strand.
GCCTAAGGAAAGCAGGGCATGGGGTGGAGGGAAGGGGATGCCCTCCCCTTGGTTTTTTTCAGACACAGGGTCAGGACGTGGTGAAAATGCACAATCTGGGCTCGGACTGCAGTATAGGCTTAGACAGAATAAACATTCCTCAGGCAAAAAAACAAACCAAAACAAAAACATCCTTCCCCCAAGGGCTGCCTGTTTTCAGCTGTGTCCCATTGGTTATTCAGTACATGCAAATTAAAAGGCCTGGAGCTCTTCTCTGGCTACAACCCCAATTGAGATGACACAACCTGACTCCATACTCCTCACTCTTCTCCATAAAACAGAGTGGATTCATCCCACCTATCTTTCAGGAAAGGTTTCCAGCTTGTTTTAACTTCTAAACTACATCTGGGTGGTTTTTTTTTTTAAGAGAGAGCTATTAAACTCAGACTAAATCTATGCCAGGAAGCATCTTGGTAGTTAAATGGTGTGAAGGAACATGGATCATTGCTTCATCTCGTGCCTTGGCCCTGTTTACCTAGCTAGTGTCAATACAGACATTGAATCCAGTTACACCCCATTTATCACACGATAATATCTCTTCAGGAGGATTTATCAAGCATGGATTTTACCTTGCCCTGCAATTAACACCGGTCAACGTGACACCCATCCCTGCATCAGATGACGCTGTCCTACCAGAGCAGTTTTGGAGACCTCCCATTGCTCCCTGCTAAAACGGGACAGCCTCCATCCTTACTCTCAGCCCTTTGGATAGAGATGTGTCTGTAGAGATATTAATATTTCTCTTTGATAATAAATGAATACAAATTTGGTTTTTAGGGGAGGATGCTCAGGAAGGCCACAATTAAGTGAGCAATGAAGCCCATGGGTGATGGGTGGTTTCCTCCACAAAGCAACGTAAGAAAATGAGGATGAGCGAAAGTCAGGAGTAACTAACACAGGTCCCAGTGCTTCGGTGAATTACAACACACTGCAGATGAAAACTTCTGGTTCAGAAACGCTGTAACATTTCATTTGGGTACTTTCAACATGATTGAACTTTCTGGGCTTTTTGATTTCAAATTACACCGGTCCTTTAAATGTTACCATGAAGAAAGAGGTGGTGAGGTTAAGCAGATGGCTTAAAAAGTCCTGCCGTGAAACAGCAATACTTTGGAGGTGAAATAAAGCATTTTAGACTGACACAGTCTTTTTTTCCCCTATTTGACCAAGTGTGCTGTGCTTGGGTTTGGTTTGCTTTCACTTGTACCCATTGCTCTCCACCTTCTCCTCTCATAGAATCATAGGATCATAGCATCACTACGGTTGGAAAGGACCTCCAGGATCATCTAGTCCAACCTTCATCCCAGCATCCCTAAACACTAGACCACAGCCTCAAGTGCCAGATCTACTTGGTGTTTAAACACCTCCAGGGATGGTGACTCCACCACCTCCCTGGGCAGCCTGTTCCAGGGCCTAACCACTCTCTCAGGAAAGAATTTCTTCCTAAGATCCAATCTAAACCTCCCCTGGCACAACTTGAGGCCATTTCCTCTCATCCCATCATTAGGAATTTGGGAAAAGAGACCAGCACCAGCCTCGCTACAACCTCCTTTTAGGTAGTTGTAGAGAGCAATGAGGTCTCCTCTCAGCCTCCTCTTCTCCAGACTAAAGAACCCCAGTTCCCTCACTGGTCCTTTAAATGTTACCATGAAAAAAAACTGGTGAGGTTAAGCAAATGGGTTTAAAAGTCCTGCCGTGAAACAGCAATACTTTGGAGGTGAAATAAAGCATTTTAGACTGACACAATCTTTTTTCCCCCCAATCTGACCAAGTGTGCTGTGCTTGGGTTTGGTTTGCTTTCACCTGTACCCATTGCTCTCCACCTTCTCCTCTCCACTCAACTCTTCTGTTTTTTCCCTTTGATTTTCTTGCTCTGCAAATCCTTTTCACTCCCAGCTCTTTCCTTCACTCTTATTCTCTCATTCTTTTCTATTCCTTTATTTCCCCACTGCATCTTTTCTTCTCTGTCCTTGCACCTCCCACCCACATCATTGTCTCTCCAACCACTTCCCAGTCAGCTCAGCTTTCATTCACAAACTGGTCCCGAGACAGAGCCCTTTGCCAATCTGAAGAAAAACAGGTCTGAAACTTTCAGGCATTTGGGCTGTGACTGCAGCCCACGAGCTCAGGAGGAAACACCTGAGAACTGAACGTGGACTGACACGAGAAGAGCTGACATGGACACGAAGAAGGCATCTTCTCGTGAAGAGATGTGAACAGGCATCTTCTCTGGAACTTTCCCACAGAGGTGGCAAATCCATATGCACTGACAGCTCCTTAGCCAAAAAAATTAACAATATTAAAGTTATTCTGGAAATATCCTGAACTATGCAGTCTAAAAGCATAAGGAAAGCAACCTGCTCTAGTGGGAGGTGTCCCTGCCCATGGCAGGGGGGTTGAAACTAGATGATCTCTAAGGTCCCTTCCAACTCAAGCCATCCTATGATTCTATGAATTATTTTGCCAGCAATAGGCAAGGCTTTTGGTAAGTATTTTTTCAGCAGCAGCGTAATGTCTGTGATGTGCCATGACAGTTTTGATGAGCTGTAAGAATTTTGCATGATTTAAAGCACCCTCAGGCCCACAGAGAAAGGTGTTAGAGATTTTGGGGTGTTAAAGAGAGTGAGGAAAAGCTGATCTGTTTGTTTGGGTTTTTTTTTCACTTTATAATTTCTAGTAGCGGCGAGCTCTTTGCTGGTTGTTGAGGGAGTTAGTGTCCTGAGGTCATCAATGACACACAATGTCATTTGCAGGTCATGTTCATGTCCAACAGCCATGTGAAGATGTACAGGAGAATGTTAAAAACCAATCTTCTATGTTTCCCTTTGTGCAGAAGAGCAAACTTTTATTTGAATGGCTGGGTGCAGATGGAAACCAGAGCAAGTGCTGAACCTTCCTCTCTCTGGTGGGTTTGCAAGAGCTCTCTAAGTCTCACTGGGAAAATACCAGTCTCAGTAATTTCCAAGTTACACTTGGTGGGTTAACACCAAACTAGGATGGAAGTCACACATTGCAGTCAAAGACCTTGCTCACAAAGAACTGGTGCAAAATTTCCCCGCTGCTGTTGCCATCTGAATCGGTAACGACCCGAGAGCTGGTTTTTAACTTCTCACCACATCAAGAGGAGATTGAAGGGAGACCTTCTCGCTCTTTACAACTACCTGAAAGGAGGTTGTAGTGAGGAGGAGGTTGGTCTGCTCTCCCTTGTGGTGAATGATAGGACAAGGGGAAATGGCCTTCAGTTGCACCAGGGGAGGTTCAGGGCGGATATCAGGAAAAACTTATTTCCTGAAAGGGTTGTCAGGCATTGGAACAGCCTGCCCAGGGAGGGGGTTGAGTCACCATCCCTGGAGGTGTTTAAGAGACAGGTGGATGTTGCTTTGAGGGACATGGTTTAGTGCTGTTGATAGGGCTGGGAAAAGGTTGGACTCGATGATCTTGAAGGTCTCTTCCAGCTGAAAACGTTCTATGATCCTGTGATTCCAACCCTTCGAAGAGCAAATCTGGACAGTGTAAAGGAGCCTGCTAGTTCAGGTTAAAACCCAGTCTGGACAAACAGACGTGCTAACAAGTTTAACTGGCTAAATCCGTTTTTTATTATCCTGGCCTAGCAGCATCCTTCAATAAAAAGACTTCGGCTCTGCCCTCTCAGTCAGAAACGAGTAGCTGTCTCCTCCTGTGACATGATTATAGCGCAGGTGTTGATGTGTGAAAGTGGAGCATGTTAGAAATGGCCTGCTGATTCATTGATGAAGGAACATTTTGTGGGTTTTGATTAAATATCTCTTGGGAAGCAGAAAAAAAAAAAAAAAAAAAAAAAAAAAGAGCGGGATGTTCCGCTGTAGCTGAAACTTCCTCTCTGACCTTTCCAGCAGATAACATTTTCATTCTTCATTTCTAAATTACTTTTGTTCTTATTTCTTCCCTCCTTCTGACTGTATATTGAGTTAAATCATATAGAATGAAAGGAAAAAGTAAAAAGCAGAGGAGCACATTTCTGCTTTAGTCAAATTAAAATGCTTCAATTAACCCAAGCTTTTGGCCTTGAAAGATTATAGGGTGCCTTGTCACTACCTGCTTTTCTTCCAAGCAGTTTCAAAATGAAGATAAAAAAAAAGAAAGAATTCTAAACAAATAGAAAATCCATTGTCTGTCCAGTTCTGGAGGAGAAGAAAAAATATTCACTGAATATCATAGAATCATAGACCATTTTGTGTGGGAAGGGACCTTTCAAGGTCATCTGTTCCAACTTCCCTGCAGTGAGCAAGGACATCTTCAACTAGAGCAGGTTGCTCAGAGCCCTGTCCAATCTGCCCTGGAGTGTTTCCAGGGATGAAGCATCAGGGAAGATGGTTTCCTGGGTAGCAAGAGACCTATTTTAATGTGGGATGTGTACCTCTAGCAACGTGATCACCATATATACATACACCCTGTGCTGGTTCTGGGCTTGCCAGAAGTAGAAACAGCTGCTGATGTCCAACCCATTTTTTTTCCAAGATAAGCCAACAGTGTCTGTGCTGTATCACAGACAAGAGCATTGATGTGTTTAGTATCTGACCAGGGTTTAGCATGATGACTCATCCTCTTCACTTCTTGGTAGGCTGACAGGAATGCAAAGCAGCTCCATAACGTCCTCTACACCACACACAGCTTGGTGACCTGTTCTGTGATCTACTGTGTCTTGAACCTAGAGGTGATCTCCAAGGTAGTAGCTGTGTCAATAAAGGCACGAAGCTATTGGATTATCTCAGATTTGTTCCTGTCATTGCCTGACCCATCAGCTCCCACCTCAGATCACCCTTGCTTCAGCTCTACCTTCTTTTCTCAGCCTATGCATTGTCTTACTCTACAGAGGTGACAAGACACTTTCATCGTAGACCCTTGCACAGAGAAGACCAGAGAAAGTCATCTGGCTCTAGGACTCCCCTCCCTGAACCATGGGGTACCTTCATGCTCAGAGTACAACTTCTCTGACCTCAAACTGTCCCCTGCACGTCTTGCAGCACTCACAGCATGACAAAACTATTGCCACCTTTTTGCGAAGCAGACTCTTGTGAAGGTGTGAAAAACCAAACTTCTGTACCTTGCGGTTCCTCCTCACTTTGTGAATACATTACCACAACGTGAGTCACAGCAGTCTCAGCTCTCACTGTCCTGAGCGTGGCATCGTGTCCAGCTCCATGTTCTCTTCTGCTTTCGATGTCAGTGCTGTCACTTCCAACTTATACTAAGAAGTTGAAGAGCGACCAAGTTTGACAGTCCAATCACACAGTTTCTGTTTAGAAAAGCAACCAGCTTGGTTTGGACACCAATGGGGTTACCAGCAGAGGAACACGCACACTATCTGCATATACCTGGAGCCAAAAACGCACATCTGGATGGATCCTGCACTAGTCTGTAAGCCCCGGTGAGCTCCATTTAGTCCCACTTAGCTTTAGATGCTTAACTGAGCCATTGAATCCATTTAAAGCCTACTCAAGTCAAGGAAAAACAGCAAACTAAAGCTCAAGGTCACCTCCAGAGATGCTTCCTGCTTCGTTTGTCCAGAGAAGGGCCACGAGGATGATCCGAGGGCTGGAGCACCTCTTCTATGAAGACAGGCTGAGGGAGTTGGGGTTATTTAGTCTGGAGAAGAGGTGGCCTTATCGTGGCCTTCGAGGATCTTAAAGGGGCCTACAAGAAAGCTGGGGACAGACTTTTGAGGATCTTGGGTAGTGATAGGACAAGGGGGAATGGATCCAAACTAGAGGAGGGGAGATTCAGATTGGATGTCAGGAAGAAGCTCTTCCCCATGAGGGGGGTGAGACTCTGGAACAGGTTGCCCAGAGAGGTGGTGGAAGCCCCATCCCTGGAAGTTTTTAAGGCCAGGCTGGATGGGGCTCTGGGCAACCTGCTCTAGTGGGAGGTGTCCCTGCCCATGGCAGGGGGGGTTGGAACTCGATGTTCTTCAAGGTCCCTTCCAACCCTGACAATTCTATGATTCCTTTAACCTGCAGACATAGCCTGAGTAACCAGAATCCTAATTTAACTAATCACTAATAGCTAGTAGTTAATGTAAGCACCTCAGTGGTGGTGAACCTAGGCCTGAAGCACAAACAAGAATCTATTGGCTAACTCCTATTCACCAAAGCTTCACTTTCTAAGTTAGGAACTCTTTCAAATCCCATCTGCAGAAGACAAGATGAACTAAATCTAAATATACTCTCCCCTTTCCACAGAGTCAGCAGAAGACAAACTCACCTGCCCACGGTTATGCCCTTGGCAAAGGTGGGAATCAAACCCAGCTCTCTTCCCCTCTCGCTTAACAGCACGAAAGGATCCAAGACCTGCAGATTTCTGTCAAGCCCAACTTTTCAGAACCTATGAAAGGAAATAAAAGGAGTCCCAGCTCCAGAATTTTAAGCTTTGTGACAGATACCGGGATAATAATATTAATTAAATTACTGTTACTGTGCTTAGTGGGAATTATTTGGCTGCTATAATTAGGAAAGACGACATGCCATTATGCCATCTCCATGATGTACAAACAGTAACAGCATCTACTGGAAATTACTATGGCAATAGCAATTAGCTATAGTTCTAATCTAACTTATTGTAATGAGCCATGAAAGGAAACACAGGGCTCAATAAGAGACAGCAGCTGTTGAATCCTGGATGGATCTTGTCCGTGGTCTTGGTGTAATGTTTTATTGGAGGCTGAAGATTTACAGGGTGGCAAAGCTGACATGGGACTTTGACCACAGATGTGGATAAAGACTCCTGAAGAGCATGGGACAGTCCTCCAGGATATAGAAACACTGGATTCAGATTCTTTCAGCTTGGTCTTCTATTTTTCAGTATGTTAACGTGCCTGGAACTGGAATCCAATACTTGTTTTGTGTGGAGAATGTTCCTCCACCCTCTTATGCTGGGATTATCCTGTGGAGTGACCTTCACCCCACCTGCTCTGGAAAGCAATACTGTGGTCCATTACACAGTGGTTTTTATTCATATTTCTTAGGTATTCACTTTCCAGGTGTACGAAACAGACTTGCCCTTAAAGGTGTGACTTTCTGGTGTCCAGAGCGGGAAAGGCTCCAGGTGTGGATGGTGCTGATGCAAATGCTCTCTACATTCCCTCTCCACCTGGGAGACTTGGTCCTTCTCCCAAATGCTCCTGCTGGTCTCCTCTTCCCTACTCTCTTGTTCCAACAGCCACCGTCTTTCATCCTCTACCCGCATTGCAACCAAGATCTAGTCTCTCAGGTGCTCTTTGGAGCTTGATTCTGAGTTCCTGGAAGGCCAGACACTCTCTTGCTGAGCAGAGATCACTATCCAGCTGTCTAGTGCAGACTATGATGGCACCAGGCTATGTGGCTGCAGGGGCTACAGCTTTCTAAATTCCCTTGCTTGCCTTATCCCAAAGGGATTCCACTTGCAAGAGATGGAAGTGGCAAGATAAGTGACTTCACTTGGCCAATGACCCACTGTAGGGCTTTGTTTTCTATATTCCTACATTCTCAAAGTGCCTAGAGGCGGTGAATGGAAATAATTAGAGCTATGTGAGGTTTCTCAGCTAACCAGGCTTCTCCACAAAGGGCAGCTCTCCTCTGCAACACCTTTCTTTTGTCTTTCTTGTTCTGCTCACAATAAATTACAGGCCAATTATTGCTACCTGGTGTATATAGCAACGGGAAATGAAATGTGTATCTCTTTGCCGGAGCAAGGTGAGGGAAAAAGGGAGCCAAATGTACAGTTAACTCCTTTTAACTTCTTTTCATGGGTAGCTGAATGCATTTCACTAATTTAATCTAGTCCTAAGTACTGACTGTATTTTACAGAGATGTATTTTACAACTGGTGTTATTGATATTGAAAGACGTACGGTGAGCTTTTGGGTGGAAGGAGACCCACATCCACCACATTGCGGTTTTACTGCAAAACTGAAACTTGAAAGAGAAAGAAATATTGATTTAAGGATCATTACCTAAATACATGTATGTGTTCAATAATATATCTGAACACATATTCAATAATCCGTTGATATACAGGGCTATAGATAAAGACAGACGCAAGTGGTAGCTTTCTGTTTTGGCGGTTGCTGGAGCGTACCAGAATAACTGATAGAAAAATTTCCAGAGAGATCTTAATTATTATTCAGAGGAGACATTTCTAGCCTGAAGTCCCTGATGATTTCTTATCTTGTCTATGGATAGTGGGAAGGAGAGCAGCGAGCTGGTAACAGAGAAAATCCCTGGCCTCCTGCTGGGGATGTGCTGTTTGGTCAACAGTGCATTGCAGCTGATGCATTGAGAAATTATCACCTTGGGCACTAAAGATATCAGATGGCTTTGAAGAAATGTTGTCCTATCTGAATATCATAAAAAATTTAGATCTGGCTCTTAAAAGGCAGCAACAGCTTGGGTGAATACAGCTACCTCTTGGTTTTTGCACATGTTGGACTTAGACGGGGAATTTTAAAAGTTAAGCCTGATTTAAGTTAATTTTCTGGGCTTTTTTTTTTTTTTTTTTTAAGCCAGTGAAAGAAGACTGACATCTCCAGGAGGTTAGTTCTTCCTCTGTGTTTCAGACATCGATTCATCTCCAGTGCCTTAGGGAAGAAGTTAGTCCCTTCTCAAAGATAATTACCTCTTTCCGTTGATTAAAAAGGATGAATTATGGAATCACGGAGTGGTTTGGGTTGGAAGGGACCTTAAAGATCATCTAGCTCCAACCCCCTGCCATGGGCAGGGACACCTTCCAGTAGACCAGGTTGCTCAAAGCCCAATCCAACCTGGTCTTGAACACACAAGAACATCCACAACTTCCCTAGGGAACCTGTTCCAGTGTACACACGCCTCCAAAAACAGGTGATGTTCTCAATCATGCGCCTGACATCTGGGTGCCTCCAGCTGACCGAGATGAATCTCACTTGTTAAGGTCTAGGAACTGCAACACAAGATGTAAAAGCTCACTTCCAAAACTAGACAAGTTTTTGAAGAAACAAAACCAAGGTGAAAAAACTTTGTAGGTTCCCAGCTCCATAGAATGGGAATAGAAATCAGGCTTTTTATCACCTCCTATGATCTGGGTCGTGCAGGATGGCCCAGTGCAGGCTGGTGAGATAGAGAGAGGAAATCCAAGTGGAATGTGTGCTGGTGATACATATGTCATGCTACATGCTCTGTAGAAACTCCATCTGGCTGTGGAACAAGCTGGACAGTATTTGGGAAATCTTTACTTACAAATAGTACCCTGGCTGTAGGAAAAAGTGGTGTGGGGAGAGGCAACTGTGTTATCAATGCTGGTTGAAGGGGTTAACTGCTGGAGCTCACATAAGAGAAATGTAGTCTCCATAAATACCAGTCTTCAGCACTAAATTACAGTTGGGTGTAAGGGGCTTTCCAGACTCTGAAATTTTACAGTTTGAAAGTGATTTCCATTCCAAGATTAAGAGGGAATACAAGGGTGGACAGAAGCAAGGGAAGCTTCACTATTTCATAGAATGAAAATTCGGAGTTAAAAATTAGGCTAACAAAAAGAAATTGGGTGAATAAAAATTGTTTCTTTGTTTTACCTCTTAAAACTACTGAGTATAACCACTGATTTCTCTTGGGGAACAAAAAACAAGCAAAAAAACACACACAAAAAAAACCCAACAAATAAACAAACAAAAAAAGAAACAAACCAAAAAAAGTGATACCAAAATCCAATTGCACCAGCTCAAAAAAAAAAACAACGCTCTTGTTGGCAGTATTACCAAAGCCCTGTCTTTCAGGAGGACTGTTTCTGAACACACATTTTCTGTAAATTTGACACCTTCTTCTGAGTTATGACAGGATGAAAAAAAACCAAAAATCCTATCAAAACTTTCCTGAGCACATGTGGGTGAGCAGCTGTGGCAGCAGGGGGCTGGTGGTCTACATCGTCCTCTTCTGGCTAGGGAGAAGAAAACTATGAGCTATTCCTTTTATTTTTTTTTTTAAACCTCCAGGAATATGTCCAGGGATTACTGCCAGCTCTCCTTTTGATACTCAACTCAACTGCTCTTCCCAATACAGACGCTCTCTCCATCCCCTCTCTACCCGGGGGACCGTTCGTCTCCCACATTCTCCTGTTGGTGCCCTCTTCGCCTTTCCCCTTTCTCAACAGCCACCAGGTTTCATCCTGTGCCCTGGTTGGAGCCAAGCCATGGTGTCTTGGTGCTTTTTGGAGCTTGACTCTGGAGTTCCCCGAGGGGTGGACACCCTCTTGGCTTCCCCAGCAGAGATGAGGCTGCACTTTCCACCAGCGCCACTGCTTTTGGTAAGACTGAGCTCATTTCCTACGCGACACAGCCATCAGCTGGCTGGATTTAAAATGACAGCAGGGTTCACAATCCAGTCCCAGGCCTCCCAGCTTCACCAGTTTGGATTTCGATCCGGTGAGCAAGATGTCACCCGAAGGAGTCGCGTCTTGTGTACCCACCCTACAGCGATGCTCTGCTCAGTAAAGGAGAAGCTACCTCACGGCTAATACGGAAATAATTTCTACAGATTCCATGCACACAGGGTTAATGAGCTTGCAGGGGAAAGCTGTTTGCTTACTGAGCAATTTATTTCCAGTCCAGCGCTGGAAAGACAAACCTTTTGCCTGACAAAGAATGGCAAACCCTGCTAGTCCCCATTCTCCTCGTATTTGAGCCGCCTCATGGAGATTTCCCAAGCAACCCCTCCCAGTAGATCGCAGCAGCTCGTGAGGGACGTGGTAGCCTCCGGCACAGGAGCCAAGAATTTGAACAGACCCTCCACTCCTGCTTCAGTAAGGACCCACAGCTGGAAATTGCCTGGGCATAACACAGAGCTCCTCTAAGTGATTCCTGCATTTTGTTTCTACATTTTCTTCTCTATGACCCCAGCACAGTTGGCTTCTAGACGAGAGTCTTTCTGTGGACAGCAGGATGTGCCCACGACTATCATTTGAATGACATACAAAAGATGATCTCAAAGGAGCAGAAGAAAGATATTGCAGGTGCCACATGGTCCTATAGCTTTTTTAGGAGACAATGCAAACACGAGAAGGGCTGAAAAGCTCTACTGCTAACATTTTTTTGCAATAATCAGAGCATTCCTAAAGTTTTACCACACAACAGAAGCCAGTTTAGTATTTCTACTCACCTTTTAGTCATTTTGATGGGTTCAGCTTAGATCCTTCCAGAAGGATTTATCCCTCCCCAAAGGCAGTAAATCTTTGGGAGATCTGGATCAACCAGAAGGTTTCTACTGGTTAAAGGTTGGACTTTGGAGTTCTTATGGATTCACCTCAGTTTTTTCCACTGGAGCTGCTCTGCCTGCTGTTAACAGGGTGTCCTGGGTTGGGTTTGGGTTAATTATCACAAACAGCTGCTGGCCCAAGCAGTTGGGAGGGGCCACAGCTGGGATAAACAACCTAACCAACCAATGGGCTATTTGCTACCATAAGGAGCCATGCCCCTATAGAAGGGGAGGGCTGGCCCAGACCTGTGATGCCTGTTTTGAATTTGCCTTTGGTGTGGCTGGAATGGGGTAAGTTGGTGTCATGGGCACAGGTAGAGCCTTCTCAGATTCTATTATTCTCTCTATTGACTCATTAATACTGTTATTTTCTTCTCTTTTTGTGTTGCTTTATTGAACTATCCTTATTTCATTCTCCTGGGACCTCATCTATTTTTTCTTCCCCTTAATTTTCCTTCCCATCCCACAGCAGGGTGTGTAGAGGGGGAAGGAAAGTGGTGGGTGAGCAGCTGCGTGGTGTTCAGCTGCTGGCAGAGGTGAAACCCTGATGCAGGGGTATGGCAGTGATTTCAGCTGAGTGTGCCTGATGCACGGCTGCTGGAGAGCTTACTCTGGATGAGAGTTGGTGGGGAAGACAGGCATGTCTTCTTCAGATCTGAAAGGAGAAACAAGATTTAACAGTATGAATGAGAACAGCTGCTTGGAGCTGAACACTAGGTCTTCAGGCACTTATTTTTCAACAGTCTCTAGGGATCCATCTCAGTTCCTGGTCTATGTCGGTCTCCTTTGAGGATGATGATGCAAGGGTCTAAGATGAATTGCTGTTGTTCTTCAATGAATGTGTGAGGTCTCTCCAGTGCAGGATATTATCTTCTTTTGTGTAACTCAGAAAAGCTTGGCAACAATGTGGGTGTGAATTCTAAAGGCTCCCTTCCCACCTCACCCATGCCAAGACTTACTTACCACCCCAGTTAATTAGCTACAAAGTTTTGGCTTCCTTGCCCAGCTTTGAGCAATGGCTTTCTCTGCAGATAAATCAGGGAAACAAGGCTCAGCCCTCACCAACAGCTTGAAGGCGTAGTCATGAACTGGTTTTGAAGAGCCCATGTGAAACATCATGTTGTTGCTTCCTGTATCTCAAAGCAGTTGATTCCAACATAGTCCACGAAAACTGATGTGTTAAGTGGGGTGTATGAAAAAAACCACGTAAAATCCCTGACAGAAGAACTAATTTTAGAGGAGAGAGGAAGAGAAGAGCAGAGGAAAAAAATAGCAGCCTGTTTGCACTCTTCCTGTCCTAGGGACGCTTGCACGCCAAAGTTTGAAGAGCTAGGTCTGCAAAAGATTATAAAACCAGTCTCCTTTCTATCCATCTGGACATCCAAGGGAAACCCCTGCAGTCCAGAACCTCTTCTCCATGAGCAAGCGATGCCTCTCTGAGCACTCTCCTAAAATAAAAACACTCTGTATCCACTCTTTTTTTGCAAATGTTTTGGGGCACCTTGTTCTCTTCAGTGGACTCAACCTCCGTATCTTTTGACTTCACCAGCTCTACAGATGTGCCTTGACGAGACATCTTGGTGTATGGGAAGCCAAGAGGTTTTATCTTAGAAGATGAGTGTATAGGATGGTAGAAGAAGGAAGGCCTCAGAGGCTCTGAAGAGCAACATGTCTGCCCAGCACGTCTCCTGGAAGTTCTGACTGAGCAGAACGTTTCTTTGGGACCTGGTTCTTAGAAGCCTACATTGAAATCCAGGAGCATGATCAGTAAGCATGTTAAGTTTATACTGCATTGGCATCTAGAAGTGTCCCACAGCTGCCTCTAGGACTAACTGCTTGGTCAAACATCTCCCGAGCAGCCGTACCTTTGTCTCACCTCAGAGCATTTCTAGAACCGCTTCCATCATGTCCGTCTCTCAAAATGTTATGAGGTAATGCAAGACAAGAACCTGCTGTGTAGTTTTTCCAAGTTATCTTAAGCATGCCATAAATTCTGCACAGGGAGGTACTTCTATTCACTCAGGGTACCAACTGAGTAGATCTTCCCATGTTCACCAGGAAGGGGAAGATTAAGATAGTCAAATGCCTTCACCTGAGGCAGGCTGAGAAGGAAAGATTCAACCCAAAATCTCAGAAGAAGAGTATAATGAGAGGCCATTTTCAATTTGTTGGTTAATTTTAAGCACAAAGCCTTGAGTATTTTCCTTCTCACAGACTTTTGGTTCCTTGGCTGCTCACCACCAGCATGTGCTCCAGCTCGCTCTTGTGGTTGATTCGTTGCCTACCCAAAGGAGGAACCAGACAGCCCATTGATAAGTCTGGGATTCCTCTGGGCTCCCCTCCCTAATTCTTTTTTTCTCACAAACCCTTTACATGTCTATAGCCAACAATCTTTCCAGCCTATCTGTGTCATCCTCTTTTTGCCCCATGTTCTTTCTCCTTTCCTCCTGCTTCAAAACAGCCAATCTCATCTACTTTCTAAGCTTCTTCTCTTACATACCTCACTGTTGGGCCTCATTTTCCATGCTTAGTGCCTAGATTATCATCAACCTTTAACTATTTACTTGTGAGATTTATATGGCTTGGAGTAAATGCAGATATAAAACCGGAGTTGAGTCTGGCGAAAAAGAGGCTCAGGGGACACCTTGCTCTCCACAGCTACCTGAAAATAGGTTGTAGCAAGGTGGGGGTTGGTCTGTTCTCCCATGGAACAAGTGATAGGACAAGAGGAAAAGGCCTCAAGTTGCACCAGGGGAGGTTTGGGTTGGATTTGAGGAACAATTTCTTCACTGAAAGCGTTGTCAAGGCCTGGCCCAGGCTGCCCAGGATGGTGGTGGAGTCCCTGTCCCTGGAGGGATTTAAAAGCTGCGGAGTTGTGGTTGTGAGGGACGTGGTTTAGTGGTGGGATTGGCAGTGCTGGGTTAATGGTTGGACTCAATCACCTTAAAGGTCTCTTCCAACCAGAACAATTCCACGATTCTGTATTTCTGCTGCCACTGAAGCAGATCCAAAGAAGATGCAAGAATTACAAACATCTCTACCTCCAGGGATGTTGTCACCATCTTTAGCTACTTCATGAGCTGAGAATAGTGTTGGGAGATAATGGTTAATCCTGCAAAGGCTTTTCAGTTAGTAACAGCTCGTAAAACACAAAACAAAGGAATGTCACCGTTGGTTTACGCACCGCCATTTAATCTCAGACCGCAATATGGAATTTTCTATTTTTCCTTTCAATTCCAGGACTTTCTCCTCAGCTCAGGTAGCTGCCTCCTTAAACAGGTCCAACATCTGCATGCAGCAGAGCCCAGATTTTCAACAGACATCACATAATTCAGAGACTTTTCCTTCCCTCCTTTTTTTTTTTTTTTCCTTTTCCCCCTTCAAGCTCTACACTGCTCAACTCACTAGAGGCTCCTGACCTCTCAAGGTGCTATTGAGCTAGTTGGCTTTCTATCCATATGGTGTCATTTCTTACCACTCTAAATTCAGGGCTGTCATTATGCAAAATGAAAAAGATCTTCAACGCTCATGGTCAAGGTTAGCTCCGGGGGTGAAAAAAAAAAATAAAAATCTATGCCCCTATGCAAGCTATACCTGGATGTATGGTTTCTATATGTCATTCTTTCCAATTTTGTATGAAGCACTTTATTGTTTAATAGAGCAAACACGTACATAGAACGAGAAAGAATATATATATTATCAATATAAATTTATGCAGATGAAAGTATTGGCCTAAATTAAACGACAATACTTCCCATTCCGAATTCATTTGGCTTAGACAAACAAAATACCAATATATGAAGAAAAAACCTTGTAAGATTGATAAAGACGGCAGAATGATGACTTTAAAGTGGATTTTCCTACTTTAAATGCATAGGTTACATTTTCTTTATGCAGTCTTTAAATAATTCATTAGTCCCCAAGACAGTTTTATTAAGTCTGTGAGTATTGCTATAGAATCCCAAGTAGCTATAACTTCTCTGAAGCTTATGGGACCAGGCAGTTGGAATGCTAAAGCATACTTAAAATGAAATAGTCATATATTTGTGCTGGGAGATTGTATTTTCTCAAACTATAGCTGCTTTTTATTCTCTGAGATCCCAGATAGCAGATCATGAGCAATCTATAGAGCTGATCAGCAGAGATTAATCAAGATTCAGTAGTTTTGACTACTTCTTTCCTACCCATCTGAGCAGCAGGTGTCATTCACAAGGAAAGCACGGGTAGGTTTTGGCAAACCATCAAATTTTTAATTTTCTAATTTTATTTTTTTTTCAGCTAGGAAAAAGGCAGGAGACCCATCAGCAGAAAGCAACTAGTAATGGAATATTAAGCCTTTTAGTTGGACGTTGGTTGCTTGAACTCAGGAGGAGCTTCTGAATGAAAGTACAGGGAGCTGTGTGCAACGCAACGTGCTCTGCAGCTTAGACCCAGGACTAATGTGCTCTTCCAATAATTGCACCCCCGTTGCAAGCAACACAACCTCCACTCACTTTTTTTGCCATTAGATATTTTGTACTTTTAATTTCTAGAATTCCCTCAGACAGAAAGAGAGCTCATTTATACCTTGTACAGCAACCAACACCAGAGGATATTTTGCATTCATGGAGCTTCAAGTCTCTACAACCGTAAGATGCGCAGTCCAATTTTGCACCCAGAATAAGAGCAGATCCCAACACTGAAATCCCTAACCCAGCAGCAGGCTGAAAAAATCTCAAGCGAAACCATCATGTGTTCCCAGGACACTCAGTATCTTTAAGCACAGCCTGTTTAACTTGATCTGTCCCAAAAGTTGTGACACTTGAATGATGGAATGCTTATCTGGCTTCACTCTCTATTGATGCACCTGAAATCTTACACACCAATCTTGTAAATGTTTGATATTAGATGTGAGAAACCCACGCACAACACTAATATATGTATCTATAAGAGTGTTTGTGAGATGACCGCTTCCCCCGGCACAGCAGATGACTGCAGCCACCCGGAGAGTCCCTGCATCCTGTTAGAGAGGAGCGTCCTCTGCATTCACTATTAGACCCAGATCCACCTCTTACCCAAACCTGCCACGTTCCAGATCATAGATTTTCCTTGATTGACACTCTCAGACATGAGAGTAAGGGACTTATCTTCTAACAGCGGGAACCAGAATGAAGCTGTGTGTGGAGCAAGCTCTGCCACGACATCTGTGACCCTCTGCCCAAGTAGAGGACGACACTCACTGTGGAAGGGAGAGCTCAGCACTTCACCATAAGCCTTACATTCGTCTTGCCAATTGAAATAGGTTAAAAAAAAAAAAGATTTCCAAACTGGTCTTTATCATCTCTGGTCCTCATTATACACCCAGTTTTCCCTTGGTGCTTTATCAAATGTTTTTTAAACTCCTCCACAGAAGGAGAAAAGACCTTACAGAGCAGAGCAAAATAATAAATGGAGAAAAAGCCACATTTTTTTTTTTATGAGTTCCAAGGTGGTACTTATCCTCCAATATTAGTCTCGCTCCCCTCTGGAAAGAACAAATTCATTCACTTTTCAGCTCTCCTCAGTGGGATGAAGGGACAGTGAAGCTGCTCTGCTGGTGTGTTTAAGTCAATGGCATTTTCCAATTGTAAACATCTTCTCTGTGGTGGTGCTGCCTGGAACAAGCCAAAGTGTGGGGCTGGCATAGGACAACAATCTTGGAGAAGAATATTGATAAAGCTTTTTCCTTTTTAACCATTTCAATGAGTTATTTTATTTTGCTTGGAACATCTTAATTAAGATAAAAGAGGTGGTTTGGGTTAGTAAGTTTTGTTCCTTTGGGACACTGGTGATATGAAGGGATGAATTAATCTTGTGACATACTGAAAAGTACAAACAAACCCACACTAGACTCCAAAATTGCTTCATGGTGCCAGGATAGGCTATTCCCAAGCCCTGAAAGTCATGCCATGAACTGTATTTTCTTCTGTAATAACACAGCTGATGGTTGGGTAAATCATTGATGATTATTATTTACTCTTAGCTGGAACTCCGATGCAATTTAAATAGTAACTTCTTGTCTGATCGCATCTCTTGGGAAATGCATTTGCTTGTTTCTTACAGGTAATTTGTTCCTGGTGTTGAAACGTGATTTTTCAGCCTGTGGAATCGTCGCCTCTTCCAGTGGTTTGCCCGGTTGACCGGGGTTTTCAAGCACTGCAGGATCACCAAGGTAAAACACACTGTAAAAACACTTCAGGCAGCATGGAAAGGCTTAGCGAAAATGCTGCAATGCTCCACCAACCAGCCACCTCACGCTAAAATCAATATCCTTCTCAAGAGAGCTGAGCTCATTTGCCCAGGTCTGGCTTTGTCACCATGGGATACCACACACTTTTGCTACGGAGCTTTTTGTGCGTTTGTTTTAGGAAAGGGAAAACAATGTGCTGTGAATTGGGAGCCTGAACCTATAAGATGAGAAATCTTTGGCTAGCCAAAGTGATAACTGATGCTCCTCGGTGTCAGACCAACGGACATTCGAACAGCACGGAGCATTCTGCCCTGTTATTTGCTTATTTGCCTTTGGAGGGAGCCTTGTTCAGTTTTGAAAAGGGGAAAAAAAAAAATAAAAATCCAACACCGTAAGAAAAAAGTCACATTTTCATAAGCACACTTTTGGAATCCATTTCCTGGGCACGTTTCTGGTGGAAAAGATAATATCGTTCATGCAAACTTCTCCTTCATACCTGCCTTCCAGCCAGCAGTTCGTGATCCATTGTAGCTCTCCAAGCTTTTAGGAAACCGGACTTTTTTTCTCCTTACTATATCCAGACAAATAAGAACAGTAGATGCTGAGTTCAGCTGCAAGAAAATCTGGGGCCCAGCAGTAAAAACAAATAAATATAAAGCAGGTGAAAAAATGTGACGAAGTCTGACAAAGGCCTGGTGTCATCTCTACTCTTCTGTTGGGATGAAAGAGGACGATGAACACCTTTGGAGACAGGTAGATTAAGCCTGTGTTTAATATTAAGAGTAATCTTTTTTATTTCTTCTGAACTTTTTCCCAACAAAATTATAGTTAATTTACAGGGGAAAAAAAAAATTGCTTCTCTTTTTTCCCTTGAAAAAAAAAATAGAAAGCAAAATGAGTAGTTTTCTCCCCAGTTGCCTGCTAATTATTTTTTTTTGTTTATTTTTTATATTACTCCTGAAGAATCATCAATATTTGGGGAAAACAACCAACCAACCAATTTATTTTTCATCTTGTTTTATTCTTTTCCCTGAAAATACAGCACATTTTCTATCTCATCTGCAAGTCAGTGTGTTAAAGACTGTCGCAGCAGTCTTGACATGAAGTATTAATGATCCTAAATCATGAAACAAAGACTTAATTGCATATGGATGGACACTTCCTCAATCAGGGGAGAGGAATGACATTAAGCTATGGAAATTTTTGCCTGGTTGGGAGGCAGCACCACTGTCATTTTACTCATCTCCACTGCTTTCTCCCTTTTTCCAGGGCAAAGCAGGCAAAATACCTTTTATCTGTGTTGTAATGTGATTTTTACCCAGGCTGTGTGCATCAAAATAATAAAAAAAAAAAAGATGACCTTAACTCCTCTATCTATTTCCAACACCTTCATTTTTCTCTGACATCATTCAGCTGGAGCCACGCTCTTCTCCAAAACTCCTCACTTATCCCTGGCATACGTTTCTGGAATCAACGAATGATTCATATTCCAGTCTGTAATTTCCTGTTAATTTTCTAGTGACTCATTTATATGCTAACTCAGCACCACGAGGCTGAAATGCACTTTGGGTGCATGAAAGAAGAGTATGGCCAGTAGGTTGAGGGAGGTTCTCCTCCCCCTCTACTCTGCCCTGGTGAGGCTACACCTGGAGGATTGTGTCCAGTGCTGGGCTCCTCAGTTCAAGACAAACAAAGAACTACTGGAGAGAGTCCAGCGGCGGTTACAAAGCTGCTGAAGGGTCTGGAGCATCTCTGTGCTGCAAAAAGGCTGAGAGCCCTGGGGCTGTTTAGCTGGAGAAGAGCAGTCCCAGAGGGGAGCTGATCAAGGCTGAGCAAGAGCTCAAGGGCCCCTGAGTGGCAAGAGGCTGGGGCCAGACTCTGCTCAGGGGTGCCCAGCGGCAGGACAAGGGGCACCGGGCACCAACTGGAACCCAGGAGGTTCCCTGGGAGCAAGAGGAGAAACATCTTTGCTAGGAGGGTGTTGGAGCCTGGCCCAGGCTGCCCAGAGAGGTTGCGGAGTTTCCTTCTCTGGAGAGATTCCAAACCTGCCTCTACAGACTTCTGAGCCTCCTGATCTGGGTGATCCTGCTTTGGCAGGGGGTGGGATGAGAAGATCTCCAGCACCTACCATTCCGTGAAAAGGGCTTCCATTTGTTCAATGTTGATTTGCAATTCACGTTGCATAAAACCTTAAGAGGAAAATTTAATCATCCTATTGGCCTTGAGTTTGCAGTATTTATTGGAAGAGATCAGGGAAAGCACAGTGGCTTTTTGCCCTACACCTGTACACTTGTGCTTCTCGACAACCAGCTCCTATCTCCATTCCCAGTACACTCCCCATGAGACCAAGAACCCACCTTCTCCAAAACTGACTTCACAGGGAAGATGAGCGGTAATGGGCTCCTCAGTTTTACCAAGAAAGATATAACAAGCACCTGAAAGTCAACTCAAGACAGATTGTGTCTAAAAAACAGAAGCAAAATGTCAAAGACTAAAAAGTT
Organism: Baryphthengus martii; assembly: GCA_013396935.1. Classification (NCBI taxonomy): domain Eukaryota; kingdom Metazoa; phylum Chordata; class Aves; order Coraciiformes; family Momotidae; genus Baryphthengus; species Baryphthengus martii. The sequence continues at coordinate 37,635 of VWZK01004481.1, forward strand.
TGAAGAGTTTAGTTATGGTGCCCATCGATTCTCCATCCTTGGAAATCATTTCCTCAAGCCTGGAAATTTTATGAAGAGTTAAATTGCAGTTCAGAATGGAAAGAAGGGAAGTAGTGGACACAATTTTTGTGGCTTGTTCTAAAGAAAATTGTTATCTGACAGGAGCTGACGGTGCACAAAGCACTGAGCCAGGGCAGATCCAGCCAGGCGACAACTAATTACTTCATTAGTTTGTCAGGCTCGGAGTTTTTCCAGTTTGCGAGATTTCAAAACACATTCCCTAGTTCACATAAACCAAGAGGTACTTTAGTCATAGTCACATCCATCAGTTATTTTTCCCCCCCTTCAAGTGCCAAATAAGCCATCTGACTCCTTGCCTCAGTTTCCCCGCTGCTAATACAACGTTATTTGTATGTCTCATTTTGAGGTTGGAGTCATTAATATTTGAAAAGCTTTTGAGTGTCCCTCAGTGCAAGACACCTGGTGGTTTCAAGCATCTTGCACTTCAGTTGCTTTCTGGTTCATCACGGTTGCTTCCCAAACTGTGTGTTTGTGCTCAGTAGATATGTGTTGTCCTTTAAAATAGCCTCATCGATAATATTTTGTCCCATCCATCATGGAAACGCAACCAGCTGCACGGAGCAGCGCCCAGGTGCCGGTTCTTTTAACTCACAGATCAATATTTTACATCTATTAAGGTGAAGGAATGACCAAGACCATTTCTACCAGACGGCACCATGTGGTGATCTACACGGGTCGGGTGCTAATAACTTGCACTGCAATTAACACGACTGAGCTGGCCATTACTACTTCTCCCCCACTAATACAAAGTCGCAAAAAAGCCCCATAATTTGTGGCCATTATGAACACATTTAACAGAAACAGGGCAATTTACCACCGTGTCCAGCCCCGGCTGCCGCCGTTTCAGTAATTCCACAAAGCCCCAAAATTCCCTCCTACAGTTTTGCCTCCTTCGAACATTTTTACACCCTCTTTAGCACTCAGGCTTTGTTGCTGCGGCTCCCACCCACCTCCCCAGAGCTGGATCCAAACCTACAAGGCCTCCAGAGACAAGACAACATTCTACGCAGCCGGTGCTTACGTCAGTGAGATGTGTCTCCCCGTCAGGAAGGGCAGAATCAAGAATTAGGTTTATTTTGGCTTTGTACGTAGCTAGTGGAGTATTTTCCAAGGTATAAGGTGTTATATAAGGGCCAGCCCTTTTATTGTGCTTCATCTTTGGGGTTTTTTTGTAAGCAGATGAGACAAAAGGATGGGACAGCAGCACAACAAAGCACATCATTAAGCTCTGGATCACTTTTCCCCCACTTCTTAGCTCTTCTGTTTTTCAAAAGAAGGCTTAATACATCAAAGAGAAAAGAAAGCACCGGTGTAAGGACCGTAAGCACAAGGCAAAGGCTCAGCCTGTTTATTTTTCTCTGTGAATTACTGGGCTTTGTGTAAATCAATAGGTCATTCCCCTGGCACTTCAGTACATAGCAGAGTAGATATTTTAGAGAAAAATAAATAAATATATCTCTGCCTGCTGCACAACGCCGTGCGAAACAGTTAACGTTCCGCTGGGGTTGTGTCTCAGCCAAAGGGCTTGATGTCGACAGGAGCGTCGACAACAAATGTCGCGGTGATCCCGCGGCGTGACAACGGCTGCAGTGACCAAGGCAGCAAAGGGGGAGAGCCAGGAACAACCTGGCACGACTTGGTTACATCTCATCGTGTATTTGGTTGGAGACGTTACCCTCAGCTGACTTGGAATGACCTGTTCGCCTCCCTGAATTTCACAGAGAGAGAGAAAAACCTTTTTTTTTTTTTTTTTTTCACAGAATCACAGAATCACAGAATGTTAGGGATTGGAAAGGACCTCGAAGGATCCTCAAGTCCAATCCCCCAATGGGTCCATTTCCAACTTTGGATGGAAAAGGAGAAGCTTTTTAAGGGTTAACGCTCTTCCTAGTTGCTCTTTTTCGCTGGTGTTGGCTCATTCCATGAGCCTTTTTCTTTAATGAGCCCTCTTTAGCTCTGCACTGAAACTAGAGATCTCTAGTCTCATTAGTTTGGCTAATTACCCATTCTCTTCTAAAAGTCTGAGGTTCATCTAAGTACAGGAAACCTCCAGAAAATAACTAACAATTGCATTATCATGCAAACTGGTGGGTAGAAGAAAGCCAAGTTCCTGCTTAAAAATATGAGAACCTTTTAACTGTGTAGGCAGTGCTGTATTCCGCAGCGATTCAAGAATTGCACAAGCAATCCCCCTCCATTTCCTAAAACTGGAGATTTTCAACAGGATGCACACCAGCGTGCTCAGAACTTGCATCAGCCTGTAGTTAGCAACGAGAGCTGATGCTGATGGGAGATCTTCCAAAAATCTATTTTTGGCCTTGCCTAGGTGGACACCAAATCGAGGACAGAACGTGGCTGACTGGCGCAGGTCTGACAGCAGTTTGTGCTTCTATGGGGTTGCACCAAAATATGGAGCTGTTAAGTCCACGTGACGTTGTTTTTGCACTAGGTGGACTACCCGAGATCTGCTACAAGAAGAGATGTCTCCACTGCAGCAAATGTTGGATGCAGAATCGTAAAGGAGGTGCTAAAACAGTGATTCTCTCTGGGATCGGGATGTAATGGTCCAAAGCTGCACCAGAGGAGGTTTAGACTGAAAATCAGGAAGCTTTTCTTTACAGAGAGGGTGGTCAAACACTAGAACCGGCTTTCTAGAGAGGTGATTGATGCCCCAAGACCATCAGTGTTTAAGAGGCATTTAAGAACATGCTGATCAGCCCTCAACTGGTCAGGCAGTTGGACTAGATGACCACTGCAGGTCCCAGATTAACCACCTCCGTGCTCCACTGACTCCACACATTGTCCGTCCGTGGACTACACAGGGATCTAGGGCACCCAGTTCAGACAAAGACACCCACCCATTGTAATCTCCACGGTCTTCCCAGCGGTCTCGTGTCTTTTCTCCAGTTCCTGGCACCCAGGCCTCTCATCCAGCTCATCAGCGAGTACAGTTTGAGGTTTCCTTAGCGAATCACTCCACACACAACAGGGTGTGTGTGCAGCCTCAAGAATGGAATTTAATAAGAAGATCAGATTGTAGCGGTGAGGAGAAGGGCCGCTGGAAAATTGCACTGACCAGCACTTTGTTTGCACTCAACCAGTTCTTGCTGTCCCTCTTCCTCTCCGTTTCCCTGCTCTGCTTCTTCCTTTCTCTCTCTTTGAACCCCTCCTGTCTCTGCCTTGGGTTCCTCACTAGTAAATGCCTTTCCCAACTACTTTTTTTTGCCCTCTCAGTCACAGTTCTTCTAGCTCCACCCCAGAATCCGGTATTTCTGAAGCAGTTATTGCGGCCTTGTCGGCCTTGCAAAATTCCACTGCCCAAAAGGTCCCCGACGCTCTCTTTAAGGAACGGGGAAGTTTGGCCATTTCTCACAGAACTCCTCCTCAAACAGCTGTGAAATCTGCCCATTCCTCCTGGCAGCATCTGGAGCTTTTGTCAGCTTCACACTCTCTTAATTTACGCTCAGCCGTTTCTCATGCCGTATGGGGCGGTAGTTTCTTACAGCGTGTTTGCTTCAGGCCAAGGCCCTGTCCTCTCCTTGCACATCTTAGCGGAAATTATTTTCGCTTTTTAACCAAAGGGAGAAAAAAAAAATCAAGGCTCAACAGCCAAATCGACAAAAATTTGGCTTTTCTTCCAGGTTTAATTACCTTTGAGGGGGCTTTAAGAAGGTTGCCTTTAGAAATGAAAAATGTTTCTGAATTCCTCTGGCCTCCCATGCGAATGATTCTTCACCTGTTATTTACATAATTCCAGGCTTTTTGAAGGGCGTGTTGTACAGATTTGTGTCCACAGGGGCTCCCTTTGCAGCATGATGCTAGATGCTGATGTGGAAAGGCGGTTAAAGGATCTTTTTAAACCCTCCTCTGCCCCTCTTTGCTGTAGATTCTCTATAAAAAGGTGAATCAACAAGAAATTGCCCATTGTGTGCCAGGATAGGGTAGATTTTAAAGGCAAGGAGAGGATAATAATATGAAAAAGAACAAAATGAATCAGAGAAAAGCAGGATTCTAGCCCTGAGGTCACTCTCCTGTGCTTCTTTTTGTTAGAACTGGTGCCTGTTGGGACATGCTGGGAAGTGGGTAACTGCTCCCAGTTACCCCTATAGCTTCCATTCAGTGGCTACAGATCATGATGCCAAGGAAAAAAAAAAAAAAAGCTTCACGTCTCCTCCTTAAAAGAAGCCAGCCATCTCAGCAGGGTGGTTAATCCCTTTAAAATAAAAATGAACCGTGTCCCAACGGGATGAGTTAGGAGACCAACACTAGCACGGAGATCTCAGCGCCCTGCTAGTCAGGCCTGCAACCTGAGAAAGGACAGAGAACGTCCTGATGACTTAACACCCCCATTGCTCACTGCTCTTGAGTCATAAGCCCAGAATGGACACACTTCCCTGGGAGATGCTCTTCTGCGCAGGAGAAGGACTGCAAAGGTGGGTGGCTGTGGCTGCCCCCAGCCACGTTTGGTGGAGCAAGCTCTGGCTCATCAGAAGGACTAAGCGAAGTCTCCGAAGGGATGTGACAGCAGCCCTACTGCCTGGGATGGCTGTGCCAGGATTTGCACCGAAGGAAACAAAACTCCAAAGTGTCTTCTGGAGAATAAGGAGAAGTTAATTGGAGTTCTGCAGTCTTCAAGGTGTGGTTCCCCACTCCTTTTATGGTTGGCACAAGGGTATGGAGAGCAGTGCTCACCTTTCACACCTCCTCAGGGCAGTTTAATATTTTCCAGTTAACAAGTGGCTAAATATTTTGCAAGAAAAAGCAGCAGATATCTGCAGTTAAGGCTGACCTCCTGGAGCTTGGTTTTCTGGGTTACCTTCAAATATCTGCTCCAGAAAAATATATGGAGAAACAGGCTAGAAATTACTGCTCAAAGGTGCTAGAGGAAGAGAGGTTCGTCAAGACATTTAAGTGATTTTAAAAGTTAATAAGATGTATAAGTAGAAAATTGAGGAAAAATATCTCTCTGAGAAACTGGACAGCTATCTTTTAAATCAAATTATAAAGCTCCATAGGAGTAAATCTAAGGACTTGATTCCCTTTGACATGATGCTTTATGGCTTCATTACCTTTCACTACACCAGTAACAGGTTACTACCTACAGTTTCATGGAACATTTTAAAATGCAAACCTCTTTTTTTTTTTTTTTAATTATAATTATTCTCCCCAAAGTGATCTGTAAGCCGTATTTTTAGAAACAGCTGAAGCCAGGCATGTTGCTGTATTGGAATATTCATCTCTCTTTTCCACATGCCTCGTGGTTTTTCCAGGGTTGCAGCTTGCCTTGTGCACGCTGATATTATTCCATGGTTGCATCACTAGGATCAGTTTTTGAGCTAAGAGACCAACCTGGGATTCACTCCTCCAGGTTTTGCATCAGAATTGCCCCCTCTCCCCAGACACCAAAATTATCGACACCTCTGCCATCCCTCAGGAGTGTAGATTTATGCTTCATTTGCACACACTTCACTGTCTGCTGACAGATCTCTTTTGGCTCCTAGGAGAAAGCCTTTATGAAAAATGTCAGTGATATCAAAACAAGCCGCAGTGATTTACTCACGTCATCACTAGAAAAGACTTCCCTCCTCTGTCTTTTATTCCCAGCATTACAGCAACCATCATTTTCATATTTGCTGCCACTTAGACACCGGTTTCCTAGTGACTGGGCTGTGCAGAACCTGCCACCAGGAGAGTGAATAACAGGTAGATGCCTTCACTTGGAGTGGGCAGAGCTTTCGTAGCTGACCTATGTGTTAGTGATTAAAAAACTGAGCCTGTTGGCGGTAAATTATGCCAGACCTCCAACACAGACCATGAAAAATTCTTCTGTCATGCCAATCTGATCTCTACTAGTAAAGAAAAAAAGCCAGAGCACGAACCTATGTCAAAAAAAATATCTGCGCTGTTTAATGGTCCCCAAGTGTTCTTTGTCATAATCTGGGAACAGCTCAAATCAGGGACTCTTCCCAAGAGGTTCAATAACTGATATTCCCTCTTTTATAAGGATGGTTGCATCCATGGATGTGAGCCATGCTGTATCATTTGGTGCTGAAGCCAGAAAATCATCCCCAGCTTGTTTTGTTTTATCTATTCATACAAATGTGTGTGTTCTTAGGGCTTGATTTTCTACTGTCTCAAAACAGGACAAATCCCCTTCCTGGTAGGACAGGGCTAGTTCCTGTTGATGATGATCATGCCTGTGAAGCCCATTAATTCAAAAATATAACCCACAAGCATGGAAACGACCCTTTTCCTCTCTCTTGCATCAAGCTTTATCTGTGACCCTTGAAAGACACCACAGCGTTTCCCTGTCGAAGTCTTGGAGGGGTAATAAAAAAGACAAACCTTAGAATTTCTTTGAACGCATAGAACAATCGTGGTTCTACAATAATGGTGATGGCATTGCACGGAATTCCATAAATAATGCCTTTCAAGATTTGCTGTGCACGCATCTAAAAGGAGAAAATAAAATTCAAATGCTCTTATTACAGATGTTGCACAAAAAAAGATGACTTTTCCTGTCCAACGTTAGCAGGCAAATAAGGTATATTTATGTTCATACATCGCTGCTTTTGAACAGAATATATTATTATGCTAAGAATGCAATAAAAATAGCACAGCACACTTGGGCTGGCAATCATCCAGCCCCGAAAAGGACGTTCTTAAACAGAAAATCTAGAGAACTGTGGTAAATGGGGAAGGGTCAGAGTGAAGCTTATTGCATCCGGGCTAATTCCACGATTGCAACGTGGTATCTGGCCTCCAAGAGACCCTGCTTATATCAGTTCTTCACCCTTCAGAAATTGCAACCTCTGAGATCATCGTGGAGAGATGACTAAACTAAAATCACCTCGTGAATCCTGCACCTACTGAAAATGAATGACAAAACACACAGCGCCCTTTCAGAAAAGCAGGGGTTTCACCTTCGAATGGTTTAGACTTGCTAGCAGAATAGGAAGGCACAGTCTGAGCTTCCTTCCTGTGGAGACTGTGATGGAGGGATGATCCCTGGAAGGTCTGAAAACCATTTATAGAATCATAGTCATAGAATCACTATGGTTGGAAAGGACCTCTAGGATCATCTAGTCCAACCTTCACCCCAGCATCCCTAACCACTAGACCACAGCCTCAAGTGCCACATCTACTTGGTTTTTAAACACCTCCAGGGATGGTGACTCCACCACCTCCCTGGGCAGCCTGTTCCAGGGCCTAACCACTCTCTCAGGAAAGAATTTCTTCCTA
>VWZK01004481.1:45106-68639 GCA_013396935.1 Baryphthengus martii
AAAAGATCCAGCCTGGATCTGGGGGATTGCAGGTGTTAATTCTGTTTAAAACTCTCTTCGTGGGCAGAAAGGCCCATCCTGTGGCTCATGTCCTTCCTGCCACACCACAGAGCAGGGCAGGGAGTCAGGGGATGAGTTCTGCAGCAAAGCCACAGCACGGACCAAAAGGGATAAGGGGTAAGCCAGCTCCCAGGTGACAGCAGGGCCAACATCAAAGGGTCTAATCCCTTTACAGACCAAGCAAGAAAATGGCAGATAAGAAGAGGATTTGTTGAAAGGAAAAGTCCTCAGAGTTCAATTGAGGATCTCCCAGCATCTGTATCTTACTGCCCATGCTTGATTTCCAAAAAGACTCAAATTCTTCATGCAGGTTGCAAACTTTACACTCTTTTTTTTTTTCTTTTCTCTGTCATCAAAATTTTGCTAGGGCATCCAGAGGACAAAGTCCCTCCTGTGCTGCTGGCATTTTAGGAGGAGAAGAGGCACCGATCCAGCAAAGCAACTGGATGCCATTTGCAAATACGGTCATCTCCTGGGGTGCTTGATAGTCTGGGCACATCTGGGAAGCACCAGTGTGATAAGGGCTGCCACCAGGCCCACTGCTCCCAGCAGTGCAGTATTAACAACCTGCTGTCCGAGCAAATGGAAGAAAACCCTGGATTAACCAAGGCTCTGAAGACACAACAAAACCTGGCGACTCTCATCCGGGTGTCACTCAGTCTTTAAGAACAACGTGGTGATTTTGCACCGAGAAAGGTGTTAATTAAAACCACAGTGACTCCTGCCGAAGCTACAGTGAGGTACAAGCAGATGAGAGCCTCTTCAAGGGCATTTGCTCGTCTCGTTATTTATGCAGCTCTTTGTCTTTAATGTCACTCTGATGGCTTGTATTTTTTTTCTCCGAATTATTCCCATCAAAAGAAGATTCACGGAGTGGAGCTCCCAAATAAAAGCCACGCTTTCTGCTGAGAAACCTTTTCTGAGCTTGACTGTGGGTAGGAGTTTAGCCCTCCCAGGCTCTGGAATAGCAGTTTGGAGAGAGAAGAATGCTGTTGTGTGTTTGCTGTGCCAGGGCACAACTTCCAGGTCGTGGTTTATAAGAGAGCCAGGTTTGGGGGAGCTGAGTTTCTTCCTAATTGCCTACTCTTGAGCTTGCTGCACAAAGAGAGTCTAGAAACACTGAAGAAATTAAGAGAACTGTAACTCCATGCCTAGCACAAAGAAAGATGGAGAGGGGGAGCAGGGAAAACCCCTTTTATTAAAAATAGGGTATTGTCTTTGGGTGAAACTGAAAAAAACAAAGTTTGGTTCTGATTATTTTCCAATAGTATCCTTTACCTGAAGAGGAGTAAGTTCTGATCTTCCACAAAGCATGGGATGTAAGCTTAGTGTCTGATCACTGACCTTCTATAAAATTGTTTAAAAGAAGGAAGAACAGAGTCAAAAATATATTCATCTGAAAAAAGCTTAGTTACAATATAAATACACACGCGTACATAGATCTAGCTCCCAGAATCACAGAATGGTGAGGGTTGAAAGGGAACTCTGGAGATCACCTTGTCCAACAACCCCTGCTCAAACAGGGTCACCCAGAGCAGGTTATGAAGGATAGCATTGTCCAGGTGGGTTTGGAATCTCTCCAGAGAAAGAGACTCCACAACCTCTCTGGGCAGCCTGGGCCAGGCTCTGATACCGTCAAACAAAAGAAGATTTTTCATTTTTCAGATGGAACCTCCTGGGTTGCAGTTTTTGCCTGTTGTCCCTTGTCCTTTCACTGGGCACCTCTGAAAAGAGTCTGGCCCCATCCTCTTGCCACCCAGGGGCCCTTGAGCTCTTGCTCAGCCTTGATCAGCTCCCCTCTGGGGCTGCTCTTCTCCAGCTGAACAGCCCCAGGGCTCTCAGCCTTTCCTGGGCACAGAGATGCTCCAGGCCCCTCAGCAGCTTCGGAGCCTCCACTGGACTCTCTCCAGCAGTTCCCTGTCTGTCTTGAACTGAGGAGCCCAGAACTGGACACAATGCTCCAGACGTAGCCACACTAGGGCAGAGTAGAGGGGGAGGAGAACCTCCCTCAACCTGTGTATAGATAGATATAGGTATCGGTAGATATGAATATAGATATATAGATACTGATATAGAGGATATTGATATAGATGATATGGATATAGATGATATAGGTATAGATACAGGTGTAGATGTAGATAGAGACATAGAGATATATATAGATAGATATACATATAGATAGATTATATATAGATATAGATAGATTAAATATAGGTAGAGATAGAGATAGATTAGATATAGATGATGTAGATATAGATGATGTAGATATAGATATATGCACATACAGATCTAAATATGCATATAGTGCTTGAAAAAGAAAGAGGATGGTTCTTAGTCATGCTACTCTGGCACGGAGCTATTCAGACTAGAAGGTGCATGACTGATGCTTCCTTTCACGCGTGACAAGGGCTGTTGCCCCACGGGGACCGGTCCAACCTGCTATCACATCACGGGCTCATCAAAGCACCCCTGGGCTTTCCACCTTCTCGCCCAAGGTCAGCTAAGACTGTCTCAGACATCATGTATCTCAATGTCCCTTGGGGTAGGCAGGTGAGATGCTGAAAGCTGAGAAGATATTTTAGAAAAAAACCCCACCTTTTTCTGATGTGGCTCAGCTTTAGCTAAGTCAAGCTTGCCAAGGACAGGAGAGTCAAGCTCAGAAGACAACCATGGGTGGCCAGTAAAATGCCATGGCAATCACAGAGCTATTTTTCTGGCCAAATCTTGACCTCGGCAGCGGTAGCAGGTCGAAAGCAAAGCTCCCCTTGTGTTTCAGCACAGTTGAAGGCTGAAGGCCCTCTCGTAAACCCTTCTGTGACAAGGATTTGAAGGGGCCTGCATCCCAAAGATAACAACTCAATAGCAGTGCCAAGGAATTTCTTCAGATGGTCCAAATTTATAGGAGGGAGAAGGGAGAGTCCCTCTATGGAGGAAGACGCTGTAGAAATATTAAATTATTATCATGCCCCTCGCCTTGTTCTAGCTGGTGAAGATGGAAAGCAAAGGACAAAGGAGAGCTTAAGAAGAGCTTGGAGGAAGGTGCAGGTTGGCCTCTAAAGGATACAACAGACTGCAGAGCTGTTGTGCAATGGATGTGTGTCGAGCCTGGATTGTTTGGAGCTCTGAGCTCTCCCCTCTTTCCTAAAGTCCCCACAGAGAACTGATAAGCAACCTGTTCCTGATAAGGGAAAGGATTAAGAGGGGACTCTCTGGAGGAGGTTGGCCATCAGCTCAGTTTTAGCTTTCCACAGGAACTGGTCTCAGAGCACTTTCAAGGCTTTCTTTCCCAGTAAATGTGCCTGCCTGTCCTGCATGAAAGCCCAAATTTTGATATTTAGGCAGCCCTGGTGAATTTGAGCTACTCAATTATTCAGGAGAGAGTTGCAAGTGGTTTTCAGTTCCCATAACCCGTTCTTACCTCTCTGCTAAGTACAGCATGCTAAAGAGATGTATTTGTCCTACTGTCTCACATGATGTAACCATCTTTTTCTGCTCCAGACCTATCCTGGCTAACTCTGTTCATGTCCCTGACACAAGATGATGTTCAGATCCCTCTGGATTTAAAGCAGAGGCAGCTTTTAAAGCAAGATCCGGTGGTCTCTGCCATCAGTCAGGCAGCAAAGACTAGGAGCTCTGTTGATGAGTAGTCAGGACTCAAATATGCTTCAGACAATCCTGAGAGTGGGTAAAGGAAGAAAGCCAAAGTTTTCTTTTTAAGACGTGCAGAAGTCTTCTCTGCTCAGGGCCCACAATTGGTCAGTAGAGCAATTCCTCTCAGATCTTCACTCACCCAGATTATTTTGCTCTATGCTCTGTAGGATTTATTTTCCCCTTTTAATACAAGGCAGGTTTTCTGGTTGAGATCAAGAATGGCCATTTTCACCTGCCATAAAGTGAGAGGTTAATTGTCCACCAAAAGAGAAAGGCACTAATGACCATTCCCTATTAGAGATGTCAGAAGCCATCTACTCTGCACTTTCTCGTTCTGAATAAACTGCAGAAAAATCTAAGCTGAGCCTACAGCATACAGTCTTCCAGCACACAATCCAGTCCCATTTTACATTTATTTCTCACTAACTCTGCACTGTAGCCACTAAAAAACAAATGGAGAGTTTCACCGCTCCAGCTTAGCATATATTGTTTGAAAATTTTTCTGCCTGGGTAAAAGAGAAAGGTGTCCTGCCGTGAAATGAGAAATCTACCTCAAATCCTCAGACACAGACAGGTAAGAGTCAGCTTTGATCCGAAACACTGTCCCACATCCACTGGAGAAACCAAGTTGTGCATATACAGCTTTACATCCCTGATAGTTGCAATGATACACAATAATTTTGTTTTTTTGAGAAATGAGTAGAAAGGTCCAATTTCATACATCTTTGGGCTTCTACTCCACAGAATAAAAGGGCCTGGCAAGTATTAATGCCTTTATCTAGCCTTGAGGAACATTGTCTCCATCTTGACAATGGCAAGTTTAGAGGCAAAGAAAATTCCTGATCCCAGAAATGCTTTGCCATCTATTTGAAGACACAACAAAGGAAAAAAAGACTGAACCATCTGGAGTATTCTGAAGAGTAGAACCGAGTCACTTGAGAAACCAGAACATGTGGAGACTGATTTATAGTTTCAGAGATGTTGATACTAAGAAGGAGCCTTTATTGAATCCCACGGCTAGTAATACATGGAGAGGAACTTTTTATCCACACAAACTGCCCACATTTGTATTAAATAGCAGGTTTTTCTGGGTTCCCTTGAAGACCTCTTCTAGTGCTGGTTGATTTTAACATATAGTAATAATAGGTGTGCGTGCGTGTATCATCAATTCCAATTATCTGATTTAATGCAGATAAATAATAATCACTTCTTGATTTTTTTTTTCCTATTTATTATTTATTGCCGGGTGTTATTTACTAATTGGCATGTCAATATTAATAACCTGGCCCAGACTGAGGAATTGCACGCTCTGGGAAATGCTGAAATGTCTGAGAATGCAAGAACTGGTTGAGACCAGGTGAGACTGAAGAGCTCCCAGCCTTGATGCTTCTTTGTCCGTAAGGGTTATTCAGAGTAACTGCGGTCTCTGTGGGGATAGGGAAGGCTGGTGGAGGGGAAACTCTTCTGGTTTATTCCTGACTCTGCTGGGTCACCTTGAGTAGATGATTTCCCCATTTTCTGTAAAGCCTCCTTTGCACAGCCTTCGGAGCGATGCCGATGAGAAGCCCTTGTAGACGCGCTGGTGTGTTGTTCTGCTACGGGAGACGCCTTTGGTGAGTAGCACAACAAGGCTTTGATCCATGGTTAAGCATCCAGGCTCTGGCACAAAAGCAGGGCTAAAGAAGGAGGAGTACCCAAGCACTGCTGGTGCTCCCTTTATGTCAGAAAGCGTAGGTGAACCCTCTGACCTAAAAATTACATCCAGAATTCTGACACAAAGACATCGCCTCTGGCACGAGTTGTCCGTTTCTTCACCCAGTGCACGGAGAAACTGTGAAATTCCTGCCACAGGATATTGAATAAGCTTAAAGTGTTTAAAATCTAATAGGATAAATTCCAGGGGGAAGAAGGAAGGAGGTATAAAGACAGGGTAATAAAACCAGGGTAATAAAACACAAAAATCCCCCATCTGTGTCAAAAGAACCTGGACCACAGACCTTCTGATATGGGTGAAGTACTCCACAGGAATATAACATGACACATTCACCCTCTTCTTATAGTTTTTCCTAAGCACATGCTCTTCAAGCTTGGGGATGTTGGATGTGAGTTTAGGGGGGCTTTTACACTGATCCTGTGCAGATATTCTGATGGTTATTCATGATGGGACACAGGTCAGACCAACAGTCAGATTTACCTGACTCCTGCTTTTCCAGAGAGTAAACACTTGGCATTATCTTGCTGTCCAGGCAACAACCCTCATCTCCTCTTCAAAGGGTCTGGAATTCTCATGTTTTAGCATTCTGGAGAACAGCTCTAGGTTAACAAGTTCACAACACATATGGATTTTCTTTGTTAGCAAGTGAAGCAAAAGATAAAGATAAATATGTAGCCTCTGGAGGCCTCATCAGAAGTTGTCTTTCTGTCTGTAGGTACTTTCATTCCTTTGATATCTCAGTACTTTGATGTCAGAGAATTTGACAAATCCTCCTGGTTTTGGCCTTGCCCTAATCATTAGGCTTGTTAAGAGGGGTCCCCTCAGGGTGGTTCCATAGAGCCTAAAACAGGAGGAGGGGCTGGAAAACGAAGAGTAGTTTTCATAGCTGGTTTGTGAAATCAGCCAGCAATGGGAGCTGGAATGGGCCTTGTGCTCTCTGAGATGTCTCGAGCACACAGCTCCACCAGCTCTGCAATATGGAAACCGTTATTAGCATGGATTTTTTTGGGACAAGTCTAAACAGAAAAGACCTGAACAGAAAACTCAAAATGATCTGAATCCCATCTTCAGCCACCGCCTTGGAGACAGGAACTGACCAGAAACACCAGGGGAGGGAATATCTCCATGGCAAGCGTCATATGTGCTCCCTTCTGTTCTACTTGACTTTAAAAACTCACACGTGGTCCCACAGGTCTCATGGAAGACTGCAGAGACCCTGGGAGAGACAATTGTGGGTAGTATTAACTGGATAGATTACAAGATAAATCAGAGGCAAAAGGACTTGAAAATAAAATTTCTCTGAGATAACTCAGCCTGACACTCCGTTTCATTTCCACTTAAAATGGAAATGTTTCATCCTGAATCTACAGAGATCTGAAATCAAACAGTTCAATCTGAGGATGTCTAAAACAACTCTTTTTTTTTTTTTTCCTTTCAAAATACCTAAGTAGGTGTCCTGGCACTCCCAAATCAGTTAGCTCCAGCCTGAGGGAAAAAAAAAAAAAATTCAAGAAAAGCTTTCCTCAGTTAGGGTTGAAAAGAGATATGAGGAATTTCCACAAGACTGGTAACTCACTTTCTAATTACTTCAATGTGCAAGAAGACAATTTGTTGTTGCCATAGAACTGTAGAATAATTTAGGTTGGAAAAGACCTCAAAGATCATTGAGTCCAACCACTAACTAATAATGCCAAGTCCACCACTAAACGATGTAAGCACCATGTCAACACCTCTTTTAAATCCCTCCAGGGATGAGGACTCCACCACTTACTTGGGCAGCCTGTTCCAGGGCTTGACAACCCTTTTGGTGAAGTTGTCCTCTGGCACAACTTGAGGCTACTTCCTCACCTCTTAGCACTTGTTACCCGGGAAAAAAGACCGACCCCCATCCCACTGCAACCTCCTTTCAGGTAGTGGTAGAGAGTGAGAAGGTCTCCTCTGAGCCTCCTTTTCTTCAGGCTCAACAACCCCAGGTCCCTCAGCTGCTTCTCGCCGGACTTGTGCTCTAAGACCTTTCACCAGCTTCGTTGCTCTTCTTTGGACATGCTCCAGCACCTCAATGTCTTTCTTGTTGTTGAGGTTATCAATATCAGCTTATCTCCACATTACTTTCAAACCCAAATCCATAAAGATGAAACAAATGAGGCCTCATGCAGCGACCACTGATGCTCCAGGAGCCTTAACTGGGAACCCGGGATATCTCCGTGTGTCCTTCCGCTTTTTTTTTTTCTGTTGCCACCTCTAGCATGGTGAGAGATGCAACCTCTTTGATGCCCTGTGCTTGCACAGTGCCTACCACCTCCTGATCCACTCCTGGAATAATTTAGTGAAACTATCCCAACACAAGCAATCACCCTGCCAACGTATCAAAGCCACTTCTGCAGAAGATCGTGATAACAGCTCAACATCTATGCTGATCATACAGGTTTTTAGTCTTTTACCAGGAGATCCCATCTGTTGCTGGCACCATGTAAAAGAACAGGGCTCTGATACTCATCATAGCACCTCTCTGGATGTGCAAAATTATCATTTCGCAGATGCAGTGAACGCTGTTTTGTGAGGAGTGAGAAACATTTCAGGATAAGAACCTGGGTGATCTAAAAATGTACTGCCTTGTGACTCAAACTCGGTAGTTTAACAGGAGGATATTCGTAGAGATATTTTTTTTTCTGTATTTTTAACAACCCCACTGTAGGCTGAAATTGTATATAAGTTAAATACCACTATTACTAAATGAAGCAAGAGGTCGGAGATTAAATCTGCCTTTGCAATTATTAATTATCTTACCATTATGTCTCTTGCATTATTTTTAGCTGCAAAAACTCCTGTAAGTTCCTCCGATGTAGTTGGTGCAATGCGAACAAAACCCACAGAGACTGGGCTGTCCCCAAGTCTTACCAAACCTTCCTTATGTCTGTGGAGCTGCCCTGGACACTTCTACCCGGGGACAGGGAGATATAAAGAGACTTTAAGGATGTTTGTTGGAATGTTTGGGCAGGACAGACTGGAAAAAACAGGCAGAGTGATTTGAAGGTGAGCGAAGCTGTAAAGGGAAAGCCCTTCCTGCTCTGAGCAGACCTTGGTTCTGGTCCAACACGTCTTTTTCCGCAGGCTTGGCAATTCCAAGAGCACATCCTTGATAATCACATTCTCAACTTCATCTTCCCTTCCAGGAAATCTGACTTTCCCAAGCTTCCCCTTTCATACTACTTGGCATTTCTAGGATTTCAACGTCTAAGCGAATTGCCAAAATTGTTCCCTCCAAACCTTTCCTTTTTTATTTTTTTTTTTTTCCTTGTGTATGTGTAAATTTATGGAAATGCTGAAGGAAAGCTCTGAATACTTAAAACTAAACAAATCCCTTCCACAGCCAATCTTGAAACAAATTTGTGCCTCAAAGCCACCAAGCTGCAGTTTCATGTTTAGGGACGAAACGTAGAGTTTTTACCAGAGGAGAGAGGCATGTATGTCTGGCTCACCTAATCCTAGTCCAAGAACTGATTTCCTTCACATCCTCTCAAAATATAATTCCTCATTCTCTGAAATAATGAATAAACAATCCAGTTTGGATGCTTTCAGCATTTTGCTCTTAAAAAGAAAAAAAATAAAAATGTGAAGAAGTAGAAGAAAGTGTGTTAACTGATTTAAAGCTTTTATTTGATTTAAATGATTGTCATTTTTATCTTATAGCAGTGCAATAAAGTGTAAGTAATTTCTACTGCACCACACAAACAGGCAAACCCCTGTTTGCTGTGAGTTATTTTAGGTGACATTCCATGAACGTTCAACAATCCATCAGATCCCTGTAAGGTATTGTTTCCTCAGCTCAGGCTTTTTTTGTGAAAAATAATGAAAGAAAAAAGAAGTATTTGGAGTGATTTGAATAACAGTGAGTGATTCCTGGCCGTAGGAAACAGCAAAGGGACAAAGTGCCTTGCAAATTCCTGCTGTACTTGCAGAGGTGCTTGAGACCTGTTCAGAGCTAAACTTCTTCTAATGGTACTGGGGTCTGTGCACCAGTCAAGAAAGACACAGAAAAAGCCTGTCCCTTAGAATGATCACAACCTAAACACCACTGAGGAGCGTTTGTAATCCTTGCTTTCCAGGTGGGGGATGGAGATAGAGAGGCTGTGCATGTCCTCCACCAGCTCAGACTCCTGGAGTGAGAGTCAAGCCAGTGTGTTCCACACCTCACCCATTTACCAGCACCATGTTGGAGAGCTGGTACGGTTTCCACCAGCGTGTAACTGTGTCAAGAAGCACTCTGGTTTTCTTCGCCACAAGAAACCCATAGCGCTGTTGGAAAGTCGCTTTGACTCGGTCTTTGCCTGTTTCCTTGAAATAAACGAGATGCCCAAGACCAGCTTGAAACCCAGGAATACCTCCATCTAACCACGAGGTGTAAGAGTGGACTTCAGCTGGATTTCCCAGTCTGGTGTCACCAGGCAACACTGACACGGTGAAATCAGCCCCTGACAAGTTGAGACATTGACCTTGGACTGCTATGTGGCAGTTCCTGAGGTTCTTGGAGCAGCCCACAGCTGCTCTGCAGTAGCCTATCAACTTAACTCCAGAGCTGAGCTACTCCATGAGTGATCATGTGTAGAAGGACAGCGTGGGCCGAGGATCCCACTGCCAAGCCCCCAAGTCTCACTGGGATTACACCACAGTTCCCGATGAGATCCATCCACTTTTCTGAGGGTGTTTGCCCATCTCCTGGAAGCAGCCTGTGCCATTTACCGTCCATCCCACATAAACACAACTCCGATGTTTTGCTTTTACTGATCTGTTCACCCTTTTCGTTTTTTCCTGGGCTGATCTTTCCCTACCTTGACAAAATTAAGGCTGGTTCAGCCCCTGTCCTAGCAGGAATGTCACTGTCTTCTGGCCTTTGCCAGGGAAATACAAGGGATTTGTTCAAAAATCAGGCTGTTGACAAAATGTATTATTGAGACAGTGACAGACACAGGAAGGCCAGGGTGTGTTGTTAGTTGTCAAGTTAAGCAGCCCTTTCACTGCAGCTCTTAACACCTATTACGGTTGCCAGGCACTGAGCAAGCTTTCAGACGATCCCACATCATCTAGATGCAAAAGTGACTTGACAGGTCCAGAGCTACTTATTACATTTGTTAGTGGAAGTGGGAAAGCTGGTGCTGGCTGCTGAGCCACAGGACTACATTTCCACCAAGGGCTGACTGCTCTAAAAGACTTCGCATGTCCAGAGACCTGTCCCCATGGCTGAGCTGTGCAGCTGGAGAAACAGAGTGAAGTCACAGAACCACAGAATCAGTTTGGTTGGAAGAGACCTTTAAGATCATCAAGTCCAACTGTTAAGCCAGCACTGCCAAGCCACCATTAAACCACGTCCCTCAGCATCACATCTACATGGCTTTTAAATCTCTCCAGAGACAGGGACTCCATCACTTCCCTGGGCAGCCGGTCCCAGGGCTTGAGCATCCTTTTACCGAAGAAATTTCTCCTTGTGTCCAACCTAAACCTGCCCTGGTGCAACTTGATGGCTCTTGAAGTCTCTGCAAAGAAGAGCACTTTCCACCCTCACATGAAGGTAACTGCACAGGACGTTCAGCCACAGGGCTCCTTAATCAGCCACTCCACAAGTGAAAAAGGGGTGTTAGGATCTTAGAGGGAAAAGAAAGTAATCCACCTTAATGGGAACAGTAGCTAGCACAGACCAAAATCCTGTAACTTGCCAACTATGTCTGTCAAGCGTGCCTATAAAGGAGAAGGTAGCAGTGGGACCCTTCAGTAGCTCTTCTAAGTGATGCAAAGGGGATCTATCAGACTCAGCCTCTCAGTGGATGCAGAAGAAGGAAGCTTCTCTATGTAAACAGACTCACAGCTCAGGTGCTGGAGCGAGTGCATCAATACCTGTGGAGTTACACACCCACCTTCAGAACAAGCAGGTAACCACCATCACAAATGCACGACTGGTGCAGAGGAACTAGGGGAAAATCACCCAGACATGAAATCACACCAGTACCCTCCATTGTCCAGGAATAAATACACCCACGGTGATCTTGGATGTATTCAGAGAATCATAGAACCTTAGAATGGTTTGGGTTGGGAGGGACTTTAAAGATCACCTAGTTCCAACCCCTCTGCCATGAGCAGAGACACCTCCCAACAGACCAGGTTGTGCAAGGCCCTGTCCAACCTGGTCTGGAACACCTCCGGGGATGGGGCATCTACAACTTCCCTGGGCAACCTGTGCCAGTGTCTCGCCACCCTCACAGTGAAGAACTTCTTCCTAATTTCCAATCTAAATCTAACCTCTTCCAGTTTAAAGCCATTATTCCTCATCCTATCACTGCAAGCCCTTGTAAAAAGTCCCCCCTCAGCTTTCTTGTAGACCCCCTACAGATACTGGAAGGCCGCAAGAAGGTATCCCCAGAGCCTTCACTTCTCCAGGCTGAACAACCCCAACTCTCTCAGACTGTCCTCATAGCAGAGTTGTTCCAACCCTCTGATCATCTTTGAGGCCTCCTCTGGACCCAGTTCCACATCCTTCTTGCATAGGGGACTCCAGAGCTGGACACAGGGCTCCAGGTGGGGTTTCACCTTCTCAACTATTTCCAAAGTTGTAACTCCTCTGAAAGGAAGATGCTCCTGAAAGTCACAAGCTTCTAACAACAGAAAGGAAATTGGCAATTGGTTCCACAGGGACCTCATTGTACCTGCGTTAATTAACATGGGAACAATCACACATCTGTCCTCTATGTCCACTCTGAGCCACTGCTATGTGTAAATATTTTTCTAGCAGGTGCTGTGGTAACGAAGGGAAACATTCCTGTCCTGCAGGAAGGTGTATTATTCTGGCTTCATTTCTAATCATCAGAGACTCCAAAGATTGCTTCCCAAGAACCTTATTTATAAGTTTTGCTGCTCCTTATTAAATATAATTGATATTTTCCCAGCTGTCTTGGTTTTATACTTTGCTGCCATCGTCTGTGCTTTACCGATACTGCATCTGGCTTTTGACAGCCCGGACCGAATCCCTCTCAAAATTGTTCTCCCTTCTGCTAGAGAAGACACTATTAATATATTAGCTTTCTAGGACAGCACTGTCACTAATTCCACAGAGGACAGACACCCCCGTGCCCAGCAGCATTTGTTTCGAGCAGCACCCACCCCGCTGATTGGCAGGACACAGATGGGAACGGAGTCTGGGAGATTTCACTGGGAGGATCCTTTCATGGATGAACACAAGCAGACATGGAATATCCCCACAGACTGGATTTACCGACTGCCATCTCAATTAGTCTGTAAAGCCAATGTGTGTTTGTTTTGTTCTCTGATAAAATCGTGTGGCTCTTCAGAACAGCCCAAAGTCAAACTCACTGCAAGGACAAGCCAGGGCTTTTGGTTCCGAATTAATTGACTTCTGACTGTTTCATTCATTAGTTCAGCCAGAGGATGTGAAATGAGTAAAGCCTGTAACAAAGAAAGGCGTCTTCCACCTCTTTTCTAATGGCTTCCTCAATAAAAGTCAGTGATTCATCCAACCTCACTGTGTTTTTATCCATTCCTTATGTCTGGGGCACCTAATACCAGAGCCAACAGCAGCTATCATTCAGGCAGTGACTTCTTGAACTCAGGGAGAAGAGTCCAGCTCTGAGTTATTAGTATCAAACCTGATGCCCAGAAAAACACATTTGCAGCACAGAGACCATCACAATTCTACAGAGACAAGCATGAATGCCTTTTCTGGGGAGAAAAAAAACGAGAGGCCTGGAGAGAGGCCTCTCAAGAAAAATGAGGCCTAGAGAGACCCACGTTTAAAGCAGCTGCTGAATTCAGCCCAAGACTTTGGCAGAACCAATGCTGTCCAAATAAAATGGAGAGCCAGGCACAAGGAAGAAATAGCTGGATCTCCTTTTCTTGAATTTGTTCCTTCCCAGTAATTCAAATGAAAGCCTGAATTCAGCCCAAAATTTAGCAAGGTTTACATGCCACTCTGAAACATCTTGCTGTGCAGTGTGGTCATTGGCCTCTGTCTACGCTGAAGCGGCTGTCATCCTCTCCTAGGTATTGTTGAAGAAAGATTTATGGAAGAACATTAATTCTAGATAAATTATTTATTTCCAGAGGGGGGAAAAAAAAAGTAAATCTGTGGTCAATTCCCCTCTAAGACCTTGCTGGAACAGGAAGCCAAGGAAGGAGGAGAAAGTGAAGGAGAAGGAGAAGGAGAAGGAGAAGGAGAAAGAAGGAGAGAGGAAAAGAAGGAAAAGGAAAAAAAAAGAAAAAAAGGAAAAAAAGGAAAAAAGGAAAAAAAGGAAAAGGAAAAGGACTATATATATATATATATGTGTGTGTATAAAACAAAATGTAGCCAAAGTGTGGTGCCATCCCTGGGGTGATCTGTATTGTGTATCTCACAGATGACTTACAACAGCAGAGTTAAAATAACAGAGATACTGGTTTGGGATGATTGTCAACTGCAAACAAAGAGTGTGTGTTTGAGGTCCTGATGGCAGCACTGTTACAACTTGCTGTCAAGGATGCGCAGCTACTGGAAAGTTCTCCTGTGCAGTCACTCGGAGGGGTCCTGTGTGCATCCTCCACTACAAAGACCATTTTGACTGGATTTACTTTCAAAAGGGAAAATGATCTTCATCATTGCAACATTTCTTTGGGTAACATGAACTAAGAAATTCCCAGAACCTCTCCCAGATATTTCATCGCTCTTCCAAGAGATGCCACCATCCTGTTAGAAACTCCAACAACAAAATGTCTCTCAGTATTGGCGGGGCAGAGGGGGGTTGGCACAAGTGCCAGGGTTATGCTTCCTATTGTAACATATTCTCTTGGAAAAGACAAGGGATTTAAGTCCTCTTCCCTTCCCTCCACCAAGATCCTTCAATGCAAGGCATATTCTTCCATTCCATTCCATTCCATTCCATTCCATTCCATTCCATTCCATTCCATTCCATTCCACTTAATCAGATTTCAGTCCCAGTCATTATCAAGGGCAGATTCTCACCTTTCAGCTTTTTTTTAGTCCCTGGAAGAACCTGGAATCTGCAGTTACAGTTTTTACCACCTTGTAAAAGTTCATAGCTGGGAGGTTAAGCTCATCGATTTCTAGAGTACGCTTTCAGAAAAGAAAAATGAAGTGCCACTATTTAGCACAGAATAGTGTAGGGCTTCCTGGTCCTCTCCTTATTGTCATTTTACAATCTCAAACTCTTCTAGTCCAGTATCTTGAACGTACCCTCAGGACCCAGTGGTTTAAGTAATGTGTGTCTGGAGTGTGACCCTGCAAGTAGATCAGGACTTCCTACCCTGTTGTTCTGTTTGGCAGATGTAACTTCTGAGTACATGCTTTTTTGCTCCGACGCTGTTTAAATACGAAGCAATTATTTGTTATGAAAATTCGATAACATTTTAATGATTAAAAGATAAATCCCATCTGCTTGGTTTTCCCCAAGAGGAACACAAGAAGATATATTAATAGAAATACTTGGCATTTCTATTTGGAAAAAAAAAAAAAAGAGAGAGAGAGATATTTATTTATGTAACCAGTGGTAACCACATGAAATTGAAGCTGACAGATATTCAGTAGAATAACATAAAGACCACCCTAGTGTGCTAATTTATAGCTTGTATCATACCAGTGAGAATCCCAGGGTTGAAGGTGTGAGAAAGCAGCACAAGAGGAGCAGATGTCATCAACCTCAAGAAGTCACAGCTACAAGAAAGATTCAGGTGCCCACAAGCTCTGTGCTGATGGATAGATACACACCGGAGCAAGTGAAGAAGCTTCAAGGGAAGGAACTGAGCATGATGCTATGTAGGAAAAGTCCGTTGTACAGTCATGAGTTATCCAAGTGATATATGATGGTAGCTTTCTTGTAATCTATGACAAAATAGGACTATTCTATGATTATAGAATCAAATAATCATGGAATTGTTTGGGTTGGAAGGGAACTTAGAGATCACCTAGTTCCAAGCTCCCTGCCCATAGACAGGGACACCTCCCACTAGAGCAGCCTGCTCAAAACCTCATCCAACTCAACCTTGAACACTATCAGGGATGGGACATCCACAACCTCTCTGGACAACCCGTGCCAGTGTCTCACCACCCTCACAGGAAAGAATTTCTTCCTAATCTCTAATCTACATCTCCTCTCTTTCAGTTTAAAACTGTTACCTTCATCCTATCACTACACTCCCTGATCAAGCATCCCTCCCTCCCTTTCCCATAGACTCCCCTGAAGTCCTGAAAGGCCCCAGAAAGGTCTCCTCGGAGCCTTCTCTTCTCCAGACTGAACAATCCCAACTCTCTCAGCCTGTCCTGATAGAGAAAGAGCTCCAGCCCTCTCACAATTTTCGTTTGCCAAATCTAAAGCAGGCTAATCCTTTGTCCTCATCCAATATACCGATACAGACATCCAGTTTTTGTGAGATCTGGCCCCAGATTATTTTTACCCCCTCACAAATGTTCCTTCTTCACTGGATCAGAGAAGAGGAGGCAAGAAAACATTAACACTACCGTTCAGCAGTCAGAATACTCCTCTGGGACCCAAATACTGGAGATCACAACTAAAACTTTAGATCTGCTTTTCTACCTTGCTAGCTTTTGGGTTCTGGCTCAGCCTCAGCCCGCAGCAATTTAGCGACGAGAGAAAATGGAAATCTCTTGATTTTCTGTAAGATTAATCAGCTGATTATTAGTCTCTGTCATTCGTCCTGAATCTTTAAACTGGGAAGAAAAAAAAAAAAGGTAAAATTAAAATCCAAGGATCCTAAATCATTCATGGAATAGAAAGGCAGAGTTAGGGGTTTGCAAGTGAAAGCTGGCACAAACCAATCAGTTCCACCTTGGCTGCCATCATCAAACCCAAGAGCGGTGCGGCACGGTCTTCAGAGATTGGCAGTGACCTTATTAAAGAGACCATGATCACGCTCACCCCTTCCTAAGTGTCAGTGCCAACAGTTGCTCTCACAAGGGAAACCCAGGATTCATTCCCAGCCAGGAAGTGAAGGAAAAAAAACCTACTTTCTGCCTACTCTGCATCCAGAATCATTTACTTTGTCGTTTACTGACGTGGGCAGATATTTCAACAGGGGTTTCTGCTCTTTTTGAAGGACATCCCTCTCTTGGATGTCATCCTTTCTTTTCCCTCAGCAAAATAGCTTTATCTGGGCTTTCTCTACTGCTGGGCTGCATTTCACCAGCCAGTGTGACCCCATTTGTCAACCTCTCCTGTCTACTGTGCAACGTCTGAGTGTAAATGAATAAATTATGCCAGTTAATTTCTCATGAAGGTAGTAGGCACGTAGCAGGGAACATAAAGTACAAGACTTAATCAAGAGAGGACAGAATAGGAGGAAAGGGAAAACATTTGTCTTGGGGTCTGGGCTCAGGGAGGTGAGGTGAGATCATCAGAGAGCACTCCGAGGACGCCTTGTTCCAAAGGAAAAATCTGCGTCCGCGCTGATGCGGATGGAAGTAAAACTGGCACTTGGGAAGCGATTTAGTTAAATGTGGATCAGTCGTACTGATTCGGGTGAAATTCCAGTACTTACTGAACTTCTCAAATCTGCAATTGAATAACTCCTGAAATGCCGGTAACTTCCAACAAAGACATTACAACAGAAAACTTTGGCTGAAAGGAAAAGTTTGCTTCAGAGACATCAGAACACAATGTTTTGCTTTTTGGAGTTTGTTTTTTTTGTCATTTTTCTTCCCCCCCTCCCCAATTCTTAAAATATATTTTTCAGATAAAAGAAAAAGATACATTTCAAGCACGCAATTTCAGATGAAGTACAGAAATATCCTGCCCTTTTCAACGTTGTAAAGAAATTTTGAATACCTGACATTTTTTTCTGCTGAAAACGGTGTTCTTTCAATTGTTTGGCTTCAGCTAGAACAGAATTCCTCTTCTCGCTGAAGTCTGCTGAAGATTTTCTGCACCACACTAAAAAGAAGATAACCTCACCCTAACCCCCCACCACTTCTCTTTGGCTCCTTGCACTTGGTAGCTCCAAACTTTTAGAAACCGGTGGATGATACCACAGCCAGGAGACCTCAGATTAAAATAGGGACAAGAAACATCAATACATCTGTGATGGACGCCATACACCAAATCCGACCTGTTTTGAGACTGAGCATGTCGCAGGCACGATAAAATAGCCACTAGTATCTCCTCCTGGAAGCATCCTCTTGTTGATTTAACCTACAGAATAAATCCACAAGGAGATAAAGAGCCAGACAGGCACAGGACGGGGAGCTGTGTTTGTTCTATGTGGTCATTTCACATGCCTCAAACAGGACTAGAGAAAAAAAAGAAATAGTGGGGGGAAAAAAAAAAATATATATAAACAGTTCAATATTGATCCTCAAAAGCATTTTATTCATGTAGCACTGGTTCTTTTTCTCTACATGTGATACGTTCCACACGTGTCTAAGAACTGCGTCTAACGCCCTGCCAAATAAAGCATCAGCAGCTCTCTGACAGCTCATCTCCTCTGGACTTGCTCTGTCTGCCACTTCACATCGTGTCTGTGTACACGTACAGAAACCCTGATATACATCTGAATGTGTGAGGCATTGCTTAGAAAAACGACAACAACAACAACAAATTTCAAAGAAGCCTCCTTACGAAAAAGAAAACCAACACAAAACAACCAACTTTGAAGAATGTGTAGCGCTTAAAAACAGGAGCCTTTGTGTTGTGAAGATAAAGCATCAAGGCTAAAAATACCTTCCTGTGATGGGAAGAGGATACAGATTTAAAGAGGCAGTAGATGGAAGCACTGTGTTTTCCTTAGGGGGTAGTCGGCTGTGGTTAGTCACCAATAGATCTTCCCTCTGCACTGGTAAGACACTGTGATTTCCAAGAGGAGAGCAGGTGGGCAAGAAGGTCTTGCCTTGTTCGAGGTCTTGCCTTGAGTCAGCAGCCGTCCAAGACCCTAACCAGGAGTTCAGGAAAATCTATCACCTAGGGTCTCTGTGAGGAGTGCAGAGGAGCAAACTGGAGGGTAACTCTTCCCTTCTTCTGAAGGTACATTTATTTCTCCACACATAGAAATATAAAGAGCCAAGCTGGTTTGATTGAGGATCGTTTACCTCATCTTGTCTCAAGCGTTTGAAAAGTCCACGTCTCCACCAGCTGTCTTCTTATAGGCTAAGATTTGAGTAGCAAGTGGCAGCGAAATTTGGCAGGTGATCTGTCTACCAAAGACAGGAATCTACTTCAGGATGAGATATACACAACCCCGAACACCGCTGACTATTGAATTCCCCTTCAGGTTGACTTGCTCGAATGAGGACATCCAAATTAGGTGACTCCTCTTCCCCTGCATCTAAAGTGCTCACAGAGGTAAAAGGAGCCTGTAGCAAAGCCCAGCTCTGAATTCCAGCACCATCGGCTGCAAAATAAGCTGTCTTCATAGGACCAAGGCCTTGACAAGTTCTATCAGTGCTTGCATAATCCATCAGATCTACATGGGGCTTGAGTGGCTCAGATGACACCTGGTAGAAAATACAAATGAGAAATTTTTTTTCCAAAATCTGATTTTATTCCTTGCCCAATGATCTCAGCCTTGCATGGGTTCAAAGTTCACCCACTACTGATTCAAGGGAACAGGCACAAGGAAGGGCCTGAGATTGCCTAGGATGGTTCCTTTCCCTGGAAATTGTAGAATATGCTCATCTTTAGTACTAAAATGAAGAAATGGAGACCTGCTCGAGACCTCTGTTGATAAGGCCACAGGAGTTCTTCTCTGAATTTGTATAGACACTCAGGGTACTGAAACCAGCTGAGAGAAGACAGGTGGGTCAACAGTTACGATCTGCTCTTCAAACAGCAAGTGACACTGAGCAGGAAGCCTGTTCTGAACCTTCTAGGACCATCAGGTCTCAGGCAGGTGATCACTTTTCCTTTGCTCACTACTTGGCAAAGCCCCAGAAATCCGCAGGTGGAAGCACTGCTTTGTTTCGGGTGTTTTGTTTTTTTCTTTTCTTCTTCTCTTCTCTTTCTCCACCCTTCCAGCTTCCGAGAGGTTTACTCTGGAGAAAGGAAGGAGAAAAAGTTCCTCAGGAGGGATGGGACAAGCCAGTGATAGCGACAACAGCACGGGCATCCATGTCCTACATTGAAATACCACCCCAGATCCTAACACTGATGGAGGAGAAATTTGAGTCTGTCTGATGCAGACCCTGTCTGTAAGACTACAAAGCAGATACGCAGTAATTGGTCATCCAGTTTAACCCTGCCAATTTCTCGTGACCCACAGTTAAATAACCAAGCACCTTGAATTCATTATAGATATGCTACTAATTATATCCACTTGCAACCATCCTACCAGTCAAATCTCTAGAGCTGAAATCACTTAAGCTTGGTGGTTTTTTTTTCCCATCCCACTTTTCTTTGGTTTTCCTCTCATATTATTTTTTTGCTCCTCTGCACAAGCCCTTAAACTGGTTCCCATGCTCTGAAGTCCGAGTTCCACTTCTGCCTCAACCTAGATTCAACGTTTTCGCCTCTTGCCTTCTCCAGCAAGTTCCCCTTTAACTCAGTGTTCGTGTCAGTTCGTGATGGGCCTTTGACAATTCTGAAGGAGAAGGGAAAGAAAGAGAAAGAAGAAGAGAAGAGAGGAGAAAAAAAAAAAAAAAGCCTTGTAAAGATTAGTTTCCCTAGGGGGAACCAAAAAAAAAACCAAAAAGAAACCCTCAGTCTGGAGGGAAAGTTTAATTAAAAAGAGCAGAGTTTTTAATTACCAGGGAAATCTACTTGAATGATTCATTTGCATAATCCCGACAGCGGTGGCAGAACAGGCAGGAACGAGATAAGGTTTCTTTACAATCCTTCTCTTGCTTTTCCGTATCTCTCCAAAAATGACTGTGATCCTTCACTCCTCCTCTCTCTCGTTCCCTGCTACATCG
The DNA here is from genome assembly GCA_013396935.1 of Baryphthengus martii. Taxonomy (NCBI): domain Eukaryota; kingdom Metazoa; phylum Chordata; class Aves; order Coraciiformes; family Momotidae; genus Baryphthengus; species Baryphthengus martii. Next base: position 65,443 of record VWZK01004481.1, read on the forward strand.
TCCTCCCATCTGATTGCACACTTTGGCCTCAGGCTGCCTGCTGGTTTGGCTCTCTCTTTGTTACTCTACGATGAGTTTTGGTACCAGTGACACAACTTTTCTTCTACTGGGGCTGTCCAGGTGAAGTGTAACCAGCATTGGCATGTGTTATCTCTTGGTGACACTCAGAGTGAGAGCAGAGAGAAGCCAGCCAGAAGGTCAAATCACCTTTAGCCAGCTCTAGTGGTCAGCAGAAGAATAACCTATGAAAATCAGACCGTCATGTTTCAAAAGTTGGTTTCTAGCCAGACTAAGGTAGACCTGACAGGCTTTCCATACATCAACCACGCATTCTTCTTACCCTTGTTGTCAAACCTTTCACAGCCACCTCCACCACAGCAGCTGGCCAGCATCCCTCTTGCATGAAATCCGGGGATACCAACACCCTGGGATGCGTCATTGGCAGAGAAGGGAAGGTATGTACCTAATGGACCCCACTACGAGCCTCGTCCTCTAGCTACTGCTTGGTGGCATCTTCTCCAACATGCTCTATGCCGACCAGGCCATCCCATGCACTGCTGCTTGGTCTGTGGTTACCCAATTACAGAATCATAGAATCGTTTCAGTTGGGAGAAATCTTTGAGATCATCAAGTCCACCTGTTAACCCAGCACTGCCAGGTCACCACTAAACCATGTCCCTCATGAGTGTATCTACACATCTTTTCAAGTCCCTCCAGGGATGAGGACTCCGTCACTTTCCTGGGCAGCCTGGGCCAGGCTTTGACAACCTCTTCAGTGAAGAAATTTTTCTAACGTCCAACCTAAACCCCTGGTGCAACTTGAGGCCATTTCCTCTTGTCCAGCCACTTGTTATAAAGGAGAAGAGCCTGACCCCCACCCCACTAAATCTCCTTTCAGGTAGTTGTAGAGAGTGAGAAGGTCTCTCCTGAGCCTCCTTTTCTCCATTGGCCTGTCCTATCTGTTCCTCTCCCATAAGATGAGAAAGAGGCTTCAAATGAGCTTGTATCTCTGAGTATGGATAGAAAGGACTCACATCCTTTCTATCCATATAGACTTGGTTCCATAAAGGCAATAGACTTGCTACTCATTGAAAGGCTCGTTCCTTCACAGCACACTGAAATGCTTAGATAAAATTTTCACACTCTGTCCAACACCTGATTGGGGGTGATTGAGGTCCAGGAAACAAGATGAATGGGAAAAGCCACCTTATATCCCAAGTGACGAGGGTGAGAAGATTACTTAATGGATGGAGCAATGATGTCTCACTTGTCTACAAGGCAGACAAGGAGTTTTGGCTCATTTTCTTCACCTGCCTGGAGACAGCCAATTGCTGAGGAAGAGACAAGTGAGGGACATCTGCCTGGAGGTGGGGATGGGGTTCTCCCCACCAGGCCATGGACAAAACTGAGGTACACCACAGTTCAGGGTGGTGTGATCAATACTCTGCAAGGAGAGACATTTAGCTCTCCTGGATTACAGTGCGTTATCCCTGGAAGACCCTCTTTCTGCCTCACTCCTGCTGGGTTCCCTCCACCCTCTCAGTAACGCAGTAGAAAAAAGAGATTTCCACGCTTTTGTTACAGCAGTAGCTGAAAAAGGTCTTTTGTTGTCACTACTGTTGAGTGTCTGAAGTCAGAAAATGGACGGGAACACCATGATAAGAGGGTTGTCCGACCTTTCCACACTTCCCGACATCCTTGACGTGATGTTGGAAACCAAGAAGGGCTGACGCAGGTGAGATGACAAGCAACTTGTACCTGTACCTAAGTGTGTGAAAGAGAAAAACAATCAGTTTAAGAAACACAGATGGGAGCAAATATAAGCCCAGAGAATCACAGAGAGGACCAGGGAATATTCTTCATCTGGGTGCAGAGGGACCACACGTGTGTCCAGATAAAGACGTCACCAGAGCAGTTTATCCCTCCAGCCCTTTCTGACCCACAGGATGGAGACATGAGGAGTGACAGTTCAGTATCTCTTGTCTTTAGGCTAATAGATGAGATGTGAAGCATGATTTTTTTCTTGTTTAATTAAGCTGAGGGGGTGAGAGGCACCACAGGAAACCACCAGAAAATTGATTTCTCCTCACAGATGCAGCGAAACACATCGTGTGCAGATGTCTAGAGAGTATTTCTTGGGGAATCTTTAGGTTGGATATTAGGAAAAATTTCTTCAGTAAAAGGGTCACAGAATCACAGAATCACAGAATCACAGAATGTTAGGGATTGGAAGGGACCCCAAAGGATCATCAAGTCCAATCCCCCTGCCAGAGCAGGAACCTAAATGACATCACACAGAAAGGTGTCCAGGCGGGTCTTGAATGTCTCCAGAGAAGGAGAATCCAGGTCCTCAAGTCCTGCTGGAATATGCTGCTCAGGGAGGTGGTGGAATCTCTATCCTGGGAGGGTTTTAAAAGATGTGTAGATGAGGTTCTGAGGGACATGGTTTAGTGGTGGCCTTGGCAGTGCTTGATGATCTTAGAGGTGTTTTGCAACCAAAGTGATTCTAACTGCTCTATAAATTGAGGGCGTACATACACTCGTACACCGAAAACAATAGTGCTCAGAGACCTGCACCAGCGCATCCCCAAGCCCACCACACGTGGCTTTAAGGAAAAGTGTGGATGTTTTGGGGAAACAGGGATATTTCTGCGTATGAAGGGCTGTGGGCACGCTGCAAACCCCAGGTGAGAGCAGCCCTGAAGAGAAGGACTTGGGGGTGCTGGGGGATGAGAAGCTCACCACGAGCCGTCAGTGCCCGCTCACAGCCCAGAAAGTCAACCCTGTCCTGGGCTGCATCAAGAAAAGCGTGGCCAGCAGGGCAAGGGAAGGGATTCTCCCCCTCTGCTCCACTCTGGTGAGACCCCACCTGGAGCACTGCCTCCAGTTCTGCAGTCCCTATTACAGGAAAAATCTGGATGTGCTGGAACATGTCCAGAGAAGGGCCACAAGGATGATCCGAGGGTTGGAGCACCTCTCCTACGGAGACAGGCTGAGAGAGTTGGGGTTATTCAGCCTGGAGAAGAGAAGGCTGTGAGGAGACCTTCTGGTGGCCTTCCAGGAGCTGAAGGGGGCCTACAAGAAAACTGGAGAGGGACTTTTTTGGCTGTCAGGTAGTGACAGGACAAGGGGGAATGGATCCAAACTAGAAGAGGGGAGATTTAGATTGGATGTCAGGAAGAAGTTCTTCCCCATGA